>CM060920.1:374997165-375599915 GCA_030737875.1 Allium sativum
GAAATTTTCTAAAATATGTTAGAAAATAAAAATATCATTTTATTGTGTAAATGAATAATAGAAATACATATGTTGGAATAAAATGTTTTATCGTTAAAAATATAATTTTTAACGTGAATATGAATATAGTGAAAGTGAATAAATAAATATTCATTTACAAACCAGACGGTTTGTTTATGTACACTTATTTGAAGGACATTGATTGGGACGATAAATTTTACACATCGCCCAACAGCACAAATAAAATATGTGTTTGATTGTTTGAAACCCCACACGGGTGTTGGGATGAAATTTGAAGTTCACTCATCCTGATTTATTAAATATGTCGATCGATTGATTGACAGGCTGTTATAAGCGTCGAATATCTATATTTGATGCTTATACAGTGTAGTGCACTTTGGTTGATGGTTGATTATTTTCAATGCTATTATATACATGTGTTGTATGAAATCCATATAATTAACTTTATATGGTGATTGATTGGGCCTCATTCCAATTTGAAAAATAAAGAATATTATAAAATAAAAGTTCATGTGTTGACAGTACTCATCCATTGAGATTGGTCATGTGTTGAACGAAATATTTTAGTAATAAAATTTACATCTTTATTATTATAAAATAAAGGTTCATGTGTTGACAGTACTCATCCATTGAGATTGGTCATGTGTTGAACGGAATATTTTAGTAATAAAATTTACATCTTTATCAATATAAAATAAAAGTTCATGTGTTGACAGTACTCATTCATTGAGATTGGTCATGTGTTGAACGAAATATTTTGATAATAACAACTATTTTGAAAAAGAAATATTTGAAATAGAATATTTGAAAATAGCAATTTATGAAGCCGTGTTGATTAGATTGACGCCATTTTGACGTGAACGATATTTATATCGATTTTAACGATTTCGAAATGAATTGAATTGAAAACGATTTCAAATTGAATTGAAAGCGAATTGAAATGAATTCAAATTGAATTGAAATTTGAATTGAATAGAAATGAATTTTAAAACGAATTTATAGAGAAGAATTCAATTTTGATTTGAATTGAAGTGGAAGTTGAAATTGCTTTTGAAACGAATTTAAAACTATTTACATAATTCGTTTTAAATAGAAATCGACGAAGTATATATTATATATATAATATAATGGCCTGAATAGAACGCGCCGCGCCGCGGCAGTTCGTGAATTTCGACCATTTATTTCAAACGGACATTACGGGAGATCCGACCGTCGGATTCTCCTAAAACCGGAACCATTGGGTTCGTATCGAAAAGAGCTTTCTAACGAAGATTAGAAATTTGAAATCTAACGGTTGGATTTGGAGATACGTCCAAATCAAATTCGAAAAAGGTCGCTGTAAGTGCAGTTCGATGGCCATTGTTGGAAATCGACTGTACGGGCCTTGATAAAATTATTAAAAATAGTAATAATTTGTGTAAAATCATAAGAAATGATTTAGAAAGATTTGGGATGAAAAACTCCATATTTGAAAAGATAAAAATAGATTTTTATCGAAATGAACTAGTTTTGAACTAGAAATATAATTCTATTTATTTTTAAATAAATAAATTGAATTTGAAAAGGGTTTTAAAAATAACCAGAATTTCCAATGATTGCATTGGAATGGATTTGAATCGAAATTGTCTTCGGAATATTTCGATGTTGGATTTCGTGATTATACAAATGTTGTTAGGGAAATTTGAAAGATATAGATATATATATCGTTATTTCCAATACGATATCTGTTAGTCGTAGAATTTGATATTGAATATAAGCCGGTATATTTTCTATTCAGAGCCTTGTGTTTAATATCAAATGTGATTTGGGTTTGTCGTGAATGGTGTCTTCACTAACACTGTTCTTGAACCCAGTTGAGAAAAGATTAAATCTTTTTAATTAGATTTAATGAAGTGTACCAATTAAATAATATTTAATTGGAATTAATCGATATTGATTTTTGGGTTTATCGCGGACAGTGTTTTAAATAACACTCGTTCTTTAACCCGACAATTAATGGAATGTGATTTTGGGTTTATCGTGAACCGTGTTTTAAATGACACTGATTCTTTAACCCAGTCGAAGATTAAAACTAAGTGGAGTTTTAATGAATCTTTAATTAGATTGAAATGATCGAAAATGGAGTATCACCAGTTTTGCTCCAGGCGATAGTTAAATCTTTAATTAGATTTGAACGTGAAATGGTAATTGAATTTACCGATAACACTGTGGTGTTAGATATGAAGTATAACCAGTTTTACTTCATGGGATGAATAGGTTGGGATTGGGAAATTAAAACAAATGATTACTTCGGTAAGGTTCGCTAATCTCGACTAGTTTGAATTGATATTCAAAAGTAGATTAAAGCATAAATTCAAGAATTTATCTTTGATAAAAATTAATGGGAACCTTTCCCTATGAACGTGAAATTTAGAAACTAACTGTCGGTTAGCCAAGAAGAATGGTTTTCTGAATATTGATCTGATGTTGGTTTCGGCCTTCGGGGTTAATATTTGGGGAATTATTCTCTTGATTAATTTACGGTTAGTGACTAATGAATTGGAATGAGGCGTATGTTGTGTTTGTGTAACACTTTTATAATATATACGCGAGTTATTCGGAAAGACCGGGTTTATCCCATTCTGAATAACTGATACGACGATAAGTCGAAGATGAAGACGATGGTCGAAGACCGGAGGTCTTCACGTCGTTTGGGTAATTACTGATGATCTTGATTGGGCTGTACACCCAAGAAGATGGAAACAGTTAGTGATCGTCCAGACGTACTTGGAGATCGATGGATGCGGGGTACTAGGTGCCTCCGGCTTCGTTCAGACCCAGAACGGACTTGTAAATGGACTGTGTGTCTGACATTGGATTTTAGTCTGTGTGGTTAATCTCTATTAAATATATATCTGTTTGGCGGCGGAGAATTTATTCTCTTGCTTAACGCCCTTCTCTGAGACGTACGAGCTCAGGGGTTATATATTGATGGATATCAAACGCATGGAGTGAATTGCCTGTGTGGCATGCCTAAGTGGCAATTGATCGAGGCTTCTGTTGAAAAGCAAAGTCTTTTGGTGATGATCAAAGCACGGCCTTTGTGGCGTAGCTTTGTGTAACGTTTACCTCGCGTGTTTCACACCCGGTATGAACCAAAAACGGGAGACGGACCTCAGGGAGGGCATGCGTTTCCTTCTAGCTAAAAAGTGGCGTCAGTGGTTTTACACGCCCTGACGAGTTTGACTTATGTGGTTGTTGCTGTTGCGAGGCGCCTCGGATTGATCGGTCGTTCTCGAACCGATGGAGTCATTCGTTGGCTCATTGACACCCCAAAGGGTGGGGAAACGCATGTTCAGGGTTTAAGTTTAATCCACATCGGTGGACTGGCCCTGACGATCCAAGGGTCACTCGAGCTCTGATCCTGAGACACGGGCTAGAGCGTCTCGAATCGGTTGAGGACTATCTTTTGCCTCGGTTCATAGACGGAAATCCAATTTCCAAATACGTGACATTTGCGGTTTTAATTGTAATCCTATATATGGCGACATAGTGGGATGGGGCGCTCATGCCGCCTATGATTAATACTTATGATTTGAAGTGGTTTTATACACTATGCACTTATAATAGTATCAAATGATTTGTTTTAAACGTATCAAGCATTCTTTGGCTGTTATAAGGGAAAACCCTATCCTCGACTGCGTTGCATTGTGTGATGGGACCTGGGTCTTATAACAGCTTCATTTTTCTTTATTTAGCATTGCGCTGTTTGTTTTATGCACTGGTATTCTTGGGAGGAAACATGTTCCGTGTTATACGGCGTGGTCCCTTGATTTACCTAATGATTTAAAATAAAGATTAATAACTGTTTTAGTTCTCACACCAGTCACATGACTGACCTGGAGTTTATTGTTTTAACCTAAACTCTGGGTGCCCTTATTTTCGACACGGGCAGCTAGTAGTTTTGGTTTTGCAGATTTATATTCACAGGATTCTGGTTTACAGCTGGAATGATATCCGGAAAGCTTTGTATCCGTATATCTCTTCTAGTTGTATATTGTATTATTTTCCGCTGTTATGTATTTAAATGTAATTTAAATCTCTGATATTGCTGTGTAATATTCATTTATACTCTGTATATTCTTGTAATCTGATGCATTGTTGTAATATACAGTGAAATGTTCTTCTGTTTGTGTTCTGATTTGTCCTGTTCTCAACGTTCAGGGGTTTCGAACGGTCTAGATCGGTTTAGCGACTGATTCGGATCGAGCGAAATTCCAGGCCGTCACAGTTGGTATCAGAGCTTTGGTTTACCAAGCTCAGAGAACAAGACACATTAGAACCATATGAAAGGATTCATCAGATATTGGATTAGAAAAATCCAATGAGAGTGACTCGTTAGAGATGGGATCGGTAGTATCCTAGAACGAGTGTGAAGAGTATATTTTTCAAATGAAAACAAATTTTGTTTTGAAAATTTAAACCATTTTATACGTATTTGAATATTTATTTATTTTGAATATGGACAATCTGATATATAAGGTTTTGCATATACGCGTCATGAACGTATATTCGAAGTTTTAATATATTAGATAGATATAGAATCATACTTTAGTGGCCCGAAGATGATTCTGATGATTGACTAGTCATCATTAGTATTCATGTTCGAGTAATGAAGGTGTGTTTTCGATATATTTCCATTAGGCTGGTGTGAGAACCAAAACTAATATAGTTAGAACACATTGTTGTGAATTGGCATCAAAAACATGATTTTTGTATATATATCAAATTTATGAATTTGAAACTCTAATCCACTAATTGATTGATGTTTGTGTTGGTTGTTTATTTGTTTGCTAATTTTTAACCATTTTGCCTAATTGAACCAAATATTGAATTATATTGAAAATTGGTCGCATTTGCTTGCATATACATATATATCATTGAACAGGTCATAGCAAGGAGGCTAGAGCCGAAGAATAAAATTTGTTTGCCCGACAAATAGGTACATGTTTACTACATAATTTACTGTTTTGTTTGGGTGATGATGATTTTGTGAGCCTATTGGCTAGCCGCTTGGCTTTTTCTTTTTCTTTTTGAGATCTGAAGGACCGGGGAAGCTATTTGAAATTCCCCGATGCTCCCGGTGCAGGGGAGGTTATGGCGAAATTTTTCGAAAATTTAGGGTGTTAGCCAAATTTTTGAAATTTTGAAAATTCTCAGAAACTAAAGAGTTGGAGAATGGAAGCCAAATCGAACGTAGAGTTGATTAATCAAACCACTTTCGACTTTGTTCCTTTTCGGGGATGAAAAGTTTTAAGTGGGGGAGATTGTAATAACCCGAAAATCTGGGCCAGTTTAAAATTTTTATTTTGGCGATGTTAGCGAATTTTGAAGATTTAAAATGAATTATTTTAAATAATATCGATGAGAAATTTATTTAGAATGGAATTCGACGTATATATTATATACGTCGTCGTTAGAGTATAAATAATTATATATAATTATAAATAGGAATTGAAAATGGCGCGGTAGTTCGATAATTCGATTTCAAACTTCAATTGAATGTACCGGGGGCAAAACAATCCGGATTTTAGTGAAACCAAAAACATTAGGATCTAATTGATGATATCTTTCCAACGAATCCGACACAATCGTCCACAGACCATGGACTTGTTTGTTTGGCTGTGTTGTTAGTTAGATTGTTTGGGTTGATTTGAATTGTTTGGTGAAGTGAAATTGATATGATTGATGTGTGAATGGCGTGGGCCTTCACTAGACCGGGGATAAGGCTAGGCCTCGTCCCGTTTCTAGTATCGTGCCGTTATGCCGCCGAAATTTTCTAAAATATGTTAGAAAATAAAAATATCATTTTATTGTGTAAATGAATAATAGAAATACATATGTTGGAATAAAATGTTTTATCGTTAAAAATATAATTTTTAACGTGAATATGAATATAGTGAAAGTGAATAAATAAATATTCATTTACAAACCAGACGGTTTGTTTATGTACACTTATTTGAAGGACATTGATTGGGACGATAAATTTTACACATCGCCCAACAGCACAAATAAAATATGTGTTTGATTGTTTGAAACCCCACACGGGTGTTGGGATGAAATTTGAAGTTCACTCATCCTGATTTATTAAATATGTCGATCGGTTGATTGACAGGCTGTTATAAGCGTCGAATATCTATATTTGATGCTTATACAGTGTAGTGCACTTTGGTTGATGGTTGATTATTTTCAATGCTATTATATACATGTGTTGTATGAAATCCATATAATTAACTTTATATGGTGATTGATTGGGCCTCATTCCAATTTGAAAAATAAAGAATATTATAAAATAAAAGTTCATGTGTTGACAGTACTCATCCATTGAGATTGGTCATGTGTTGAACGAAATATTTTAGTAATAAAATTTACATCTTTGTTATTATAAAATAAAGGTTCATGTGTTGACAGTACTCATTCATTGAGATTGGTCATGTGTTGAACGGATTATTTTAGTAATAAAATTTACATCTTTATCAATATAAAATAAAAGTTCATGTGTTGACAGTACTCATTCATTGAGATTGGTCATGTGTTGAACGAAATATTTTGATAATAACAACTATTTTGAAAAAGAAATATTTGAAATAGAATATTTGAAAATAGCAATTTATGAAGCCGTGTTGATTAGATTGACGCCATTTTGACGTGAACGATATTTATATCGATTTTAACGATTTCGAAATGAATTGAATTGAAAACGATTTCAAATTGAATTGAAAGCGAATTGAAATGAATTCAAATTGAATTGAAATTTGAATTGAATAGAAATGAATTTTAAAACGAATTTATAGAGAAGAATTCAATTTTGATTTGAATTGAAGTGGAAGTTGAAATTGCTTTTGAAACGAATTTAAAACTATTTATATAATTCGTTTTAAATAGAAATCGACGAAGTATATATTATATATATTATATATATAATATAATGGCCTGAATAGAACGCGCCGCGCCGCGGCAGTTCGTGAATTTCGACCATTTATTTCAAACGGACATTACGGGAGATCCGACCGTCGGATTCTCCTAAAACCGGAACCGTTGGGTTCGTATCGAAAAGAGCTTTCTAACGAAGATTAGAAATTTGAAATCTAACGGTTGGATTTGGAGATACGTCCAAATCAAATTCGAAAAAGGTCGTTGTAAGTGCAGTTCGATGGCCATTGTTGGAAATCGACTGTACGGGCCTTGATAAAATTATTAAAAATAGTAATAATTTGTGTAAAATCATAAGAAATGATTTAGAAAGATTTGGGATGAAAAACTCCATATTTGAAAAGATAAAAATAGATTTTTATCGAAATGAACTAGTTTTGAACTAGAAATATAATTCTATTTATTTTTAAATAAATAAATTGAATTTGAAAAGGGTTTTAAAAATAACCAGAATTTCCAATGATTGCATTGGAATGGATTTGAATCGAAATTGTCTTCGGAATATTTCGATGTTGGATTTCGTGATTATACAAATGTTGTTAGGGAAATTTGAAAGATATAGATATATATATCGTTATTTCCAATACGATATCTGTTAGTCGTAGAATTTGATATTGAATATAAGCCGGTATATTTTCTATTCAGAGCCTTGTGTTTAATATCAAATGTGATTTGGGTTTGTCGTGAATGGTGTCTTCACTAACACTGTTCTTGAACCCAGTTGAGAAAAGATTAAATCTTTTTAATTAGATTTAATGAAGTGTACCAATTAAATAATATTTAATTGGAATTAATCGATATTGATTTTTGGGTTTATCGCGGACAGTGTTTTAAATAACACTCGTTCTTTAACCCGACAATTAATGGAATGTGATTTTGGGTTTATCGTGAACCGTGTTTTAAATGACACTGATTCTTTAACCCAGTCGAAGATTAAAACTAAGTGGAGTTTTAATGAATCTTTAATTAGATTGAAATGATCGAAAATGGAGTATCACCAGTTTTGCTCCAGGCGATAGTTAAATCTTTAATTAGATTTGAACGTGAAATGGTAATTGAATTTACCGATAACACTGTGGTGTTAGATATGAAGTATAACCAGTTTTACTTCATGGGATGAATAGGTTGGGATTGGGAAATTAAAACAAATGATTACTTCGGTAAGGTTCGCTAATCTCGACTAGTTTGAATTGATATTCAAAAGTAGATTAAAGCATAAATTCAAGAATTTATCTTTGATAAAAATTAATGGGAACCTTTCCCTATGAACGTGAAATTTAGAAACTAATTGTCGGTTAGCCAAGCAGAATGGTTTTCTGAATATTGATCTGATGTTGGTTTCGGCCTTCGGGGTTAATATTTGGGGAATTATTCTCTTGATTAATTTACGGTTAGTGACTAATGAATTGGAATGAGGCGTATGTTGTGTTTGTGTAACACTTTTATAATATATACGCGAGTTATTCGGAAAGACCGGGTTTATCCCATTCTGAATAACTGATACGACGATAAGTCGAAGATGAAGACGATGGTCGAAGACCGGAGGTCTTCACGTCGTTTGGGTAATTACTGATGATCTTGATTGGGCTGTACACCCAAGAAGATGGAAACGGTTAGTGATCGTCCAGACGTACTTGGAGATCGATGGATGCGGGGTACTAGGTGCCTCCGGCTTCGTTCAGACCCAGAACGGACTTGTAAATGGACTGTGTGTCTGACATTGGATTTTAGTCCGTGTGGTTAATCTCTATTAAATATATATCTGTTTGGCGGCGGAGAATTTATTCTCTTGCTTAACGCCCTTCTCTGAGACGTACGAGCTCAGGGGTTATATATTGATGGATATCAAACGCATGGAGTGAATTGCCTGTGTGGCATGCCTAAGTGGCAATTTATCGAGGCTTCTGTTGAAAAGCAAAGTCTTGTGGTGATGATCAAAGCACGGCCTTTGTGGCGTAGCTTTTTGTAACGTTTACCTCGCGTGTTTCACACCCGGTATGAACCAAAAACGGGAGACGGACCTCAGGGAGGGCATGCGTTTCCTTCTAGCTAAAAAGTGGCGTCAGTGGTTTTACACGCCCTGACGAGTTTGACTTATGTGGTTGTTGCTGTTGCGAGGCGCCTCGGATTGATCGGTCGTTCTCGAACCGATGGAGTCATTCGTTGGCTCATTGACACCCCAAAGGGTGGGGAAACGCATGTTCAGGGTTTAAGTTTAATCCACATCGGTGGACTGGCCCTGACGATCCAAGGGTCACTCGAGCTCTGATCCTGAGACACGGGCTAGAGCGTCTCGAATCGGTTGAGGACTATCTTTTGCCTCGGTTCATAGACGGAAATCCAATTTCCAAATACGTGACATTTGCGGTTTTAATTGTAATCCTATATATGGCGACATAGTGGGATGGGGCGCTCATGCCGCCTATGATTGATACTTATGATTTGAAGTGGTTTTATACACTATGCACTTATAATAGTATCAAATGATTTGTTTTAAACGTATCAAGCATTCTTTGGCTGTTATAAGGGAAAACCCTATCCTCGACTGCGTTGCATTGTGTGATGGGACCTGGGTCTTATAACAGCTTCATTTTTCTTTATTTAGCATTGCGCTGTTTGTTTTATGCACTGGTATTCTTGGGAGGAAACCCGTTCCGTGTTATACGGCGTGGTCCCTTGATTTACCTAATGATTTAAAATAAAGATTAATAACTGTTTTAGTTCTCACACCAGTCACATGACTGACCTGGAGTTTATTGTTTTAACCTAAACTCTGGGTGCCCTTATTTTCGACACGGGCAGCTAGTAGTTTTGGTTTTGCAGATTTATATTCACAGGATCCTGGTTTACAGCTGGAATGATATCCGGAAAGCTTTGTATCCGTATATCTCTTCTAGTTGTATATTGTATTATTTTCCGCTGTTATGTATTTAAATGTAATTTAAATCTCTGATATTGCTGTGTAATATTCATTTATACTCTGTATATTCTTGTAATCTGATGCATTGTTGTAATATACAGTGAAATGTTCTTCTGTTTGTGTTCTGATTTGTCCTGTTCTCAACGTTCAGGGGTTTCGAACGGTCTAGATCGGTTTAGCGACTGATTCGGATCGAGCGAAATTCCAGGCCGTCACATTGGAACCTAGAGATGGGGTACCATACGAACCGGACCGAGGCAGGAGCACCATCCGAACCGAACCAGAGGGCTATGACTACCGAACCGAGCAAGAGTGACCGAACCAGAGGGCTATGACTACCGAACCGAACCGAGCAAGGGTGGCTGAACCGAACCAATGAGGATTGGAGCACTACGCATATTCAAACCAAACCAAGGCGTGGCTATGACCACCGAACCGATCCGAAGGAGACCAAAACCCGAGATGCAAAGGTAGTCCAAATGAGAGGTTGTAACTCAGGATTCAGTTGGGAACCAACGAGTTAACTTCATGATTGGGCTTTGCTGCAGGATGTGTGCAAAGGGATTATCGACGTCCATAGCTTTGATTCACCACTGAGAGACGGATATTGGCTATGGATCAGTGCAGTGAAGTTATCATGACTTCATGGGGCAGAGTGATCGTAGTAAGGCTATGAGCCAGTTCAGTGGAGTTGTTATGACTTCATGGGGCAGAGTGGATATAGCAAGGACTAGTAGCTATGGATCAGTGCAGTGGAGTCGCCATGACTCCATGGGGCAAAGTGATCATAGCAAGGATTTAGGTGATCAAAGTGGTGGATATCGTATGCTTTACGCACAGAGTGAGAGATGTGAGGATGGTTGCTATGTTTGATTGTTTGCCATCACTATGACATGCACACCCCACCCCCGTTATCTTGACGCCTTATGTTAGTGTTACCTTAGAGTATTGTACATCTTGTTGTGCTGACTCTTTGGTTGCAAGTTCAGGTATGGTTTAGTATACCTGTTATTGTTCTGTTTTGCTGCTTATCGCTCATACTAGACTTTTCTCTGACCCAGAATTTTATGTCTCTTCTTATTACTCTGGGTGCTCTTAAACGGACAGACTAGAGACAAGTCAGGTGGTTATGCACGAGTAGCTGTACTGGAGACGAGCAGGAGGCTTACACGTATTATCCTATATATATATTCTCCCTATGTCGCTGCTGGTCACTACTTTGGGCATTAGTAGTGTACCTTTACTTTGCTTTAGAGACAGTTTTCAAAGTTGTAATAATGATGATGTAGTACATAAGCTGTATTTTGGATTTTCCGCTGCTATGATGGTTTAGTTTTCAGCTTATGCACTGTCTCACCTGTTTTATGTCAAAGATATGTTATTATTATATTTTATCCCATGCGCTGTGAGACATTATACAGGTTCCTTATTAGTTCAAATTCCTTTCTTTTCCTTTCTTTGGCGATCGTCCCGTGCTGGTTGGACATCTGTATAGCACATTTCAGGGAAATGTCGGCTGGTGCGGGGCAGGTCGTCACATATATCGTCTATGATTGATACATTTATATTCGAAGTTATTTCCTACACTATGCATTTACAAATAATATCAAAAATATTTTTTTTAAACGTATCAAGCATCTTTGGCTATTATAAGGTAAAACTTTATCCTCCGGCTTGCGTTGCATTGTGTGATGGGATCTGAGTCTTATAATAGCTTCATTTTTCAAAAAGCATTGCGTTGTTTATAAATTGTTTTATTTCATAGTATTCATAGGAGTGAACCCGTTCCGTGACATACGGCTTGGTCCCGTGATTTACCCTATTTTAAAATAAAGGTTTAATAACTATTTTAAGTTCTCACACCAGTCCCATGACTGACCTGGAGTTTATTGTTTTCACCTAAACTATGAGTGCCCATATTTTCCACACGGGCAGCTAGTAGTTTTGGTTTTGAAGATTTCTATTTAACAGGATCCTGGTTTACAACTGGAGCTATATTCGGAAAGCTTTGTATCCTTGTATTACTTTTGGTTGTGTCAGTTGATGTATTTCCGCCGTGTATTGTATTTATACATTTTTATTTTCCACTGCTATGTAAATTAGATATTATTTTTCCGCTGTGTAATATTTATTCGTGCTCTGATATTCTTGTATTTTGATGTAAATTATTGTAATAACAATGAAAAGTACTAATGTTCTATGTTCCGATACGTTGTGTTCTCACACGATCTGCGTTCTCTTTCGGTCTAGGCCGGGCGGGGATTTCGGTGCGTGACAATAAATTAACCGTGTCATTAGCTAGGTAATTAATTTAATTAACCTTTTATTTAATCTCCTCCATCGTTCATCGTTACTGCTCTTTCCTTCTTCATCGCCGATGTGCCATCGTAGGACCACCAGAGACCGGACCCTTACCGTCGCCACCTCCCCCGTTCCGAGCCGCACGCACGACCGTCGGTGCCGACCACGAAACCTCATCGTCGACGAGAATTCTGACCGGAACCAAAAAACACGTTGGCCTAAAAATTGAGTCCCTCCGACCACCATTCGCACGCCACCACCACCGTTGACTTTGCCGTGCTCCCCAACCTTCTTCCCATTGACCACTTCACCTGAATCGACCCCACATCGCCGGAAATCGTGAAAATCCATTCAGGACTTCACCCCAAAACAACACCTCTGATTATCTCGACGCCACCACCACCACAAGCCTCTTCAGACCGACCAACCAAAAGCAAAGTCGTAGCCATCCTCCCCTCTCCAACTTCCTAGTTGACACCATCACTTAACTGTCCCTTGTTTGCACGCAAAACGAGTTAAACCGAAACTATCATGTTCGTCGTTCATGGCAATTTCCGACCACCACAGGTGACCATTGGCCATGAAATTTGGTCAGCGTGTCGCCATCTGCCTAATCTGTAACTTTCATGTTGGACA
This sequence comes from Allium sativum, assembly GCA_030737875.1. Lineage (NCBI taxonomy): Eukaryota > Viridiplantae > Streptophyta > Magnoliopsida > Asparagales > Amaryllidaceae > Allium > Allium sativum. The sequence continues at coordinate 375,010,016 of CM060920.1, forward strand.
CTTCCCCTAATTCTCACCCGTTTGGAAACTAAAATTAAAAGGTTATTTATGCAAACATTGAAATCGTGAAGGGTGGCGGCTGCAAAATGTGGAGAAGAAGAAGTAGATGAGGATTAGGAAGTTAGAGATATTATATAATTGGGATATTTTGGGTTAATAATATTTTATTTGATTATTATATTATTACTTGCCAATCGCAATCTTCGATCGACGTTTATCAACTCACCGATCACATACAAACTCTGTTGGCAGTGGAAATGGATATACATCCATGGTTTGACATTATGGTCCTAATAAAACTTATTCCATTGAAATTTGAGTCTGTTTGCTCAGATAACACTAGTTTGGGCTTAAATTATTGATTTTATATTCATACGTATTTACATTGAACGCTTGTAGCTCGCACGGTCACATACTATCTCTATTTCACCAGAAATTTGGAATCTTACAATAATTAGTCATTACGGATTTAACAAGATTGGTTTCTTCGAAATCTGAGATTGTTTGAAAAATTACTTCTTTCTAATATTCAATTAAATCGATAAAATATAATTTAATTTCAGAATATACAAATCAATTTAAATCAAATTATTACGATCATATATATTCAAATGAAATTTCATATAGCTTCAAAATAAACATACTTGGGTCTATAACTCGATGTTTCAAAGTCTAGGTTAAATTGATATTCAATTTATTTGAAAATACTTTTATTTTATTTAATAAATTTTTATGATCTATAAACGATTCCATTGCGACTTTTTGAAAATTTGATTTGGATAACCTTACAATCTACAAGATAAAATCTCAGTTTTTCTCTTTCATTAAAAAACTATAGTTTAATAAATTCGAACGTTCTTGTTTGAACGAATTCTGACTTATATTGGATCCTATACATCAATTTAAAGTTCAAAATGTAATATTACGAACTACAGCGCCGCTGCGAGCTCGTTTTTAATAATACTATAAATTAAATGTTCAAATCTTAAATTAAATAAATTCCAAGTCACTGGTTCTTAAAATAAAGCATTTTAAATATTTCAATTAATAAAATATTCCTTAATAGAATCTGGTCCATTACATATGACTCGCGTCTTCTTCCATCTGGTCATCTTGTTCTTTTTCCTCTCCTTCCTTTTTTACTTCTTTATCATTCATAGGGTTATAAGCAATGATATTAGACAAATCATCTTCAATAACGATTGGGTTAGAATGATTAACCATCAAGAATTTCTATAGATTCCTATTGATTTCCCTTGTTTCTCTTGTTCCCTAGCCATTTGTATTTGGATTTGTTGGATTTAAGTGAGTAATTAAATCTCTAGCATAGGAGTGGATTTTCCACTGGCATTAGTCATATTAAATTTATTAATTAAATCTCTATCATATTTTTCTTGATTAATAAAAATACCATTATCTAATTTTTTTTATTTGTAATCCTAAAAAGAAATTGAGTTCTCCCATATGACTCATTTCAAATTCTTTTGTCATAATCATAGAAAATTCTTGATTCATTTCATTATTTGTTGATTCAAAAATAATGTCATCTACCTAGATTTGTTCTAATTGAATATCATTTTTTTCTTTAATAAAAAGAATATTATCTACTTTACCAGTTTCAAAATTTGACTGTAACAAATAAAATCTTAGTCTTTCATACCAGGGCTCTATGAGCTTGTTTTAGAACATACAGAGCTTTCTTTAGTTTATAAACATGATTGGGAAACCTTTTGTCTTCAAATAACGGGGGTTGTTCAACGTAAATATCTTCTTTAACAGATCCATTGAAAGTTCATTTTTTACATCCATTTGAAATAATTTGAAATTATTATAATTAACGAAAGCAAGTAGAATTCCTATAGCTTCTTATCTTGCTACAAGTGAAAGGTTTCATTGAAATCTATTCCTTCTTATTGACAATAACCTTGTGCAACTAATCGTACTTTATTTCTATTGACCTTATCAAGTTCATTCATTTTATTTTGATAAACCTGTTTAGTTTATATTATTGTCTTATACTTTAGGTCTAGGAACAATTCTCATACATCATTTCTGGTAAATTGATTCAATTCTTCTTGCATAGCTTGTATCTATGAATCGTTATACGATGCTTTCTTTGGATTTTTAGGTCCAAAAGTTGGTATAACTCTACATTACTCATTTTATTTAATTGATTTCTAGTTCTTACTACATATTTGATATCTTCTAGTATATTTTCTATAGGGTGATCTTTTAGAAGTCTGATTCTTTTATTAGGTTGGTTGATTTCACAATTTATTTCTTTTGCATTATTATTTCAATTATCAAATTCATCTTCATCATTTTTTTGATCAATATCTCCATAATTTTCATCAAAAGATATATGCATTGTTTCTTCAATTGTGTTGGTTTTTAAGTTGAAAACTCTGCATGCTTTACTTTTATTTGAATATCCTATAAAAATTCCTTTTGATTTATAATCAAATTTATCCAAATTTTCTTTAGTATTTAAATTAAAACATTTTCTTTTGAAAGCTCTAAAATAATCTACTCTTGTTTTTTTTTTGTTAAGAAGTTTATATGGTGTGTTTTTGGTTAGTGGTCTAATCAAAATTCTATTCAAGATATAACAAGATGTAGCAACTGTTTCAGCCCAAAATTTCTTGGTAATTTACTATTTGAAAGCATAGTTCTAACATATCTTGAATCGTTCTATTCTTACGCTTAACTACTCCGTTTTGTTGTAGGTTTCTTGAAAAGGAGAATTATAAGTAATTCCTCTTTATTATAGAAATTCTCAAAACTTTCATTTTCAAATTCTCCACCATGATCATTACGTATAGTTTTTGTTTTTAAAGAAAATAGACTTTGAATTCTTTTTGCAAAAGTTTAAAATAAATTAAAAGCATTACATTTATGTTCGAGAAATAGAGTCTAGGTGTATTTAGAATAATCATCTTTAATAACAAAAACGTATCTACTATGATTTATTGATTGTATTTAAGAGGGACCAAATAAGTCCATATGATGTGACTCAAGAGATTTAAAGTAGAAATCTTACTTTTTAGTTTAAATGAACTTTTTTAGTTTTCCTAGTTGACAAACATCACTTATACCATCTATTTTAAAATCCATTTTAGGGAGTCCTCTTACTAAATTTAGTTTAGAAATTTTAGAAAGATGTTTGAAATTTAAATGTCCAAATTTTTATGCTAAATCCAATGGTCTCTTATATTAGCCAAAAGACATAAGTTGTCATTTGAAATTTTTATACTTAGAATGTAAGTATATTTTTCCTAATTCCTTCAAATATAGTATTTGAATTATTATCTTGAATGTAACACTTATCTTTTTTTTTTAATTTAATTTTGTAATTTTTATCACATAACTGACTTATACTAGGTAAGTCGTGTCTTAAATTCCTAACTAACAAAACATCAAAAATAGTAGGAATTTTAAATTTACTGACATTGTCGATGCTAATCACATATTCTTTTGAGTTGCCACCAAAAGTCAACATTCCTCCATCTTCATAAACTATATCATTCAGTATATCTTAATTTGAGGTCATATGTCTTGAACAACCACTATCAATTATTCATTTGTCTTCCTTGATTTGCACCGTTTGTCCATTGGGTGTAGAATCGTCAAGTGCCACATAACACATATGTTCCTACGCAACACATCAATTTGGTAGATAACTTGATTTTTAAAAATAATCAAATGCAGACTCATGAAACAATAATGAATTGAATATTTTTGAACTTTTATAATTAGAAATTTTAAAAAAATAAAAAAAATTAAACTTTTCAAAAATTCAAAATAAGAAAATGTTGAAAACAAATGCTCGAATACCAATTATTGATAAATGCCGATTATAGATTTTAAGGCTAACTTAACACTAGAAGAGGTGAATAGTGTTTAATGGAATTTTATGAAGTTTTTGAAATATTTTTGAATTTATTAGATTTAAATGCAAATAACAAATATAAATCAAACACAGTTTCAACTAATAAGTAAAACTAGTAATGAAAAGAACATAAAATTTTTTACTGGTTCGGAGTTACCCGACACCCAGTCCCACACAATGGGTTGTGTATATTTCTTTTCAAATAGTAATATTCTTACAATCCTCGATTTCAAAGGCCAAGAGGTCCACCCCACCTGCTTTTGAGCACATGGCGCTCTCTTAATTTAACCAGGCTACATGATCACCTAATTAATATACGGGTTACAATCGCACCTAATTGATTTGAACGGGCAACAACCACACCTTTTCAGTATCAGTTTTGAAAGAAAAATTTGGTAGAACATTGATCTTACAATCTTTGATAACAAATACTCCTATAACTCTAAATAACACTTGAATTTTTGTGAGAGAGTGGTAGAGAATTAAACTAGAAAAGATGTGGTTTGATTCTCTTTCAATTTCAGCAGAATTTGGTTATAGAAATCTGGAAATTAAGAGAATAAATAAAGACGAGAAAAAGAGAGAGGAAGATTAGGAAAGCGGTTAAAAAAAATCAAATTCAGATGGGTACTTATAGGAAATAAATAGTCATGTCTCTTTAGGAAATGTTTTAAATGAATAAACACATCTTTTAAAATTTGGAATTTGAAAATAACAACTACCTTGTCAACATGAGGGGTAGTACATGTTGACATGCCTCTTATAATTTTGTAATTTATGTTTTTGAAAATAATGTAAATGATGTGTAAATAAATCAAGGTACGTTTGGAGTTTAAACAGACTATTTTTTATACTTTAAAGCAGTATAATAAAGTGAGAATATAATTTAAGAACATATATTTTGTGATCTATAAAAATGATATCAAAACTTAATTTAAAACTATAAATATAAATATAAGAAATTTTAAACTTAATATAAAACTATAGACATGAATTTAAGTAAAAAATAATATTAAAACTAAAGTAAGTATATATAATAAATAATAAAATATAAGTAATAAAATCTAAAGTATTTAAATTAGAAATTAGATTAAAATCAAAGAAAATAAATTTAAATATTAAGAGATATATTTTTAAACAGGAAGAAATTTGGAAACCAATTTAAAAATAAAAATTAAAAAAAAATTAGAATATTATAAGGCAAAAATGGTGAGAAATTTGGAATAAGGATTTTAGTGCTATTACATAGTTTTAACAAAAAATCTAGACTCAATTACTTATCCTAATTTCTTGAACTCTTGAAGTATTGTTACTCATGAGTCATCAATCTTGAACTCTTCTTCTTTGTAATCTAGAATCTTTAAATTGTACAATCTTCAAAATCAATACCTGCATAAGATACTTGCATATATATATATATATACATATATATATATATAATTGTGTTAGTATATATTTTATAATAATAATTGTTAAAACAAGGTTGTTGTCATCAAAACCTCCATCACCATCATCTCAGTCCTAAACGGCCACAATCTCCCCTTTATGACAATGGCAAAATTTGTTTATAAAATATACTTACATGATACCTTGATTCTTCAGATACTCCCCTTAGCTCCAACAACTCCTTCTGAAACTGCAAACTCCCCCTTAATCTAAGCCCTATTTTATAATTCTCTCTCTTTATCATCAATAAAAACTATATTCTTATGTTTAACTTATAATACTCCCCTTAAACTAATCTAAGACTTATTCTAGACTAATAATGACTCTAATACTCCCATAAAACTATGATGCTATTAATATTAATTGTATAAAGATTAAATCAAGATGATATAATTGAACTAAATATTATTGACACTTTAAGTATGATACATTACAAGTATTTAATTATACAATTGGATGTTTATGAACATAATCTAAATCATACATCGAATATTTTCAAATACACGTAATCTATTTAACGAGCCTTTTTGACAATGGGTAATTTATGAATTGGACAATCTGGATAATGGAGGAAAAATTCTCCACTTTGTTCAATTACATTGCCATCCTTATCAAAACATACTTACCAACACATATGACCCGATCGTCTTCTTCTATTTGGTCATCTTGTTCTTCTTCCTTTTCTTCTTTTTCTTCTTCCACTACTACTTCTTCTTCTTCATCCATCGGGTTATGAACAATAATATTAGACGAATCAACTTCAATTACGATTAGGTTAGAATGATTAACCATCAAGAATTTCTATAGAATCCTAATTATTTTTCCTTGTTTCTCTTATTTCCTAGCCCTTCGTAGTTGCATTTGTTCATCGTGTAATTGCAGAGAATCCTTCATAGATTCTTCTACTTTGATCACACGTGCAAGCGTAGTACGTGAAAACATTCTTGAGAGGACGAAGGGAAGTAGAAAGTGTTGTTTTGGTTAGTATTGGATGAAAAGGCCACTACTTTATTGTTTTCAAAAGTTTCTACGAGAAAAATGAGGGAAGAGACAGGGAATTTTGAATTAACAAGTTTAAACAATTATATAAACTTATTTTGGAGGGAAAATTTTGAAAATTTACAATTATATGTCGACGTGGGAGGTAGTACATGTTGAAATTTGTATGTTAATTTTGAATTTTTTTATGTTTCTTTTTATAATTTAGTATATATACTAATATACCTAATTATTATATTTCGGTTAATGAGCAAATACCTATCTCTAATAATCTTTGATTATAAATACTCCTATAACTCTGAATAGCACTTGAATCTTTGAGAGGAAGTGATAGAGAATCAAACTAGAAAAGATTTGATTTGATTCAATTTTAATTTCGGTAGAATTTGGTTATATAAATTTGAAAATTAACAGAATAAATGAAGAGGAGAAAAAGAGAGAAGAAGATAATGAAATTAGTTAAAAAAAATCCGAATTTAGATAGGTATTTATAAGGAATAAAAAATCGTGTCTCTTCAGGAAGAGTTTTAAACAAATAGACACATCTTTTGAAATTTGAAATTTGAAAATAATGGCTACCATGTTGACGTGGGGTGTAGTACATGTCGACATGCCTCTTATAATTTTGAAACTTAAGTTTTTGAAAACAATATAAATGATATGTAAATAAAACAAGGTAATTCTAGAGTTTAAATAAACTATTTTTTATATGTTAAAGTAGGATAATAAAGTAATAATATAATTTAAAAACATATATTTATAATCTATAAATTTGATATCAAAACTTAATATAAAACCATAAATATAAATATAAGAAGCATAAAACTTAATATAAAACTATGGATATGAATATAAGGAAATAATAATATTAAAACTCAAGTTAACTAATTCTAAAATATAAGTAAGAAAATCTAAAATATTTAAAATACTTAAATTTAGAGTTAGATTAAATCTAAGAAAATAAAACTAAATATTAAGAGATATATATTTTAAATTCGAAGTAATTTTGAAATCAATTTAAAAATAAAATTAAGAACATTTTAAAATATTATAAGGAAAAAATGGTGAGAAATTTGGAATAAGGATTTTAGTGATATAATGGAGTTTTTACAAAAATTCTAGACTCTATTACTTATCTTGATTTCTTGAACTCTTGTTACTCACGAGTCTTCAATCTTGAACTCTTCTTCTTTGTAATCTTGAATCTTTAAGCTGTAGATTCTTCAAAATCAATACCTGCATAAGATGCCTGCATATTTATATTTCTATATAATAGCGTTAATATTTATTTTATAATAATAGTAGTTAAAACAAGGTTGTTGTCATCCATACCTCCATCACCATCATCTCAGTCCCACAAAATGAGCTTGCTAAATTTTGCCCATTAGCACTACTCTAATTTCAGTCAACGAAATTTAAAACTTAAGGATATTGTTTCTCTTTCAAAATTGTGACACCCCACGTCCGTTAATGTCACTCTTTATCAGAATGCATTTAGACCCATGAAGCGTTATATGTAAACAGAAATAGAATCTCATAAGACAGATAGATAAAATAGCAGTGGAAATTTAAAACTTTATTTTTCAACAAAAAACATCGTAGTCTCAAATCCAATTACAACATCAGACTAAAATAATTTAAAGACCCGCAACTTCCCCGTAAAGGAAAGCGTCGGATAGTTCGAGAACAAGCCACAGCAGAACGCATACAGAAGAACATTTCATTGTATATTACAACAATGCATCAGATTACAAGAATATACAGAGTATAAATGAATATTACACAGAAATATCAGAGATTTAAATTACATTTAAATACATAGCAGCGGAAAATAATACAATACACAACTAGAATGAGATATACGGATACAAAGCTTTCCGGATATCGTTCCAGCTGTAAACCAGGATCCTGTGAATATAAATCTGCAAAACCAAAACTACTAGCTGCCCGTGTCGAAAATAGGGGCACCCAGAGTTTAGGTTAAAACAATAAACTCCAGGTCAGTCATGTGACTGGTGTGAGAACTAAAACAGTTATTAATCTTTATTTCAAATCATTAGGTAAATCAAGGGACCACGCCGTATAACACGGAACGGGTTTCCTCCCAAGAATACCAGTGCATAAAACCAACAGCGCAATGCTAAATAAAGAAAAATGAAGCTGTTATAAGACCCAGGTCCTATCACACAATGCAACGCAAGCCGGGGGATAGGGTTTTTACCTTATAACAGCCAAAGAATGCTTGATACGTTTAAAACAAATCATTTGATACTATTATAAGTGTATAGTTTATAAAACAACTTCAAATCATAAGTATCAATCATAGGCGGCATGAATGCCCCATACCACTATGTCGCCATATATAGGTTTACAAATAAAACCGCAAATGTCACGTATTTGGAAATTGGATTTCCATCTATGAACCGAGGCAAAAGATAGTCCTCAACCGATTCGAGACTGCCTAGTCCGAGTCTCAGGATCAGAGCTCGAGTGACCCTTGGATCGTCAGGGCCGGTCCACACGGAGTGGATTAAAATGCCTGAACATGCGTTTCTCCGCCCTATGGGGCGTAAACGAGCCAACTAAATGACTCCATCGGTTCGAGAACGACCGATCAATCCGAGGCGCCTCGCAACAGCAACAACCACATAAGTCAAACTCGTCAGGGCGTGTAAAACCACTGACGCCACTTCTAACTAGGAAGAAACGCATGCCCTCCCTGAGGTCCGTCTCCCGTTTTTGGTTCATACCTGGTGTGAAACACGCGAGGTAAACGTTACACAAAGCTACGCCACAAAGGCCGTGCTTTGATCATCACCACAAGACTTTGCTTTTCAACAGAAGCCTTGATCATTTGCATCTTAGCATGCCACACAGGCAAACCATCCTATGCAACCGATATCAGTCACACAGAATGAAATCCGATGTCAGACACACAGTCCATTTACAAGTCCGTTCTGGGTCTGAACGAAACCGGAGGCACCTAGTACCCCGCATATCCATCGATCTCCAAGTACGTCTGGACGATCACTAACTGTTTCCATCTTCTTGGGTGTACAGCCCAATCAAGATCATCAGTTATCACCCAAACGACGTGAAGACCTCCGGTCTTCGACCATCGTCTTCATCTTCGACTTATCGTCGTATCAGTTATTCAGAATGGGATAAACCCGGTCTTTCCGAATAACTCGCGTATATTTTAAATAAGTGTTACACAAACACAACATACGCCTCATTCCAATTCATTAGTCACTAACCGTAAATTAATCAAGAGAATAATTCCCCAAATATTAACCCCGAAGGCCGAAACCAACATCAGATCAATATCCAGAAAACCATTCTGCTTGGCTAACCGACAGTTAGTTTCTAAATTTCACGTTCAAATCTAATTAAAGATTTAACTATCGCCTGGAGCAAAACTGGTGATACTCCATTCTCGATCTTTTCAATCTAATTAAAGATTCATTAAAACTCCACTTAGTTTTAATCTGTGACTGGGTTAAAGAATCAGTGTCATTTAAAACACGGTTCACGATAAACCCAAAAATCAATATCAATTCAATTCCAATTAAATATCATTTAATTGGTACACTTCATTAAATCTAAATAAAAAGATTTAATCTCTTCTCAACTGGGTTCAAGAACAGTGTTAGTGAAGACACCATTCACGACAAACCCAAATCACATTCATTAATTATCGGGTTAAAGAACAAGTGTTATTTAAAACACTGTTCACGATAAACCCAAAAATCAATATCAATTCAATTCCAATTAAATATCATTTAATTGGTACACTTCATTAAATCTAAATAAAAGATTTAATCTTTTCTCAACTGGGTTCAAGAACAGTGTTAGTGAAGACACCATTCACGACAAACCCAAATCACATTCGATATTCAATACAAGGCTCTGAATAGAAAATATATCGGCTTATATTCAATATCGAATTCTACGACTAACAAATGTCGTATTGGAAATAACGATACAAATATATATCTTTCAAATTTCCATAACAACACCTGTAATATCACGAATTCCAACATCGAAATATTCCGAAGACAATTTCGATTCAACTCCACTCCAATGCAATCATTGGAAATTTTGGTTATTTTCAAAACCATTTCAAATTCAATTTATTTATTTAAAAATAAATAGAATTATAATTCTAGTTCAAAACTAGTTCATTTCGATAAAAATCTATTTTTATCTTTTCAAATATGGAGTTTTTCATCCCAAACTTTCACAAATCATTTCTTATGATTTTACACAAATTATTACTATTTTTAATAATTTTATCAAGGCCCGTACAGTCGATTTCCATTAACGGCCATCGAACTGCACTTACAGCGACCTTTTTCGAATTTGATTTGGACGTATCTCCAAATCCAACCGTTAGATTTCAAATTTCTAACATTCATTAGAAAGCTCTTTTCGATACGAACCCAACGGTTCCGGTTTTAGGAGAATCCGACGGTCGGATCTCCCGTAATGTCCGTTTGAAATAAATGGTCGAAATTCACGAACTGCCGCGGCGCGGCGCGTTCTATTCAGGCCATTATATTATATATAAAATATATATAATATATATTTCGTCGATTTCTATTTAAAACGAATTATATAAATAGTTTTGAATTCGTTTCAAAAACATTTCAACTTCCATTTCAATTCAAAGCAAAATTGAATTCTTCTTTATAGATTCGTTTCAAAATTCATTTCTATTCAATTCAAATTTCAATTCAATTTGAATTCGCTTTCAATTCACTTTCAATTCAATTCGAATTCGTTTTCAATTCAATTCATTTCGAAATCGTTTTCAATTCAATTCATTTCGAAATCGTTTTCAATTCAATTCATTTCGAAATCGTTTTCAATTCAATTCATTCCGAAATCGTTTTCAATTCAATTCATTTCGAAATCGTTTTCAATTCAATTTGAATTCGTTTTCAATTCATTTCATTTCGAAATCGTTTTTAAAATCGATATAAATATCGTTCACGTCAAAATGGCGTCAATCTAATCAACACGGCTTCATATATTCCTTTATTTTCAAATATTCTATTTCAAATATTTCTTTTTCAAATATTTCTTTTTCAAAACTGGAATGAGGCCCAATCAATTACCATATAAAATTAATTATATGGATTTTCATACAACACATGTATATAATAGCATTAAAAATAATCAACCATCAACCAAAGTGCACTACACTGTATAAGCATCAAATATAGATATTCAACGCTTATAACAGCCTGTCAATCAATCGATCGACATATTTAATCAATCAGGATGAGTGAACTTCAAATTTCATCCTAACACCCGTGTGGGGTTTCAAACAATCAAACACATATTTTATTTGTGCAGTTAGGCGATGTGTAAAATTTATCGACCCAATCAGCGTCATTCAAATAGGTGTACATAAACAAACCGTCTGGTTTATAAATGAATATTTATTTATTCACTTCACTATTTTCATATTCACGTTAAAAATTATATTTTTAACGATAAAACATTTTATTTCAACCTATGAATTTCTATTCAATTCATTTATTCAATAAAATGATATTTTTATTTTTCTAACATATTTTAGAAAATTTCGGCGGCATAACGGCACGATACTAGAAACGGGACGAGGCCTAGCCTTATCCCCGGTCTAGTGAAGGCCCACGCCATTCACACATCAATCAAATCAATTCGTTATGCAAACCACAAACTTTGAAGTAAGGATCTAACCTAGCCTTACTCCTTCGCCTTATAACGGCGCACGTCTAATCCTAACCAATTTATCGATTCGATTTTTCACACCACAAACCACATTCAAACCAATATCGCAATCAATCACCAAACAGTCAAACAAACAAGTCCATGGTCTGTGGACGATTGTGTCGGGTGCTACTAAGCACCGTCTGCATCCTAGTATATATATATAACTAGAAATAAAATAGAAAGGTGAGAAATTCTCACATATAGCTATCCTAGCTCCACAGCACTTCATTGATAGAAATCTTCATTGTTTTCGCATCTTCTTCAGCTTCGTCGCCTGTAGCCACTACATATGTAAAAATCGAATTTTTACTTCGCTATTCAATATATAAAAATCGAATTTTTATTTCAAAGTTCAATATATAAAAATCGAATTTTTATTTCAAAGTTCAATACATAAAAATCGAATTTTTATTTCAAAGTTCAATACATAAAAATCGAATTTTTATTTCAAAGTTCAATATATAAAAATCGAATTTTTATTTCAAAGTTCAATATATAAAAATCGAATTTTTATTTCGCTATTCAATATATAAAAATCGAATTTTCAGTTCGAAGTTCCATATATAAAAACCGAATTTTTATATCGCTATTCAATATATAAAAGTCGAATTTTTATATTCTCCATTATATTTTCAAAAGTGATGTCTTTTCATTTTCAAATCAAGATTGCTTGTATTTTTGAATCGATGACAATTTCAGTTTCTTTTCTTTTTAACAATGTAAAAAAAATCAGTTTTTAATCATTTTTAAAAATCTCGTCTTTAACATTTTTAAAAGTCTGTTTTTAATCATTTTAAAAATCTCTTCCCCCCCCCCTTTTTTTTTTTAATCATTAAAAAAAACTGGTTTTAAACTAAATAAAAATCTGGTTTTAAACTAAATAAAAATCTGGTTTTAAACTAAATAAAAATCTGGTTTTAAACTAAATAAAAATCTGGTTTTAAACTAAATAAAAATCTGGTTTTAAACTAAATAAAAATCTGGTTTTAAACTAAATAAAAATCTGGTTTTAAACTAAATAAAAATCTGGTTTTAAACTAAATAAAAATCTGGTTTTAAACTAAATAAAAATCTGGTTTTAAACTAAATAAAAATCTGGTTTTAAACTAAATAAAAATCTGGTTTTAAACTAAATAAAAATCTGGTTTTAAACTAAATAAAAATTAAGTAAATCAGATCAAGAAAACTCACGTTTTCAAGAAGGGGGAGAGATGGCCGAGGTGGAGGAGCTTGCTGAGCTGCGTCGGAGTCGGAGCATCCACTGGAGGAAGTGGCGGCGGTCCATCGGGGAGGGGAAAAGGAGCGGGACGCGAGGGGGTTCGGGTTCTAGGCGTTCGAATGGAGGAAGAAGGGGGTCGCGACAACATCAGGGGGAGGCGGCGGTGCTGGAGTTCGACGAGGGGGTGAGGGTGACTGGATCGTCGAGGGCCGGCGACGAGGCTCCGCCCTTCGTTCGAAATTCTTTTTTTTTTTTTTTTTTTTTTTTATACCTGGAAATGAAAATGATTGAAAAAGGGGGGGGCCAGGTTAAGAAGGGAAATTAAATATTTTTTTTTTTTTTTTTTATTATTTTATTTTGCAAAAAAAGTTAACTTTCACATACGATCTCGAAACGAGGCCCACCGCCTGTCGTCCACAGCGTTCTACCCCCATTCCGAACACAATAGGATATGTATCGCAAGCTGATTCGATAGTTACAATCAGTTTCCATTGAATTTACATTTAAATCACTTTATTGAATTTTAAACGTATATTTCAAATTACCGGGGGCACATACTAACTCTAAAAACTCCAGAAAAATATTTTCTAGCTTCGTATTGATGATACGGTCCTAACAAAACTAGTTTCGTCGAATTCTGAGACCGTTGGAAAAATGGCCATCTTCCAGTCGATTAAAATCAACTGAAACTGGTCAAACGCGTTTTCTTTTGCCACGCTCACACATTGATTCGAAAAATTATGAAATTTGGAATCTAGCAATAATTCGACATCACGGACCCAACAAAACTGGTTTCGTCGGAATCCGAGGTCGTTTGCAAAATGTCCATTTTTAAGGGCCTGAATTCCATAGCGACTATTCAGAATTTTCAACTGGACATATCTTTTGATTCCCGCTACGAACTTTTGATTTTTCGGATTCGTTGGAAAGATATTCACTATTAGATTCCATTATTTTCGGTTTCACTAAAATCCGGATTGTTTTGCACCCGGTACATTCAATTGAAGTTTGAAATCGAATTATCGAACTACCGCGCCATTTTCAATTCCTTTTATAATTATATATAATTATTATATATTCTAACGACGACGCGTAAAATATATACGATCGAATTATATTCAAAATAAATTTCTCGTCGATATTCTTTAAAATAATTCCTTTTAAATAATCAAAATTCGCTAAAATTGCCAAAATAAAATTTTCAAACTGGCTCGCATTTTACGGGTTGTTACAATCTCCCCCACTTAAAACTTTTCGTCCCCGAAAAGGAACAAAGTCGAAAGTGGTTTGATTATTCAGCCCTACATTCGATTTGGCTTCCATTCTCCAACTTTTCAGTTTCTGAGAATTTTCAAAATTTCAAAAATTTGGCTAACACCCTAAATTTTCGAAAAATTTCGCCATAACCTCCCCTGCAATGGGAGCATCGGGAAATTGCAAATAGCGTTCCCGGTCCTTCAGATCTCAAAAAGAAAAAGAAAAAGCCAAGCGGCTAGCCAATAGGCTCATAAAATCATCATCACCCAAACAAAACAGTAAATTATGTAATAAACATGTACCTATTTGTCGGGCAAACAAATTTTATTCTCTGGCTCTAGCCTCCTTGCTATGACCTGTTCAATGTAAGTATATGTATATGCAAGCAAATGCGACCAAATTTCAATACAATTCAATATTTGATTCAATTAGGCATAATGATTCAAAATTATCAAACAATACAAACATCAATCAATTAGTGAATTAGAGTTTCAAATTCATAATTTTGATACATATACAAAAAATCATGTTTTGATGCCAAATCACAACAATGAATTCTAACTATATAAGTTTTGGGTTCTCACACCAGCCTAATGGAAATATATAGAAAATCACACATTCGAAACACGAATATAAATACGGATGATGTCATGACAATCATCAGTACCATCTCCGGGCGACTAGAATGTGATTCCATATCTATCCAGTATATTAAAACTTTGAATATACGTTTGCAAGGCGTATATGCAAATTCTTTATATACTGAATTGCCCAAAATCAATATAAACAAATAATCAAATACGAATAGTTGATTTAAATTTTCAAAACAAAATGTTTTCATTTGAAAAATATACTCTTCACACCCGTTCTAGGATACTACTGATCCTATCTCTAACGAGTCATTCCATTGGATATTGCTAATCCAATATCTGATGAATTCTTTCGTATGGTTCTAATGTGCCTTGTTCTCTGAGCTTTGTAAACCAAAGCTCTGATACCAACTTTAAAGACCCGCAACTTCCCCGTAAAGGAAAGCGTCGGATAGTTCGAGAACAAGCCACAGCAGAACGCATACAGAAGAACATTTCATTGTATATTACAACAATGCATCAGATTACAAGAATATACAGAGTATAAATGAATATTACACAGAAATATCAGAGATTTAAATTACATTTAAATACATAGCAGCGGAAAATAATACAATACACAACTAGAATGAGATATACGGATACAAAGCTTTCCGGATATCGTTCCAGCTGTAAACCAGGATCCTGTGAATATAAATCTGCAAAACCAAAACTACTAGCTGCCCGTGTCGAAAATAGGGGCACCCAGAGTTTAGGTTAAAACAATAAACTCCAGGTCAGTCATGTGACTGGTGTGAGAACTAAAACAGTTATTAATCTTTATTTCAAATCATTAGGTAAATCAAGGGACCACGCCGTATAACACGGAACGGGTTTCCTCCCAAGAATACCAGTGCATAAAACCAACAGCGCAATGCTAAATAAAGAAAAATGAAGCTGTTATAAGACCCAGGTCCTATCACACAATGCAACGCAAGCCGGGGGATAGGGTTTTTACCTTATAACAGCCAAAGAATGCTTGATACGTTTAAAACAAATCATTTGATACTATTATAAGTGTATAGTTTATAAAACAACTTCAAATCATAAGTATCAATCATAGGCGGCATGAATGCCCCATACCACTATGTCGCCATATATAGGTTTACAAATAAAACCGCAAATGTCACGTATTTGGAAATTGGATTTCCATCTATGAACCGAGGCAAAAGATAGTCCTCAACCGATTCGAGACTGCCTAGTCCGAGTCTCAGGATCAGAGCTCGAGTGACCCTTGGATCGTCAGGGCCGGTCCACACGGAGTGGATTAAAATGCCTGAACATGCGTTTCTCCGCCCTATGGGGCGTAAACGAGCCAACTAAATGACTCCATCGGTTCGAGAACGACCGATCAATCCGAGGCGCCTCGCAACAGCAACAACCACATAAGTCAAACTCGTCAGGGCGTGTAAAACCACTGACGCCACTTCTAACTAGGAAGAAACGCATGCCCTCCCTGAGGTCCGTCTCCCGTTTTTGGTTCATACCTGGTGTGAAACACGCGAGGTAAACGTTACACAAAGCTACGCCACAAAGGCCGTGCTTTGATCATCACCACAAGACTTTGCTTTTCAACAGAAGCCTTGATCATTTGCATCTTAGCATGCCACACAGGCAAACCATCCTATGCAACCGATATCAGTCACACAGAATGAAATCCGATGTCAGACACACAGTCCATTTACAAGTCCGTTCTGGGTCTGAACGAAACCGGAGGCACCTAGTACCCCGCATATCCATCGATCTCCAAGTACGTCTGGACGATCACTAACTGTTTCCATCTTCTTGGGTGTACAGCCCAATCAAGATCATCAGTTATCACCCAAACGACGTGAAGACCTCCGGTCTTCGACCATCGTCTTCATCTTCGACTTATCGTCGTATCAGTTATTCAGAATGGGATAAACCCGGTCTTTCCGAATAACTCGCGTATATTTTAAATAAGTGTTACACAAACACAACATACGCCTCATTCCAATTCATTAGTCACTAACCGTAAATTAATCAAGAGAATAATTCCCCAAATATTAACCCCGAAGGCCGAAACCAACATCAGATCAATATCCAGAAAACCATTCTGCTTGGCTAACCGACAGTTAGTTTCTAAATTTCACGTTCAAATCTAATTAAAGATTTAACTATCGCCTGGAGCAAAACTGGTGATACTCCATTCTCGATCTTTTCAATCTAATTAAAGATTCATTAAAACTCCACTTAGTTTTAATCTGTGACTGGGTTAAAGAATCAGTGTCATTTAAAACACGGTTCACGATAAACCCAAAAATCAATATCAATTCAATTCCAATTAAATATCATTTAATTGGTACACTTCATTAAATCTAAATAAAAAGATTTAATCTCTTCTCAACTGGGTTCAAGAACAGTGTTAGTGAAGACACCATTCACGACAAACCCAAATCACATTCATTAATTATCGGGTTAAAGAACAAGTGTTATTTAAAACACTGTTCACGATAAACCCAAAAATCAATATCAATTCAATTCCAATTAAATATCATTTAATTGGTACACTTCATTAAATCTAAATAAAAGATTTAATCTTTTCTCAACTGGGTTCAAGAACAGTGTTAGTGAAGACACCATTCACGACAAACCCAAATCACATTCGATATTCAATACAAGGCTCTGAATAGAAAATATATCGGCTTATATTCAATATCGAATTCTACGACTAACAAATGTCGTATTGGAAATAACGATACAAATATATATCTTTCAAATTTCCATAACAACACCTGTAATATCACGAATTCCAACATCGAAATATTCCGAAGACAATTTCGATTCAACTCCACTCCAATGCAATCATTGGAAATTTTGGTTATTTTCAAAACCATTTCAAATTCAATTTATTTATTTAAAAATAAATAGAATTATAATTCTAGTTCAAAACTAGTTCATTTCGATAAAAATCTATTTTTATCTTTTCAAATATGGAGTTTTTCATCCCAAACTTTCACAAATCATTTCTTATGATTTTACACAAATTATTACTATTTTTAATAATTTTATCAAGGCCCGTACAGTCGATTTCCATTAACGGCCATCGAACTGCACTTACAGCGACCTTTTTCGAATTTGATTTGGACGTATCTCCAAATCCAACCGTTAGATTTCAAATTTCTAACATTCATTAGAAAGCTCTTTTCGATACGAACCCAACGGTTCCGGTTTTAGGAGAATCCGACGGTCGGATCTCCCGTAATGTCCGTTTGAAATAAATGGTCGAAATTCACGAACTGCCGCGGCGCGGCGCGTTCTATTCAGGCCATTATATTATATATAAAATATATATAATATATATTTCGTCGATTTCTATTTAAAACGAATTATATAAATAGTTTTGAATTCGTTTCAAAAACATTTCAACTTCCATTTCAATTCAAAGCAAAATTGAATTCTTCTTTATAGATTCGTTTCAAAATTCATTTCTATTCAATTCAAATTTCAATTCAATTTGAATTCGCTTTCAATTCACTTTCAATTCAATTCGAATTCGTTTTCAATTCAATTCATTTCGAAATCGTTTTCAATTCAATTCATTTCGAAATCGTTTTCAATTCAATTCATTTCGAAATCGTTTTCAATTCAATTCATTCCGAAATCGTTTTCAATTCAATTCATTTCGAAATCGTTTTCAATTCAATTTGAATTCGTTTTCAATTCATTTCATTTCGAAATCGTTTTTAAAATCGATATAAATATCGTTCACGTCAAAATGGCGTCAATCTAATCAACACGGCTTCATATATTCCTTTATTTTCAAATATTCTATTTCAAATATTTCTTTTTCAAATATTTCTTTTTCAAAACTGGAATGAGGCCCAATCAATTACCATATAAAATTAATTATATGGATTTTCATACAACACATGTATATAATAGCATTAAAAATAATCAACCATCAACCAAAGTGCACTACACTGTATAAGCATCAAATATAGATATTCAACGCTTATAACAGCCTGTCAATCAATCGATCGACATATTTAATCAATCAGGATGAGTGAACTTCAAATTTCATCCTAACACCCGTGTGGGGTTTCAAACAATCAAACACATATTTTATTTGTGCAGTTAGGCGATGTGTAAAATTTATCGACCCAATCAGCGTCATTCAAATAGGTGTACATAAACAAACCGTCTGGTTTATAAATGAATATTTATTTATTCACTTCACTATTTTCATATTCACGTTAAAAATTATATTTTTAACGATAAAACATTTTATTTCAACCTATGAATTTCTATTCAATTCATTTATTCAATAAAATGATATTTTTATTTTTCTAACATATTTTAGAAAATTTCGGCGGCATAACGGCACGATACTAGAAACGGGACGAGGCCTAGCCTTATCCCCGGTCTAGTGAAGGCCCACGCCATTCACACATCAATCAAATCAATTCGTTATGCAAACCACAAACTTTGAAGTAAGGATCTAACCTAGCCTTACTCCTTCGCCTTATAACGGCGCACGTCTAATCCTAACCAATTTATCGATTCGATTTTTCACACCACAAACCACATTCAAACCAATATCGCAATCAATCACCAAACAGTCAAACAAACAAGTCCATGGTCTGTGGACGATTGTGTCGGGTGCTACTAAGCACCGTCTGCATCCTAGTATATATATATAACTAGAAATAAAATAGAAAGGTGAGAAATTCTCACATATAGCTATCCTAGCTCCACAGCACTTCATTGATAGAAATCTTCATTGTTTTCGCATCTTCTTCAGCTTCGTCGCCTGTAGCCACTACATATGTAAAAATCGAATTTTTACTTCGCTATTCAATATATAAAAATCGAATTTTTATTTCAAAGTTCAATATATAAAAATCGAATTTTTATTTCAAAGTTCAATACATAAAAATCGAATTTTTATTTCAAAGTTCAATACATAAAAATCGAATTTTTATTTCAAAGTTCAATATATAAAAATCGAATTTTTATTTCAAAGTTCAATATATAAAAATCGAATTTTTATTTCGCTATTCAATATATAAAAATCGAATTTTCAGTTCGAAGTTCCATATATAAAAACCGAATTTTTATATCGCTATTCAATATATAAAAGTCGAATTTTTATATTCTCCATTATATTTTCAAAAGTGATGTCTTTTCATTTTCAAATCAAGATTGCTTGTATTTTTGAATCGATGACAATTTCAGTTTCTTTTCTTTTTAACAATGTAAAAAAAATCAGTTTTTAATCATTTTTAAAAATCTCGTCTTTAACATTTTTAAAAGTCTGTTTTTAATCATTTTAAAAATCTCTTCCCCCCCCCCCCTTTTTTTTTTTTAATCATTAAAAAAAACTGGTTTTAAACTAAATAAAAATCTGGTTTTAAACTAAATAAAAATCTGGTTTTAAACTAAATAAAAATCTGGTTTTAAACTAAATAAAAATCTGGTTTTAAACTAAATAAAAATCTGGTTTTAAACTAAATAAAAATCTGGTTTTAAACTAAATAAAAATCTGGTTTTAAACTAAATAAAAATCTGGTTTTAAACTAAATAAAAATCTGGTTTTAAACTAAATAAAAATCTGGTTTTAAACTAAATAAAAATCTGGTTTTAAACTAAATAAAAATCTGGTTTTAAACTAAATAAAAATTAAGTAAATCAGATCAAGAAAACTCACGTTTTCAAGAAGGGGGAGAGATGGCCGAGGTGGAGGAGCTTGCTGAGCTGCGTCGGAGTCGGAGCATCCACTGGAGGAAGTGGCGGCGGTCCATCGGGGAGGGGAAAAGGAGCGGGACGCGAGGGGGTTCGGGTTCTAGGCGTTCGAATGGAGGAAGAAGGGGGTCGCGACAACATCAGGGGGAGGCGGCGGTGCTGGAGTTCGACGAGGGGGTGAGGGTGACTGGATCGTCGAGGGCCGGCGACGAGGCTCCGCCCTTCGTTCGAAATTCTTTTTTTTTTTTTTTTTTTTTTTTATACCTGGAAATGAAAATGATTGAAAAAGGGGGGGGCCAGGTTAAGAAGGGAAATTAAATATTTTTTTTTTTTTTTTTTATTATTTTATTTTGCAAAAAAAGTTAACTTTCACATACGATCTCGAAACGAGGCCCACCGCCTGTCGTCCACAGCGTTCTACCCCCATTCCGAACACAATAGGATATGTATCGCAAGCTGATTCGATAGTTACAATCAGTTTCCATTGAATTTACATTTAAATCACTTTATTGAATTTTAAACGTATATTTCAAATTACCGGGGGCACATACTAACTCTAAAAACTCCAGAAAAATATTTTCTAGCTTCGTATTGATGATACGGTCCTAACAAAACTAGTTTCGTCGAATTCTGAGACCGTTGGAAAAATGGCCATCTTCCAGTCGATTAAAATCAACTGAAACTGGTCAAACGCGTTTTCTTTTGCCACGCTCACACATTGATTCGAAAAATTATGAAATTTGGAATCTAGCAATAATTCGACATCACGGACCCAACAAAACTGGTTTCGTCGGAATCCGAGGTCGTTTGCAAAATGTCCATTTTTAAGGGCCTGAATTCCATAGCGACTATTCAGAATTTTCAACTGGACATATCTTTTGATTCCCGCTACGAACTTTTGATTTTTCGGATTCGTTGGAAAGATATTCACTATTAGATTCCATTATTTTCGGTTTCACTAAAATCCGGATTGTTTTGCACCCGGTACATTCAATTGAAGTTTGAAATCGAATTATCGAACTACCGCGCCATTTTCAATTCCTTTTATAATTATATATAATTATTATATATTCTAACGACGACGCGTAAAATATATACGATCGAATTATATTCAAAATAAATTTCTCGTCGATATTCTTTAAAATAATTCCTTTTAAATAATCAAAATTCGCTAAAATTGCCAAAATAAAATTTTCAAACTGGCTCGCATTTTACGGGTTGTTACAAATAATGGAACCAAATACATCAAATAAAAACATCTGTTTTTCTCTAAAAACCATCACAGTGCAGAAATGAAAAATCATAATCCCCATAAGTAGCCATATCAAAGTAGACAAATAGTCGAAGCGATACATCAAAGCAGATCCAAATCCAAGCAGAAACAGAAGAGAGAGAAAGTGCTAATCATGCCTGAGCGTTACCACCCTGAGAACCTAAGGGAAGGAAAGAGAGAAAAGGAAACAAAACAGGTCAGACATAAAGTCTGGCGAGTCAAGTGACATTTAGGATATAAAGAAGTAAAAGTATCAAGATAGTTAAATAAAATGAATGAGAGATAACAGTAACATATAACATGTTGTCAGGTATAAACAGGATGGACTGGATAAACTATGTTTCTCAGTTACTTTCTCTGCACCAATACTAGTATACCAAATTAGGTGTTTTCTAATTACTTAATAGAAACAGCATGATCCCAACAGAAATATAATGGTAGATTTAAGTGTACTTCTATTAATAGGTTTTACCCCAAACAGAAATAACAGGTACCCCAATAGAAATAACGGGTACCAAAACAGGCAGGACTAGGTGTACCCTAATTACTACACCCAAGCGATCGGCTCCCTAACACGTAAATACCCTGTGTCGGCCCCACAGTAGGGTGTATTACTTCCTAAAGTGGGAACCTACAGAAGGACATAAACTTATTTACATGTGTTACATCGGCTTATTTTCCCAGGCAGGCCGGACCCATGCATGCACATGAACCCGTTGGAACGCGCCATCAAAACACCCCTCTCCAGATGAACCACTTATAATTAGTTCAGTAAGCGTGCCCTGACTCCTACCTAGTGCGGGGTCCCCTTTTAGTACCAGAATGGGTTACTGACTAATATGGGTCCCACACAACAGATGACACAAGTCAAACCCCTAAACTTGTGTCCCTAATCAATTAGGATTTCAATAGGTTAAGTCTTACAGCATAATCCCCCACAGATTTAACATGTTACAGATTACCAGGTTCATATAACCCCAACAGAATAACAGGTTAAGTTTTCAAGTTAACAGGTTCATATAACCCCAACAGAAATAAACAGGTTCACTTAACCCCCATAGTTTTAATAAATTTCACAGGTTACGTACGGTTTATTAACATGTTTCACTTAATATTTGAATTAAATCTACATATTTACTTGTTCATACACCCCAAAATTTCAGTAATATTCCACAGTATAAGACATGCCCCAAATTTCCCTCTTTTATTTTCATTCCAAACATTCCCTAATTGTCCCAATTTCGTTCATACGTATGTCTCTTTACGAAATTGGCCTTGGCTCGAAGGTAGCCTAGGCTTATAAAATAAAAAGGGAATAAGAGAGGGAGAAGAACATAAATAGGCATATAATAACTGAACATCAAAATAGGTGTATGAAAAATTACGTGTAATTATAAAGGAACTGTTTAGATATGAATTAGTTTCTTAACAGGCATAAGCTTAGAACCGATTTATTAACATGTCAAGGTTACTGTTAAATTTTTATATCTAAAAGTAATATGAACTCACAGAGATTGGATCGGAGTATAAGAAATGTCTCTGATGTATGTGTAGGTTGATGTTGAAGAAGATAGTCTAATTTAATCCAAGATGAGGCAGCATCTCCTTGTCTTCATTGTTTTAGGTGTAGGAAAACAATAGAAATGTTGGCCTTTATATGGACAATCTCCAACGAACCCAGCAAAACAAACAAGTCCAGGTTCAGAAAATGAATCTTCCCAGATCTGGGGTGGGTCGACCCCTGGCTCGACACACGTTTATGTGGGTCAACCCATAGGTCAACCCCTTGGGGAATGGGTTGACCCCTAACGGGTCTTATTCCTGCGTTGCATCGTTTGATTTCCCGCTTTGTTGTTTTGAATTATTTTGAAATTCTGTTTGATTTATTTACATATATTTTCCTTATATGTATAAAAACTCTAACCTTTATATTTTCTTCATACGATGTCCGTTTTACGCAAAATTGGAGTCTATCTGAACCAGAATTCCGAGACAAACGCAATGGTACATTCCGTTTTACTTAATTCCCAACATTAAATTAAGTATTCTTTAGTTTATTGTTATTAATGTTCTTCAAAATTACGGGATGTTACATTCTCCCCTACTTAATGGATTTCGTCACCAAAATCTCCAAGTCAAGAAGAATGTCATTATCCTAACAACCACAACCATCAACTCATCCACCATCCACAAGCATCCATTGTCCTTAAGGTTTTTCTAATGCTTATATGAATATATGCAATGGTGTGTGTATATGTCCTTACACTAATACGAAAATCAGGCAGTCGACTAATTCAATAGACATCCTAAATGCAATTTATGTTCATGCCATGTATCCAAAATGTATGCGAATAATCCTAGCATAACATGTTAACTCTGTATATGTGCACATTCATTCATCCAAATGCAACATCCGTATGATGATTCATCCATTTTCATCCATATAAAATCCTAATGCACACACATCCATATGCAATATGTAAGTGATTGAGCCGATCTAGTGCCTAGTGTGTGTATATGCATTCATGAGCAACCACTAGCAAACACTTGCATCCATCAAACATAACATGTCTCAAACACATGTTTCCAACCATCGGATTCTACCTAAGGATCGAAAGGTTTGAACGATAGGATATATTTGAATGATAGAAGCAAGTATAAATAAAAGTTTGGAAAAAGAAATTAAGAACATACTCTCGAAAAGAAAAGGGTATGAAGTGCGAATCTTGTCTTCAGTCTCCCAAGTTGCATCCTCGCGGTCTTCTTTCCATTGTACTTTTATTAACTTAACCTCTCTGTTGCCTAGTTTCTTAACCTCTGATCCAAGTATACGAGCAAGGACTCTCTAATTGTTGCCTCCTTTTCCACCTCCACTTCCTTAAGCATGCTCGGCTCAACCACCCCTGCTGAATCGTGAAGACATTTCCACAAAGGGGAAACGTGGAAAACATCATGAACATCTTCCATTCTCTCAGGTAATCTCACCCTATAGGCCATCTGACCTATCCTCTCCACTATGGGAAATGGCCCTTCAAACCTTAGCGCCAATTTCCCTACAGATCCGAAACGAACCACATTCCTTAAAGGTGATACTTTGATGAAAACCATGTCTCCTACCTCAAATTCAATGTCAGTCCTTCTCTTATCGGCGTAGGACTTCTCTATGGATAAGATCAATCTTTTCTGAAGTCTCTCTAACCATCTCAGGTCCAAGTAAAAGCCTATCCGTAGACTCCCACAACAAGTCGGTGATCTACATGGTCATCTGTATAGTGCCTCGATGGGTGCCATGCCAATACTAGTCTGATAGTTACTGTTGTAGGCGAACTCTTCCAATGGGAGGTGCTCCTCCCATGCCCCTCAAAAGTCTAGGATACACAGCCTCAAAAGATCCTCTAGAATTCTATTCACCCTCTCGGTCTAACCATCAGTCTGAGGATGATACGCGGTGCTCAAACATAACTGTGTCCCTAGTACCTCTTGCAGGCTCTTCCAGAACTCACTAGTGAAGATGGGATCACAATCACTCACTATGCTATAAGTTACTCCATGTAGACAGACTATCTCACGAAGATAAACTGATGCTAACCATGTTGTCATTCTCTTGCTCTTAACAGGAACAAAATAAGCGCTCTTAGTAAGCATGTCCACTATAACCAAGATACTGGTGTTGCCTCTCCTCGATCTAGGAAAACCATCGATGAAATCCATAGAAACGCTCTCCCACTTCCATTGTAGGACTTCTAAAGGATGAAGCAAACCGCCAGGCTTCTTCAGTCTAGCTTTTACTTGCTGGAAAACTAAACATCGAGCTACAAATTCGGCTACATCTTTCTTCATTCCAGCCCAAAAGAAAACCCTCCTCATGTCTCGATACATCTTATCGCCACCCGGATGGATAGTCATCCTAGAGTGATGGGCTTCCTCAAGGATGTCCTCAACAAATATCCAACTTGGGCAACACAAAGCCTACCATCTCGTCGTAGCCACCCTTTATCATCTACGGAATGTCTACTAAGGTGACTAGAAATCTCTCCTCTACCGAGCCTATCCAAGATGTCTGCTATCTAGGGTCTTTTTGCTGCGAAGATCCTATTCGATCCATAAGAGTAGGTCTCACCTCTAAAGATGCCAACAAACCCAGTGTAATATCCGTAGATGGACTAAAATCGATGGTCGATATGTATTCCAAACTATGTCTTTCTACGAATAAGGGACTCAAGGTCATCCTCTACCTAATCAACGCGTCTGCCACTGCATTACCCTTGTTAAGGGTATAAGCAATCTCAAAGTCATAGGATGCTAGGAACTCCGTCCATCTTTGCTATCTCAAATTGTGATCCTTCTGCGAGAACAGACACTTAAGTGACTTATGGTCCGTGTATAACTCGAACCTTTCTCCCAAGAGATAATGCCGCCAAGTCTTAAGTGCGAACACTATAGCAGCCAACTCCAAATCATGGGTAAGGTAGTTCCTCTCATGAATCTTCAACTGTCTACTGCCATAGCATACTACCCTTCCCTCCTCCATCAAGACGGCACCAAGCCCTGTACCACATGCATCAGTGTACACTGTGGACACCTTGCTCCCATCACGCAGTGTCAAAACTGGGGCTATTATTAGAGCCCTCTTCAATCACCCTCAAAATCAATACTCCAAGAAAAGGTCAGATTCTTCTTCGTCAGTCTGGTGAGTGGAGCAGAAATCTTTGCAAAGTACTTGATAAACTACTTATAGTAGCCCGCCAAACCAAGAAAACTTCTCATCCCCAGTGCTTTCTTTGGAATCTTCCAGTCTTGAGCTGCAACTACTTTCCCAGGATCCACCGCTATCCCATCTTTGGAGACCACATTCCCTAGAAATATCACCTCCTTTCTCCAAAAGTGACACTTGGGGAATTTCGCCTTAAGCTGGTGTGCTCTGAGAGTCCTCAAGACCTCTCCTAAATACAGGGCATGCTCTTCTTCACCCTTCGAGAAAATAAGGATATCATCCAAAAAAACCACTATGAACTTATTTAGAAACTCCTTAAACACTCTGCTCATCAGATCCACAAAATACGAGGGTGCATTCATCAACCCAAAAGGCATGACTAGAAACTCAAAGAAACCATTTGGAGTTCTTAAAGCGGTCTTATCTATATTGTCCTCAGCCACCCTCAACTGATGAAATCCCGTGGCCAAATCTAACTACGAGAAAATAGACGCGCCAACAAGCTGGTCAAACAAATCATCAATCCTCGGGAATGGGTGCCTATTATTCTTGGTGAGTTTATTCAACTCCCTATAATATACACATAGACGAAGTGAGCCATCCACCTTGGCTGCAAAAACGACTAGAGCACCCCATTCTGAAATACTTCTCCAAATAAACCCCTTCTCAAGTAGCTCCCCTAGTTTCTTGCTAAGTTCCCTCCTTTCCCTAGGAGCCATGTGGCGCACCGACAATGCAACTAGCTTCACATTGTCCAGCAAGTATATCCAAAATCAATCTCACGCCTCAAAGGTAATCCCCTAACCTCATCAAAAAATATTCGGATACTCATAGACTATGGGTATAGATCATAAATCGTTAATAGAAGCATCAAGTGATTCTACGAAGCGAAGCAAGATAGACCCCCTTGGGTCACATAAAATCTCGAGAGTTCTCCCACGGCAAGTCAAAAATATAACGACCCTCCTTTGACAGTCTAGGATGGCACCATACATGGATAGCCAATCCATCCCTAGAATCAGACCATAGCCCATAAAACCAAACATATACGCATTGCACTTGAACTCGATGGCCAACACAGATATCTTCAAACCCCGACATATCATAGACAGACGAGTTGTGCCCTCAATGGGGTTTGAGACAATAACGGGATAAAAAACAGTACTAGTACTAAGGTGCGGAGACTCAACCACCGAATCAGATATAAAAGAATGAGAAGTGCCAGAATGAAAAAGAATCTTAACTGGATGATCGGAAACGGAAATCAAATGTTCAACAGAAACTTTCCTTCCTCTGTCCGGTCCGCTAACCTCGAAAGCATGCACTTGCCCTCCAGAAGGTCCAGTCCTTTGCACTTGTCCTTACTTCTTCAGGCATTCCCTACTATAGTGTCCAGTTTCACCACAGTTGACATAAGCATTCTTTCTTTTTCTGCAATGCTTGACCAAATGACCCAAGCTCCCACAACTGTGACATTTCTTCTTGTTCTGAGCTTTGTCGTTCTTTCCACCTTTCTTTTGCTGTTCTTTCTTAGGTCACACTTTCTTGTTTTGCGTCTCATCGGTCTTGACTTCTTTCTTCTCATCCTTACCCTCTTCATGTATTAATGCCATGTCAACAAGTCCTTCAAAAGTTGCTTCCATAGGAATATGAGACAATGCCAGTGATTGGAGAGGTTGATTCAACCCTCTCGCAATCCTTAAAGCTTTCTTGTGCGGGTATTCACCAGTTCCAGACCAAACATTGCTAGCTGATTGGACTTATTGACATACTCTTTAACAGACATACTTCCTTTCTTAAGTGCCAAGAATCTCTCCATCTGCATAATCTCTTCTTCCTGAGAAAGAAACCTTGTCTCGAACCTCTGTCAGAAATCATCCCAAGTATCTACTAGACGCCCTGCTAGTTTCACTTCACACCAAAATGAAGCCTCATCCTTAAGCTACCATGCGACTAACTATATCTTTCTACGATTTTCGACCTCAAAAAGTCCAAACAAGTTCTTTGTCACTCGCAGCCAATTCCGTGCTTCCACAAAGCTCTCAGTTCTACGGAATGGTTTTCCTCCCATAGCACAAAAGTCCTTGGATATCTTAGAGAAATTATCCACTCGCGGAGGTAGAGGAACAGCGGGTGATGTTGGGGAAGGGGCGTCTCTTTGGCCTTTGGAAGGAACCGTAGCCTCAAGATATCTACGGAACCAAGCTAGTATCTGACTCCCCTCGGGAAGATTCGGTTCTCCAGACATGATGAAAAGAAAAGAAAAAAGCAATTCAAACAGAGAAATCGAAAGATATTTCATATGGCCTTGGGGAATATGTTTTTCAAAAATAGTCTTTTCTTTGAAAATACTTTGCTTTTGAAAACAGTTTTTCAAAACTTTTATCTGATCTTGTAACCTTCATCTCTGATACCAAATGTGACACCTCACGTCCGTTAATGTCACTCTTTATCAGAATGCATTAAATTCCGTGAAGCGTTATAGGTAAACAGAAATAGAATCTCACAAGACATATATATTCAATAGAAATGAAAATTTTAAAACTTTAATTTTCATAAGAAAATATCGTAGTCTCAAATCCAGTTACAACATCAGACTAAAATACTGGAACCAAATACATCAAATAAAAACATCTGTCTTGCTCTAAAAACCATCACAGTGAAGAAATGAAAAATCATAATACCTATAAGTAGCCATATCAAAGTAGACAAATTGTCAAAGAGATACATCAAAGTAGATTCAAATTCAAGCAGAAACATAAGAGAGAGAAAGTCCTAATCACGCCTGAGCGTTCCCGCCCTGATAACCTGGGGGAAAGGAAAGAGAGAAAAGGAAACAAAATAGTCAGACATAAAGTCTAGCGAGTCCAGTGACTTTTAGCATATAAAGAAGTAAAAGTATCAAGACAGTTAAATAAACTGAATGAGAGACAACAGTAACATATAACAAGTATAAATAGGATGGACAGGATAAACAGAATAAACAAGACAAACTATGCTTCTCAATTACTTTCTCTGCACCAGTACTAGTATACCGAGTTAGGAGTTTTCCAATTACTTAACAGAAACTGAATGATCCCAACAGAAATATAATGGTAGATTTATGTGTACTTCTAGTAACGGGTTTTACCCCAAACAGAAATAACAGGTACCCCAACAGAAATAACGGGTGTTACCCCAAACAGAAATAACGGGTACCTAAACAGGTAGGACTAGATGTACCATAATTACTACCCCCAATTGATCGGCTCTCTAACATGTAAATACCCTGTGTCAGCCCCACATTAGGGTGTATTACTTCCTAAAGTGGAAACCTACAGAAGGACACAGACATATTTACAAGTGTTACAGAAGCTTATTTTACCAGGCATGCCAGACCCATGCACGCACATGAACCCATTGGAACACGCCATCAAAACACCCTACTCTAGATGAACCACTTATAATTAGTTCAATAAGCATGCCCTGACCCCTACCTAGTGCGGGGTCCTCGTTTAATACAAGAATGGGTTATTGACTAATATGGGTCCCACACAACAAATGACACAAGTCAAACCCTTAAACTTGTGTCCCCAATCAACTAGGATTTCAACAGGTTAAGTCTTACAGCATAACCCCCATAGATTTAACATGTTATAGATTAACAGGTTTGTATAACCCCAATAGAATAACAGGTTAAGTTTTACAGGTTAACAAGTTCATATAGCCCCAACAGAAATAAACATATTTACTTAACCCCATAGATTTAACAGGTTTCACACGTTACTTACAGTTTATTAACATGTTCCACTCAATATTTGAATTAAGCCTATAAATTTACATGTTCATACACCCCAAAATTTCAATAATATTCCATAGTATAAGACAAGCCCCAAATTTCCCTCTTTTATTTTCATTCTCAAACATTCCCTAATTGTCCAAATTTCGTTCATACGTATGTCTCTTTACGAGATTGGCCTAGACTCGAAGGTAGCCTAGGCTTATAAAATAAAAAGGGAATAAGAGAGGGAGAAGAACAGAAATAGGCATATAATAACTGAACAATAGAATAGGTGTACGGAAAATTACATGTAATTATAGCAGAACTGTTTAAATATGAATTAGTTTCTTAACAAGCTAGGCTCAGGTCCGGTTTATTAACATGTCAAGGTTACTATTAAATTTTTATATCTAAAACTAACATGAACTCATAGAGATTGGATCAGAGTATAAGAAATGTCTCTGATGTATGCATATGCTGATGTTGCAGAAGATAGTCTAATTCAATCCAAGCTGAGGCAGCTTCTCCTTGTCTCCATTGTTTTAGGTGTAGGAAAACAATAGAAATGATGGCCTTTATATAGACTATCTCCTACAAACTCAACAAACAAACAAGTCTAGGTTTAGAAAAAGAATCTACCCAGATCTGGGGTGGGTCGACCCAAGGGTCGACAGACCCTTATATGTGTCGACCCATAGGTCGACCCCTTTAGTGTGTGGGTCGACCCCTAATGGATCTTATTCCCGCGTCGCCTTGTTAGATTTCCCGCTTCGTTGTTTTGAATTATTTTGTACTTCTATTTGATTTATTTACATATGTTCTCCTTATATGTATACAAAATTTCAACCTTTATATCTTCTTATACGATGTCTGTTTTACACTAACTCGGAGTCTATCTAAACAAGAATTCCGAGAAGAACGCAATGGTACATTTCATTTTACTTGATTCCCAACATTAAATTAAGTATTCTTTAGTTTATTGTTATTAATGTTCTTTAAAATTACGGGGTGTTATAAAAATACTCATTAGATTTATTTGATTTCTTAATGTAACCATTCTACAAAATGGAAAACCACCATCTGAAGCAATAAGATAGGTAATAGCATATGATTCTCCTCATATCTATAGTTATGAATGAAATAAGGCTCTATAAGGAAAATTGATCAGAAAAGAATTTGATAAAACTCATTGATATATAAAACATTCCAAGCATCATATCCCAAAATATTAGAATGATACGGCCATAGATGAATTAGATAGAGTTATTGTATGATCTTCCGACACATACAATGCGGGTCATTACACTCTTTCACCTTCAAAAATTACATCTTCAAAATCCATAAAAAATACAAATGCAAACATAGTAACCCTCATGGATATCATCCACGAGTAAACAATCTAACATCCAATCTTGTGTCCAAACACACAGTAAGAAACCAAATTGCTAGCTTAGTGTTACAACCCAAAATTTTAAGAAAGTAATTAATTAACGAATTAATTAATATTATAATAAGTTGTAAAGTTATTAGAATTTTTCTACAGAAATTGCACCATTGGGTCCGTGACAATTTTGAAATCAATTTACATATTTGGTTTGTTAGAAGCGGAGTTAAAACAAAGAAGTCATGGCAAAAAAAATCAAGAGAAAATAATAATAATAATAATAATAATGTACCTGGTGTGGGTTGGCCTATGGGTCGACCTAAGTAGGGGGTGGGTCGACCAACCCAAATATTTGGGAGCAAGTCATTCCCGTAGGGAGGGTGACAGACCAAGACATGTCTCGTTTTCTTTTGGCTAACATGGCTTAATTTTGTTTATAGGTTTTAAAATTTATGCTGACATAGCAAGTTCCTATTGATCACATGGCATGGCTGGCCTAGATTTAGTCTGAAAATCTAATAGCCTATGATCCCTAGCCTAACCTATAAATAGACTACTAACCCAACTCATTCTTCAGAACACAATCTTTTCCTTATTGGGTTCTCTCTTTTTGGGACTAACCAGACTTAATTTTTTAAGGGAAAAGATTCATAAAAATCAATATTTATATATGTGTATATTTATACCTTTTTGAGGTGGTATGTAAACAGGCCATGGAGGAACGCTTTGGACCAACGGTGAGTTTGTAATTATTTAGATTTGTGATAATTTAGGAAAATAGGGTTACTAATATCTATTGGGTTTTCTATAGTTTTTCTTTATAGTTTTTCTTTATAGTTTTTCTTACAGTTTTCTACAAGTTGGTATTTTTTTGTAAGTCTTTTTCGATAAGTTATTTTCTACAGTTTTAGGTCTTCTTTTGTAGTTTTATTTTATTTTATTTTAGCACTGTAAGATATTCTCTCTGTCTTCTTCCCTTTTTCTGTGCTTATCAGTTATTTTGTAGTTTCTATACTTATTTGTGGTTTATGCCTATGACATGCATAGATCTGTAAATGTTGGAATTATGACTACTGATATACTCCTGTTTATTTTGCATGTAGAAAAATAGAACAAATATTATAATTCTGCACATATGGATTAAACATAAGAGACTAAATTTACTGGACAATGTGCATAAAATATAGATTTGTAATTAAAAAGGGATTGGATTGAAATATGCAAGTTATGGAGATTTGCAATTAAATTATGACATGTGTTGTAATTGGAAAAGACCAAAAATGTTTACAAAAGAAATATTACAATAAAATTACAGGCATTACAGACACATGTAGAAATCATAATGAACAGTTTGGTTATTGACAAATATATAATTATAACATGAAGGTTATAGTTGAGTAAAACAATGGAAATGCTTATTATTGACATAAACTTAAAACTAAGGTAAAATTTAATAAACATGCACTTCTTATGGTTAGTTTCAGCTGTACTGGGCTGATTTGGGAAAATAAGTGAAATAGGTTAATAAGCATATACTTGTTGTGGTCCGTTCTGGTAGCACAGGGGCTGATTGGGAAAAATAAGTGATTGAAAGATAAGGCTCGAATCAAGGGGGATTTAGGATAAGGTGTAAATAAGAATATTTGTTTGCTAGGATCCAAACCGGCATCATTCACTTTCAAGTTTATTACTGATGGCCTTAAAATCGATGGTGGCAGAGGCTGGGCATGCTTATCTGATTAGGGAAAATAAAGGATCGACAAAGACAAGGCTATATATATGTGCGTTCCAATGGTGGATTGAGCGTGCATATGCATCAATGAGGGAAATAAGTCACTATTGCATCCAACAACATGTATGTATGTCTTTATTGATAGGTCGGGTCGGATAAAACTCAAGATCCATAGCGACAAGCTACCATGTAAGATGGTAGACTGGTAGTCGATTAATGGGTAGTATTAGGAATATATATTAATCTTGTTTATCAATATCAGTAATCTAGAAAGTGCAAACAATTGAATAAAAATATACTTGTATGGTTCAAGTATGTTTCTTTGTATATTATTCTAGTATGTTCACCTTTCGTAGTTGTACACAGACACTTAATCTATCTGACACTAGAAGTATTATTGAGTTTATCTTTCCTTCATTACTAAATCATGCTAGTAATTACATCACTCACTAGGCTTTATGTCAGACTCACTCCTCTTTCTTCCCCCACCAAGCTCATAGGTGCAGGTAGGTGTCACAGTTGTCTTCCTTCATGTGATATCTAATCACACAACAGGAGATTCTTTAGAACCGCCTTACACGAAAAAATAATAATAAGAACCTTCCTTTGGGTGCCTATGTTTATATTGGGGTCACTGCTATATGATATAAATCTTTCTGAATGAGAGTTCATGGTTCTATGACCGAAGAAGTGGGAGAACAAGGGGAGTTCCTCAATGGATGGATAGACACAACAAGGGAGGTGATAAGTTTTTATTTTCTTATAGGACTTTTCTTGGAGATTCATTCTTGCTACATATGTATTTACCTTTTTATTTTAACTTTCTCCATGGAGTTAGTTGTTTTGATGGCTATTTTGATGGACATTCGTATTGTACTCTTATTTGTGAACGAAATATGGTTTTCATGAGACATAGGGTTTGATAGTGAAATAACGTATGGTTTTCGAAATAAATGTTATGCTTCAGTTTTAAAAATTCTTTCCATTGTATTTATTACTTTATGTCTTGTGAATATTAGTCTCTATGATGTATGTTTCTATACCTATAACACTTCACATTTCTTAGCATAACCTTATTTGTTGCAATATTAAGGAGTGCGGGGTTTTTCATTTGGTATCAGAGCCTAAGGTTACAAGATTCCTAAATTCATTTTTAAAGAAATTTTTTTGTAAAAGAAAGTAGATTTTCAAAACAGAAGATTTTTTTAAAAATAAAAGTGTATCCCCTCAAGTCAAGTGCAACCTTCCTTTTATTCCTTTGAGGGTGTCCCAGTACCAAGTTGGATTCGTAGATATCTTGAGGCTATGACACCAATCAAAAAACAAGAGCATGCATAAAATCCAGCTCCCGCTGCTTTGGTTCCTCCTAATACACCAACAACTATTGACTTTTGTAACCTTTGTAAGGATTTCATGAATTTTGATGGTAGAACTTTCTCGGCTATAGATATTTTGTAGAGGTTCGTACTTGGATGAGGAGTACAGAATGTATTTTTTGATTATTAGAGCTCGGAGATGATCAAAGAGTTCAGCTGGCCACTTGGCAGTAGAAAGAGGAGGCACCTTATTGGTAGGAGATAGTCGAGGTGGAGGGTATAGATATTGATTGGGTTGGATTCAGAGATGGATTCGAGAGGAGATTCATGTAGCAAGCTAAAGAAGAGATGCAACTAGAGAGATTTCTTGGATTGAAGCATGGAGATCTTACTGTAAAGGAATATATCAAACACTTCGTTGAGTTATCGAGGTTTGGGATGGACCTAGTTAATATAGCTCATAAGAAAGCTATCGGGTTGGCGAGAGGATTGAACCAACCTCTCCAAAGCTTGGCAATGACACATATATCAATAGGGGCGACATTCAGGTCTGTAATAACCCATATTTTCGATGACTGAATAATTAAACATTAATAGTTAATGGTTCTAATGTGAGATTTCTCATACATGATCAAATCGGAAGTCGAGACCATTTCCGTTGAGTTCAGGTAGTTCGTTAGGTGGACAAATATTATATGGGTTACTATATTTTGAGATTTTACGCTCCATGGGAAAAAATAGTCTCGAAATACATGTGAAAATTTATTGTTTCGGGTGTAGTTTCGAATTTTGATGAAACTTATATTTCTGGAATCATCACAGTGAGTTGCTGACGCTGTTAAGTTTCATGTTAATCATATGTACCATTTGGCAATGTGCTCTTAAAACATGTGTTAGTTTGGGCATAGAATTCTTGACAATTGAGCCTAATGAGATTATAAATACCCCTTTAATTTGCCACTAACCCTAATTCACTTATTAGCTGACCAATGTAGTTTTCTTCTTCACAAATTTGTAGTCGTCACTCTGCTTCCATCTTCTATAATTAATTCTCATTGATTTACTCCACTAAAAATCACGAATCCAATTCCTAGATTTTGTTTCTCTACAATTCTATACCCTTTTTATTGCACTCGATGAAAATTTTGCAATTTGTCGTGCCTATACATGAGGCTAGGATCGTGCTTGCAAGAGAATGATGCAACAATACTTGAATCTGAGACCATCGTTGAGTTTCTCTTCGAAAATAGCACCTCCGAACAAACTTTCATCGAAGACTATGCATCTATTAAAAATGTGACTTAGGGGGAGCTAAGCTACGCTTGTAGTATCCCTAGGCTCCCATATTTTAGGGGGGTGCGAG
Organism: Allium sativum; assembly: GCA_030737875.1. Classification (NCBI taxonomy): domain Eukaryota; kingdom Viridiplantae; phylum Streptophyta; class Magnoliopsida; order Asparagales; family Amaryllidaceae; genus Allium; species Allium sativum. The sequence continues at coordinate 375,046,466 of CM060920.1, forward strand.
TTGTTCATTTCTATGATGGTCACGGAGCATTCGCGAGAGACAAAGGAGAAAAGCGAAGAGAGGGTTTTGGAGCTTGATGGGTTTCATGTACAGGTAGTGCACGGGTTTGGGGAAGAAGGAGAAAGTAACTATGAAAGGTGATTAAGTGGTTAATTACATCTTAAGTTAATTTGTTCATTTGAATGATTCACGAACTTTTGTTTGCTATAACTTTTTCACGCGATGTTATATTTGGATGTCCTTTCTTCCATTAGACTCGTTATGGCAAGCTCTATGTTTTGACATGGCTAAGGTGAGTGATATTGCCCTTACCGAACATTAATTATTTATATGATAAAAATTTGACAATTTAGGTGACTTAAAATGTTAAAATATAAATCATCAAGGGTTTCAGTATTTTTCTTTGGTTGTTAATGGTGATAGGGCGCCCATCACTTTTTCTCTTCTTTCTCCATATTCTCTTTCTTCACCTTCTCTCCCACCTCATAGCTAAAATGATCTGCCTTTTCTTTTCAAATCCTCCAAGCTACCCTACTTTCGTCTATGTAGCCAAAGTCCAAATCAATTTCAGATCTATGGATCTGTAACCCTTGTTTTTCTCTTTTCCCACTATGTCTCCGATATATCACTCCCTCGTCCATCCTTATGCTCAGTACTACTACTGTTACCCTACCCTTCTCCGCATGGTGGCTCTTCCAGGTCTTTCCTTTCTCCTTTTTTGTTGCGATTATTGTCGCATTTTCGCAATTTCACAGTCTTCCTCCCAGTAATGTGGAACCCAAGTTATCTCGGCGAGTCTGTCCAAATTCATTACTGAGTGAACTTATGTCATGTGTTGTCTGTTGCTTAGACAGGCGTTTGGTATTCAGGTGTATGTTGGGGTGTTGCAGTGTTGGCTTCGACTGAGGGGTTTTGGATCTCCTTCTAGAGTTTCGATTAGCTGGGTTACAATTGGTTTTTGGGCACCAATGTGGAGTGCTCACTACTCAACGTCTGGATGAGCACTGTGATATGTTTCGGGACTATACACTCGTCTTGCCTGGTAAACTGAACTATTCTCCTTATCTATCATGTTTGCTTGGGGTGGCAAAGCTTTATCTCTACCATGATGAGCTAGCTGAGAATGTTTGGCTTGTCTGGTATTGAGGTGTTTGTTTCGACGTTTTTATTGTTGTGTCACCGTTTTGATAACTGAATTAGTGGCTGGTCTTTTGGTGTTGGGTACTAGGAAGGGCGTTGTGTTGTGTATTGTCTCTTTTGGGATATTGAGGCTAGTGATGGACTGCAAGTCGCAGTTGCCACTTCTGGTAATCGTGCCTTTAGCCTGCCTGATCAGGAAAACTAATGGAAGCTACGACGTAATTCTCATAATTTTAGCTTAGTTGCTATGTATTTGTAACTAGGCTATGTCAGTTCAATTATGTTACTGTTTGCCCCTACGTGGGTAAGTTATAGTAGTTTAGTCTTTCTAATTAACTCATGTTCTATATGCTCGGAATTAGCAGTGGTTGTCCCACTTTAAAAGCGTCTATGGTGGATGGCCCACCTTAAAAACCGAATTGTAGTAAGTTGGTAATTTGCCAATCTCCGGTAACCACTATAATTATTATTTGTTATAATGATAAGTGTTTGCGATGACTTTAAAAACCGGTCGGCTTTACCAAAAAAAAAATGTTAAAATGTAATTTTTCTAGGTAACCTATTTAATAACAAATAAAAAAACAAAAAGTAATCTGGTTAGTTTAAACCTAAATTTCACATTTTTGCGCATTTGCGCGCTATTGTGCGCGTGACACTATGGCTAGAATCGAATGATTTTGATATCAAATTATCACCAATTATTTTAGATAGGTTTTATCTATTTTACGGATGTTGTTATGGATGTATGTTTGCTAATTTAGATAATTATGATTTTTGGGTGCATGGACAATTGTTTGCTTAGTTAGTTAAAATGCCATTCGCAGATGACTTATATTAGGAAAAATCTCATCTTCTAGGATTGCTAGTGTTTATCGATCATACGTATAAGAAGTTTAGTGCATTCCGATCGAGTTCATTAAGAGGACTCGAATAAGATGAATTTGCAAAGGAGCAGTAAGTGTATGGAATAATATGATGTAGGAGCAGCACTGGAGCATGGCTTCAGACTTGAAGACAGGGAATGTACTTGGCGACAAGCTTGGTTTTCGCATCGAATGCTAGATGTAACAACCCGGAATTTTGACAATGAAAGGATTAGTATTAATTAGAATTTAAAAATAGGAATTTCTACAAATGATGGAATTTGACCAAGAAACTTTAACTGTTGCGTTCGCCTTGGAAATCTGGTCAACTTTCTTGTTTGGAGTTCGAAAACGGAGTCCGTATGAAAAATTTATGGGTGAAATACATTAAACGGACGAAAAATAAACGTAATAATTATAATATATATTACCTTTTACAACCTTCCTTCACTGGGTGAAATTCCTTAAGGGTAGTCAACACCCTTGTCTAAAGTGGTTGACCGCTTCGGGCAATTTCAGCCCATCTGACGGCTAGGGTTATGTAGGTTTTTAATATATATTGCAGTATAAATGGACAAATGTTTAATAAATCAAATCTAAGGGTCCAAGGCCAATTCCACTCCTATAAATAAAGGGGTAAAGCCTCATTCTTTTCCACACAAATCTGTGGGAAGCAGCAAAGCTCTACCATTTTCCTCCTTCTCCAAACCTAATTTCTTAATTCAAAAAATATTCTTATACAACAAATCACATACAAATCATACAGGATTGATAGGATTATCACGATGGAAAAGAATGCAAATCAGCGCTCAACAATAGATTCTCCCCTCTCTTCCTATTTTCTTACATCTCTACAGATCTGAAATTATCCGTTTTTCAGATAAATTGTAGATTTATAAGAATTTGGGAATTATAAGCGTAAGTGATTCAAACTTTGCATTTGGATGCTTGCATGGGAAATTTCCATACAATATTTTAATAGCCTATTTATCTCGTTTGAATTAGATCTCAAATTTATTCCTAATATTATCAGATCTGGTTTATAGATTTGTTGAATTTGAAATAACACCCATCCGATATGTTAAATAAATATTGTCAAAACTTGGGAATTATGAATTGTGGTTAGGCATAGTATTAATTGTGGGATTCTTAAAATTCTTCATGCGTATTTCCTACAATTTTATTGTAAAATGTATTGTGGACATTGCATAGAACTGTAGATTTGGAAATCAGTCCCATTAAACATCAATTAGATGTAGTTATACTCCAGATCTTTATTTCGGTGTTGAATAATAATATTATGTGAATATTCGACAACGTGTTAAATTGTGTAATTTTAATTTTAAAAGAATTATACCAATTTGTATTCAATCTTATTGGGTTTTGGCTTAATTATTGCAAACCTTTTTTGAACAAAAAGATATGATGTTGAATTCACATGAGGTATGACAAAAAGATTAAAAAGGGGAAAATGGTGCAAACATATATATAAATATAAATATTTGTGCGTAGTTTGCTTCAACTAATCTAAAAATATGTGTATATATATACATATATTTCTTGTGAATTTGAAATATGTCCATTCCACAAATTAGGCATAAGTTACAATAATTACAGCTAACGGTCTCTTTGGAGGATTTGAAACCTTTTGGAAAGATGGAATACAAGAAGGAATGTTTGTTTATTGATTAAACCAAATCATTTAGCTTAAAAATAATAGTAATAATAAAAGACAACTATCGTTGACCGTGCGAAAACATAAAATATAAATATATACATATTATCCATCTAAATCAGCGAAAAATGGTAAATTATACACTATATTGAATGTTTGAATGTTTTAAGAATGTTCAATTATGGAATTATAATAAAATGTAATCCATATTGAATTAATATAATTATGGTAATTAATTATATTGATTGCAACAAATAGGACAGCAAATCAATAAATAACAATTGTAACCAATGTAGATTGGGGAAAGGTAACATAATAGGACAATGGTTACAATTCCTAAATTAATTAGGATAAATGTTGTACACCCCAATTAAGAAATTTAAACTATAACCACACTAAGGCACGAGGTTAAGCTCAATTTGTGGTAGAAGTCAGCCCGTAATCGGCCGACAAATCCAGCATCCGCAGGTTGGTGAGCATAATGTGAGGGGTCTAGTGCATAAATATATATACATACACATAACAGACAATAAATAATTAAATTAGTAATGTCTGTTGGGGTACAACAAATAGACATTTTTGGGACTGATATAATAAGGATATTCCATTGTAATTAATGTCTTAGAAAAGTTATGGCGCCATAAGGCTCATAAATGACATTAATTGTAATCAATGGTAATAAAAAGGAAGTTAAAGATAATTGTTGCCTTAGGAAAATATAACCATTATGATTATAAAGGGCAATAAACATATAGTGAAATAAAAAGGGGATAAATTGGTACTGATTGTTATTTAAATACTAAGTCCAATTAGGGAAGTAATTAAATAAATATCCCAAGGTAAGGAGGATATAATTTTCCTTATTTACAATTAGTTAGTGTAGAACTTATAATTAAAAGTTAGAATTTGGACTTAGTAGGTTAATGATGTAAAACATTATTAAGCATAGAAACCCATGACGATAATTAGTTTACGTTGCGCTGTTTATTTCCAAAATATGGCTTGCTCCATGAGTGAGGTCTTAAGTGGCCAAAAGGGGTCCTCATGTTCGTAAGGACAAACCAAACATGAAATAACTTAATAGTTTGGCCCATTTTATTCCAATAGGGAAAGATATTAAGGGCTAATGGGGGACGAGCCTAATAACCTTCGCGTGTAGTCCGCTTCCTAGGTCTTAAGTGGTCGGGATTGAAGAGTCCACCTGGGGATAGGTCTTTCATAATAGGGGTCTTAAATGACATATGTGTGTATTGTCTACTCAAACCTAGAAACTAAAAAACGTTAGATATGGCTACCTACCCTACGGGAAGTTATAAGTGGCCAAGGGGATTATCTAATAAGGTCAGCTAGAGGTATAACGAGGGATAAATTACCACCTCTCACCTTATCTGGGTACGGGTATATGCGTGAATGACAGAAGCCTTAACTTGTAGGGTCCGTAGCAAGTTCTCTCTAGTTTATAAGAATGTGGAACAAGTCACCGTGAGGTATTAGACAACTAATAAGTCCACCTAGGGTCTTAAGTGATCGGGAGAATCCACCCCATCTATCATTAATAGTGAGGCAGGAAGCAATAAAGGGAAAGTGGATGGAAAGGTGTATATATAAGCACTCCGCAGGTAGGGGTGCAATTCTGGGTCTAATAATCAGTTAAATTATGGTTTAAGGGCTTCCTAAACATATGCATAACGTTCTATCTCGAAATCATATCTTGGAATACTACCGTTTGAAGGGTAGTAGAATCGATCGTAATATATTCAAGGTTAGATTAGAATCGTTAACCTTGGTGGGCATACATCTTGGGTTGGACCAAACGGTATACATCTGTGTATTATAATATGTGTTGTACATTTCCTGTTCACTGGAATCTTGTTGTTCTGACCCCCTCCACTTTACAACCACCCAGTTTTTCTAGAAATGGTCGGGTTCTCATAGGTGTTTAAGTTTGTCTTTGGTTCTCGTTCTCTCTCATGCTCGGTATTGGAAAAGTGACTTACTTTGAAAAAGGTAGTTACTTGAGTTAATACAAGTTTATCCTATCTTGTATCCGCTGTGAGTTGTTTTACGTACTCTGATTATGCTCATGCTCAATTTTTGCAGGTATCAAATTTACACGTTCCATGCTTAGATGTGTTCAAGTTTCGATTTTTGTTGAAATTTGGACGTAGAAAAGTGTGGGGGTGTTACATTTGGTATCAGAGCATAGGTTAGATGATCAGAGGAAATAGTTAAATTAGGACTCATGAGAGAATGTAATTCGATTTTATCTTCTGTTTTTCTTCGTCTTTCTTACTCGACTTTAATTTATTCCGACGATGAATTAGTTGTGGGCCTAATAATATAAAATAGCCTTTAAGCGACTAAGAGTTGAAATATGTTAAGTTCGGGTTTCTAGCCAATTCTGTCTTATCCCACAGTACATTAGCGATCTCGTTGTGAAGAGCATGAGGACGACATATGGTGGATTCCGTTGATTCAAGTTTGGAGACTGGATAAAAATCTAGCTACAACCGAGAAACTCGCGATTTCTGGTTTTTTGGTTTCGTTTGGTAGTTCCAATCAAAGGCCTTTCTTTGGTCTGAAACAGGAAATCCATGTTAATATGTCGTATCCATTCGAAATAATTATGAGGTATATCCGTTTGTTACTTCATTGAATTTCCAAATCTACCTTTGTTAAAAGTATTCACTTGAGTTCTTGACCTTGTATTCAAGGGAATATTATTTAAAAAAATATTTAAAAAAATAAAAAAGGATTTTGAAAGTTTTGGAATACGGTTTCGTAAGATGGTTTTATAAAGGCCTAGTTTTATAAAGATATGGTTTTTAGATTTTAATCTATTCGTGTTTCAGAATTGTCGAGCTTTGTGTGATTTTAGTAAATATAATCTGGTTGGTAGGAAGAAGGGAATCGGAAATGACAGGGAATATGCAATTAAACTTGAAAATAATTAATACCCATCCCTTGCGATTTTTAGTATCCCTCCATTTATATATATTAGATGATTTATTCAAATTATCACAATTAAAACTTGAGATTATAAAGTTCAAATATTTTTGAACATGAAAATATTTTACAATTTGAAATAAATACTAAAACATAAATAATAATAGTGATAACAATAAATTGGAATTGTAAATGCGAAACTGTTTGTTTATAATAAATTCCATTTTTGAAAAGTTTTAAATTTTCCTTCGGAAAAGCTGAGGAAAAATCATTTGTCCTGATTTTTGGGGTATTTGATTTCAAATCGTTCTTGTTTATGTAACAGCTAGGTAACAGGAAAATCCGTTTTAGTTCATATTACGGATTTCTAGCTGATTTTCAACTCTAAGTTCATTCGTTCGTTTCGTGGTCGCAGCATCATTGTTGAGACTACTTTAAATCCATGGAGTTGGTTCAGAGTCTGACTACGGTCTTTGATATCGTCGTGATGGGGGTAAGTATTTTTTGGGTCGCGTTAAATCTTAAAAGATGACGCGGGACAATTATTATTTTAATCAGGCCTAATAAGGTCAAGGTTCCATCTTTGCCCAAAGCCCATCTAATAGTTGATTGTCTAGCGTTACGCAAGAATGATCAACTTGTTGATGAGTTTTGGTACAACTTCGACCTAGGACTAAACCATAAAAAGTTGCTTCCAAACCACCCTCTTAACTTCTTTATTTCATCCTTCCTTCCTCTTTTTTTTTTAATAAAAGCCAGCCCTCAAAACCATCATAAGATGGAGCGGCAGGGTGGCGCTGCATAAACAACCAAAAGAGTTGGGAAACCGCCTCCCAACGGTCTCTAGTTTGCACATTAGATCTTGCCTCACTAGTACTCCAAGATCTAGCCTCATTCTTTGTTCTTCTTCTCTAGCTGAACCATATCTCTATTCTTCTTCTCATTCTTTGTTGTCGCCTCGTTTCCTCTTTTTCCGCGCTAGTTTGCACATTGAATCTTGCCTTACTAGTACTCCAAGATCTAATTCCTTCTCTCTTATCGTTTCTTAATCCATAATACCTAATTGCGCAATCCAGTCTTACTCGTACCATTTGAGTCTCATCCTTAGGGAGAGATCAATTGGTTGGATCGGAATGAGCAAAATGTCTCACCGTTTTAGGGCTTAGAAACTTTGTCGTGGCAGTTGGACTTGCACTGGTCCATTGCTTCGAGATCTTAGAATAGGATTGTTGTTTGTGTTGCATCCACCTTCGTTATATCTTGTTGGAATAGATTTTATGTGGGCGATCGTTGTTTCGGAGATGAAGATTAAGCCATCTTTGGATAGTTTGTCCGAGGAGAATCTTGATAAGAGTTTTAAAGGCATCCGTGTTTTACGCGGATTTGAAGGGTCTTTTGCTGACCGATTTTGGAGATTTTTGCAGCAAATCTCTTTTCTTATTGTCGGCTTTTAGTGTTCGAAGATCTATATCGAAAATACCTATGTTGGCGTGTGACTCATTTAACACATCGTTCTATAGATGGGAAGTCATGACTAGGTTCGTCTCATGATGCAGAAATCAATATTTTGCTTGATCGATAACGTAACCACCATTTAGCACTGCATCATATTTGATTCAGCTTGTTGTTCTTGTGTGTAACTCATGGAGTTACTTTCTATAATTTCACATATCCAATTTGTCTTTAGGCAATATTCGGTGGATTTCCATGAGAAGCAGTTTTGTGGTAGGTTTCTTTTCTCATCGCAAATTCTCTCTCAGAAGAGATGGTAATTTAGGAGCCTCCAAAAACATCAGCAGTGTTTGTAACACAAGATTGAGCATTTTGCTACCATGATAGGCTTAACCCAAGATCAAAAAAATGGTTTTAGCTCCAGCAGCGGAGCAAAGCATCTCGTTGTTTATAGCCATTGTTTTGGAGTTTCGGTGTTGTTGTTTTGTCGTCGTCTTTGTTGTTTTTCCTTTCCAACGTCGGGTTCTTGGCTTTGTGGTAATTCGTGCTTGTAACTGTTAGTGTTGTTTAAATCGCACGACTTAGGTCAATGAGATTTTTATGTCTGGAATATTTACATCATTCGCGCATGCCTGTTTAAATAAAATCTCACTTCTTTTATCTAAACTAACAGTTTTCATAGATCTGGAAAGAATAGAATTTTGTATTGGATAAATTTTAGCAAAGGACCGGTTTTGCGTTGTTCTTCGTCACATGTATATAAATAAATAAATCACTGTTCCTTGTTAAGCTAAGATTTATTTTGGTCTTTTGTGTGTGGTTTCAGTTTTCATTTTTTTGCGCGACGCCGACTTCCTTCTTCACCAACATGTGACTTGAATTATTTAAGTTTCTGCGAAATACATTTTTGAAGTTTTTGGAAAACATTGTTGACAAAAAACTTTCTATCATTTTTTTAGTTTATAGGAAAGTGAAACAGTTTCGAAAAGAAATTTTCAAGCGGAAATTTATTTTTATGAAAAAAAGTGATTTTTGGTCACATGAATAGTGCAAGGAAGATGTTTGGATGGTTTGTGTACACGTTTAGCAGTGCAATAGGACCGACGATACGATAAAAATGTTAATGATAACAAGGAATAGGCTCTTTGGCCATGGAAATGTTATTTCCATACCTTGTCAACGATGCGGCGGGTTATAAATTAACTCGTTTTACGTTTTAGAGCTTGTTCTAAGCCTCCTTTATAGTCTACATATGGTAATTTTTGGAGTATTTTTGGTAACTGAGGTAAAAATTCCACTGTAGGCAGAAATGGAATATTTATAAGTGGAGGAAATATTAAAATTCTTCGCTTTGATTTCCTTTTTTCGGTCTAGGAGAATTAAATATGAAACGATTAGATTGCGTGGTGTTTTGGATGGTAGGATTTGGATGCAATAATTGGTTGCTTCACACTTTTACTCGTAATCGTGTGAAGGTTAAGGATAAAAAGAATTTTCAAAAATTGCATTCATATAGAACTTCCAATATATTTAGGATGTTTTGCACCATGTTTTCAAAATTCAATGCACACATATAGAGAGTCCGATCTTGAATCATCTTGCATACAAGTTTTGTGATTGAAATGCATTATGTACACTATGCACATGCGCACATGATTGCAAAGTGGATGTACACAAATTTGGTAATGTAGGATAGGGCAAGTAGTTGTCAGAATTTCAGGACGAATTTCCTATTAAAGGGGGAAGAACATAACAACCCGAAATTTTGACATTGAATAGATTAGTTATTTAATTAGAATTTAAAAATAGGAATTTCTGTTCAAACGATGGAATTTGACCATGAAACTTTAGCCGTTGCGTTCGCCTCAGAATTCTGGTCAACTTTCATGTTTGGAGTTTCGCGAACGGAGCCCGTATGAAAAAGTTGCGGGCAAAATACGATAAACGGATAGAAACAAATAAACGTAATAAATATAATACACATTGCCTTTTATAACCTATCTTCACTGGGTGAAATTTCTTATGGGCGATCGACACCCTTGTCTAAAGCGGTCGACAGCTTCGGGCAATTTCAGCCTAGTGATGGCTAGGGTTATGTAGGTTTTTAATATATATATATATATATATATATTAGTATAAATAAACGAATGTTTAATAAATCAAATCTAAGGGTCCAAGGCCAATTCCACTCCTATAAATAAAGGGTTAAGGCCTCATTCTTTTCCACACAAATTCGTGGGCAGCAGCGAAACTCTTCCATTTTCCTCCTTCTCCAAACCTAATATTTTAATTCAAAATATATTCTTATACAACATATCACATACAAATCATATAGGATTGAGAGGATTATCAGATCCAATGGGAAAGAATTCAAATCAACGCTCTACAATAGATTCTCCCCTCTCTTCCTATTTTCTTACATCTCTACAGATGTGAAATTATCCCCTTTTCAGATAAACTGCAGATTTATAAGAATTTGGGAATTATAGGCCTAAGAGATTCAAACTTTGGATTTGATTGCTTGTAGGTGAGTGGGAAATTTTCATACAATATTTTAATAGCATATTTATCTCGTTTGAATTAAATCTCAAAATTTATGCCTAATATTATCAGATATGCTTTATAGATTTGTTGAATTTGAAATAACACCCATCAGATCTATTAAATAAATATTGTCAAAAATTGGGAATTATGAATTATGGTTAGGCATAGTATTAATTGTGGGATTCTTAAAATTGTTCACACGTATTTCCTACAATTTTGTTGTAAAATGTATTATGGACATTGCATAGCACTGTAGGTCTGGAAATCAATCCCATTAAACACCAATTAAATGTAGTTATATTCCAGATCTCTATTTCGGTGTTGAATAATAATATTATGTGAATATTCGACAACGTGTTAAATTATGTGATTTTAATTTTAAAATAATTATACCTATTTGTATTCAATCTTGTTGGATTTTGGCTTAATTATTGCAAACATGTCGTTTTCTTCCTTTTTTGAACAAAAAGATATGATTTTGAATTCAAATGAGGTATGACAAAAAGATTAAAAAGGAAAAATGGTTCAAACATACGTATAAATGTAAATATTTATGCGTCGTTTGCATCAACTATTCTAAAAATATATATATATAAACATATATATATATATACACACACATTTCTTGTGAATTTGAAATATGTCCATTCCACAATTTAGGCATAAGTTACAATAAGTACAACTAACGATCTCTTTGGAGGATTTAAAACCTTTTGTCAAGATTGAATGCAAAAAGGAATGTTTGGTTATTGATTAAACCAAATCATTTATCTTAAAAATAATAGTAATAATAAAAGATAACTATCGTTGACCATACAAAAACATAAAATATAAATATATACATATTACCGTTAAAATTAGCATAAAACGGAAAATTATACACTGTACTGAATGTTTGAATGTTTAAATAATGTTCAATTGTGGAATTATATGAAAATGTAATTCATATTGAATTAATATAATTGTGGTGGTCAATTGTGGCAATTAATTATATTGATTGCTACAAATAGGACTGCAAATCAATAAATTACAATTGTAACCAATGTTGATTGGGGAAAGGAAATATAATAAGATAACGGTTACAATCCCTAAATTAATTAGGATAAATGTTGTATACCCCAACTAGGAAATTTAAACTATAACCACACTAAGGCACGAGTTTAAGCGCAATTTGTGGTAGAAGTCTTCTCGGAACCGACCGGCAAATCCAACGTCCGTAGGTGGTCAGCTTAATGTTAGGAGTCTAGTGCATAAATATATATACATATACATAACAGGCAATAAATTATTAAATTAGTAATGTCTGTTGGGGTGTATAAAATATAAATTTTTGGGACTGATAAAACAAGGATATTTCATTGTAATTAATGTCTTAGAAAAGTTATGGCCATAAGGATCATAAATGACATTAATTGTAATCAATGGTAATAAAAAGGAAGTTAAATATAAATTGTTGCCTTAGGAAAATATGACCGTTATGGTTATAAAGGGCAATAAACATATAGTGAAATAAAAAGGGGATAAATGGGTATTTATTATTGTTTAAATACTTAGTGAAATTAGGAAAGTAATTAAATAAACATCCCAAGGTAAGGAGGATATAACTTTCCTTATTACAATTAGTTAATGTAGAACTTATAATTGAAATTTAGAATTTGGACTTAATAGGTTAATGATGTAAAACATTATTAACCATACAAACCTGTGACGATAATTAGTTTACGTAGCGTTGTTTCCAAAACAAGGTTTGCTCCATGAATGAGGTCTTAAGTGGCTAAAAGGGGTCGTCCTCCCGTCCGTAAGGAGAAACCAAACAAGAAATAACTTAATAGTGTGGCCCACTTTATCCCAATAGGGAAAGGTACTAAGGGGAATTGGGGGACGAACCTAATAACCTTCGCATGTAGTCTGCTTACTTGGTCTTAAGTGGCTAAGGTTGAAGAGTCCACCTAGGGATAGGACTTTGAGTATTGTCTACCCAAACCTGGAAACTAAAAACATCATATAAGGCTACCTACCCTACGGGAAGTAGTAAGTGGCTAAAGTGGTTATCTAATAAGGTCAGCTAGAGGTATAATGAACGATAAAATACCATCTCTCACCTTATGCGGGGTGAGGGTATATGCATGAATGACAGAAGCCTTAACTAGTGGGGCCCATAGCTAGTGCTTTCTAGTTTATAAGAATGTAGAATAAGTCATCGAGAGATATTAAACAACCAATAAGTTCGCCATCCAATAAGTCCGCTTAGGGTCTTAAGTGATCGGGAGAATCTACCCCATCAATCATTGATAGTGAGGCGTGAGTAATAGAGGAAAAGTGGATGGAAAGGTATATATTTGAAAACTCCGCATTTATGGGTGCACTTCTCGGTCTAATAATCAGTTAAATTATGGTTTAAGGGCTTCCTAAACATATGCATAGAGTTCTATCTCGGTATCATATCTTGGAATACTACCGTCTGAAAGGTAGTAGAGTCGTGCGTAATATATCCAAGATTAGGCTAGAATCATTAACCGTGGTAGGAATACATCTTGGGTTAAACCAAATGGGATACATCTGTTTAATATAATCTATGTTGTACATATCCTATTCACCTAAATCTTGTTGTTATGACCCCCCTCCTCATTACAACCATCTAGGTTTTCTAGAGAAGGTTGGGTTCTCACAGTGTTTAAGTTTGGCTTTCAGTTCTCATTCTCTCTCTTGCTCGGTATTGGAAAAGTGATTTACTTTGAAAAAGGTAGTCACTTTATTTAATACTAGTTTATCCTATCTTGTTTTCGCTGTGAGTTGTTTTATCGTACTTGAATTATGCTCATGCTCAATTTTTGCAGATATCGGATTTACATGCTCCATGCTTGGATGTGTTCAAGTTTCGATTTTGTCGAAATTTGGACATAGAAAAGTGTGGGGTGTTACACTAGACGTTTTCGTTTGATGCTTACTTAACCAGTTTTGGTTAATTATATGGTCAGAGTAATCGTTATCGATTGCAGTTGAGTGATCGATATCGACTACTATTAGTATTGGCTACTTTGCCTTATTTGACATAAACATTGGTGCGATTTCGAGGAGCATGATATGATAGTTCATTCGACATAGTGGCTCTTCGGTTAGTGATTATGGCATAGGGAAAGGATGTGGTGCATCGATGCAATGGGTCATCATTCAACGATGGGGATTCCATAATGGGAAGCAACAACATCTTCGATGATGGATTGTTATTATACAAGGGGAAAAGTATTAAGATTTGGTCACGATGAGGATACTACAAGTCAGGATGATGAGACTTGAGTCAGAATGAGGATACTATGAGTCAAGGTGGTGAGACTACTAGTTAAGAAGAATGTGATGACCGCCCATAACTTCTGCACTTAACAAGAGAAATAATGCGCTGAAAGACGTGCCAGGAAACTATGGATGATCATCAGGGTAGAATAACACACACGGAAACCTATCATATAACTCACAGCGCTGGGATAAAATATAATAGAACATATACAACAGGATATAATAGTGAAGCACAATTGAGCAGAATCTTAAATTTTTCATATCATCATGAAAAGATCCATACATCTAACTGGATTACATTAGAGTCTATACAATAAGCCTCATTACAGGTTCATTCATAGTAACATATATCAGTGGAAACACAATATATGTATAGTATAAAATAATATATCAGCCTCCAGCTCTTCGTCGCTCAACAACGTCATCCTCATCAAGATCCACTACCTGTCACCTAGTCTGCCCATCCACAACGTAGATGAACAATCCAAGGTAATAAGAGGAAATATAAAACCTTGAGTCAGACAACATTCTTAATGAGCGATAAAACCAACTTTCAAACATCTTCAATAAGTATATGAGAAATAGGTAGTTCAATCATCTGATCTGCCAACAAATCACAGAGAAGAATTCCCAAATCTATCTCCTCCACAACCTACGGTGATAGCCTACCCAAACAATTAGAGAAGAAACAAACAGTACATTCATAGCAACCAATTATCAAGCATGGACCACTCTAATCAAGTTCAACACCTCTCAAGCACAAGCCCCGAAGGACTAAACCAACATCAGACAAGCACCCGAGAAATATTTCCCTTAACTTCGAATAATCCATACAAGACGATACAAGCAACAATAACATCCATGGCACTGGCTATCACCATCTGCATTGCCTTGAATGCGTCGTTAATCATATGAATGGCCCATCTGCCATCCGTCAAGGGCTAATGGTAACCCCGATTCTATCATAACTCCATATGCCATCGTGACTCATATCTAGACCCATCATGACTGCCCAGGGTACTCGACTAATCATCTAGTCTTTTGGGTGTCCCTATTAAACCCCGGCTTTGAGTCCATTAGAACCTCCGACTACCAATGAACCCTCGGCTCTTCCATACTAGTCATCATCATCGACCACTATATCCATAAGCTCAAGATCCGTCTCGAGCAACCACTATTAATGAGCTCAAATCATCTTGAGTCGTCTTCACAACTTCGGTGCATCATCACACAATCAATGAACACTCGACTACGCTTAAAACATTCCATCTGAATTCACATTGAAGCTATACACATTGCCGAACCAAAAATCAACATCATATGGTTAATATTTAATGGGTCGCTTATAACTCGTCTATGTATCGCCTACCGATCCATTTTTATGGATTGCTCCACGTTTTGCCTTCAATTTGATCAGCCGATCCATGATTTTGCGCATACGATCCATCATTGGATCACTCCTAATCGCGCACGTTCCATCACTGGATCGCTTCGAGCTGATCCTCAAATTCTACCATGCACGCTCCATGGATTTTACACCAATCTATTCCTTTGCCTCATCTGATACTTTGGCCGGTCCATCAAGTATGCAACGGTCCATTAGTTTCGAGCGATCCATCGTGTACGCCTTTGCTGATCCATCCTTTTTCACGCGATCCAGAATTCCTCTTGAACGATCCAATTGAACCAACGACCCAATCTTTATGCCATGATCCATCGCAACATTGAAGCCAATGATCCATCCATTTTCCAAGCATTTGATCCATGCTTTTAGCCCATGCCAAATACATGCGATCAATGCCATTTTCCTTATTTCGATATATTGAATCCTACTGATCCACACGTATACGATCCATCCATTTGCGCATCAGCCTGATCCATCAACTTGCCATGCATACCTCAGTATTTTCCATCGATCCAGTCTATACTTTTTTCCAATGATCCATTTGTGATCCGATCCATCAAAGTGCAATGATCCATCCATTTGGCACACGAATGATCCACACACAATCCAAGCCATTCACTCGTGCGAGCCGATCCATCGATGGATCATGACCAACGATCCATGCTTTGTCGAGCCGATCCATACAATCTACGCTTTAAGGACGAACACGTATGCATCGACCTCATCCAAATCGACCAATTTCAGCCAAATAATCAATAACACAACAAACTATCATCAAAAAATATTAGCACAACAATTAATCATCATATAATCATATGAAATTCACCAAATCAAGATAAAACAATAAACAAATCAATAATTAACATAAGGTTTCAATGAATTTACCGTTATAACTTGCTAGATTAGATCCTACGGTGTGATCCGAGTTCAAAATATACTTACCTCGATTAGATATAGGTGAAAATACCTTGTATTGATGAAAATGAGATCAAACCATCCCATATATTCGATTGAATCCGTGTGAGAGATGTTTATAACTCACTAAATCCACAAAATAGCTTCAAACCAACAAATTTCTAATTCAGACAGCGAAGAAAGAACTCTGTATAAACGCAATTGATGCGATCTACTCTTCCTCGATGTTAATCTTCAATCCTAGATCTCAAATCTATGAAAAGAAGTGAAGTAGAGGTGTATTTGGTTGAGCCGGAGAATCACAAGCACCCAACCAAATGAGAAATGAAGAGACTAAACAATTCTCTTTACTCCTACCCTCCTATTTATATCCAAGAGCTGCTGGCCTGTATAGGCCTCACTAATTAGCCCACTAATGACTGATTAGTCTGTCCAGAAAATTAGCAACACTAAAACAGTGATTGCTCCGAAATCGCTCAACTAAATACTTAATGTGACCACTCTAAGGAATTGGAAACACAATTTCCAATCCAGATAAATCAATTCCAGCTACTATTTTGATCTCATTCAAAAGTTATGCCCAAAACGAAAATAACAAAGGAAAAATGGTCACACAAAAAATTGGTAAAAATCATGGACATGTCTCACATCCCCATGAACAACGTATAACAAGATGAGAATAATTCGACCCTTGGGGAATTAAATAAAAATATTTTATGGTCCTCCGATACGTAAAATGTGGGGTCGTTACTTTTCCTCGCCCTTTTAGGAATTTCAACCCTGAAATCCCAAGCAAGCACAAGAAACCGAAAACCATTATGCATGCCTGTCATCCACGAGCAGTCAATATGACATCCAATCTTGCATTCAATAAGCCATGCATCCTTAGCCTTAACCTAGCATGCGGAATTCTAATAATAGTACAAGTTACAATGGTGTAAGGGTGATACGATATCAATGGGTCGTACCAACGAATAGTTCTGCATAGGTTGCCTTCATACTCTCTTCCGTTTCCTACGTACAATTGTATCATCCTCACTCCACTGCACCTTGACTAGCTTAACCGCCTTCCTCCTAAGCTGCTTCGTGTCATTAGCTACAACTCAAAGCGGCTTACGAGGTTTCGAAACAATAGACTCGACTTCTAAGACTTCATACTTATCACGAGATACCATCACATTTGAATCGTTTACACACTTCCATAGAATAGACACATGAAAAACATTGTGCATGTAACACCCCACCTCCGCTAGGGTCACTCTTTCGGGGGCACTAGCTTCTGGGGGGCGTTAGAACTGGGTAAGCATGCATAATGATATATCAAGGCAGAACAAGAACATAAATATATATGTAAAACAGAGTAAGTGAGAATAAAACAGCGGAATATCTCAAACCATCTCAAAACAAGTCTAGTACATCATAAAGTCAACTGCCAAAATAAACATGTCTAGTACATCATAAACAGAAATACTGAAATACATAGTGCTATCCCCAAAATAAAGATGATAAACCACAGCGAGCTCAATGTCCAGACATACATGAGCTATCCAGCAAACAAGCAAGCGATCCAAGCTAAGCACCACTATTCCCTCCCTGAGAACCTGGGGGGGGGGGAACGGAAGAAAAGAAGCGAAAGAAAACAGGTCAGTCAAAAAGACTGGTAAGCCCTACTACGATCAGTCTATAAACTAATAAAGTTAACATCATGATGGAAACTGAGATGAACATACTGGCAATAGATAAAGGTGTCATCACATAAAGAAGATTAAGCTTTGCACCACAGTGTACTAGCAAACTAACATAACAGGTATTGATCCCTCAACCCAAACTTTGGCCCAATAACATGAGGTGACCTTAATACAAGGTCCAGCCCAACGGTCTAGTCGATCAGCTCCCTATAAACCTAACACGTCAAGTGTTGGTGTCCATACGGCCCACATATGGTTGTAGTCAGACTGTGCTGGGTCCACCTTCGGGTGTATCAAGCCCTCGGGTGTCAACCCCAGACACCTAAGCAATAATGCACAGTCTAAACCTACTGGTACCCGTGCCTCGAGTTTGTCCAACACCGGACTACGTGCACGTCCGTAGCCCGCCTGGACCCGCACCGCTGTACCACTCAGCCGTCGCTTTGGTCGCTTACATCAGTCCAGTAATCGTGCCCCGCCCTAGCCTAGCCTCTAGGGTTGTGAATGATACCAAACTGGGATTACTGCTGGAACAGACCACGTTGCTAGGGTTTTCTAAGAGGGTTAAGTGTGGTTTAACCCCTCACTAATCATGGATTAAATTAGTTAAGTGTAACCAACAGTTCACCACTTAACCCCATTTAATCCCTCCTATCCCCAAAAATTGGTTAAGTATTAGTGGGCCATGACTTAACCCTAATCATGAGGCATTAATTAATTTAATTGTGCCTTAACCTCTCACATTAGACTTTGTTGCGGTTACCTAGTTAAGCCGGTGGGTTCCGGGTAGATTTACACCACAACTTGGTCTAACCTCGGGTCTTGGCAACACATGACCAACTTCTCACATTGGATCCTATTGTTTGTAGCCACTAGTTAAGCCGGTAGGTTCCGGGTAGAATTACGCTACAAACTCAACCCAACCTCGAGTTGGCCACACTTATGTTTTCTAAGTGTCATGTCCACTTTATTTTCAAAACATAATTACAAGTTTAACAAATACTTGGGTAGACCTAACTTAATAGGTAAATTCCCAAGGGGTAGACCTAACTTAATAGGTAAATTCCCAATCTTATATTTTCATGTATTTTAAGTTTTACCCAAACCCCCCAACGTCATTCTATCGCTTACATATTCGTCATAACGCATAAAGGATAGAAAGAGGGAACTTGGCACAACATACATGATGAATCTTACATATCATAATAAACATGCATAACATGTTGGACTTGCATAACTTAGCATAGTGAACTTGCATAAACATGCATAACTTGTTAAACTTGCAAATCATGGCATAGTGAACTTGCATAAACATGCATAACTTATCAAACATGTGTAACATGGCATAGTGAACTCGCATAAGCATGCATAACTTATTAAACATGTGTAACATGGCATAGTGAACTCGCATAAGCATGCATAACTTATTAAACATGTGTAACATGGCATAGTGAACTCGCATAAGCATGCATAACTTATTAAACATGTGTAACATGGCATAGTGAACTCGCATAAGCATGCATAACTTATTAAACATGTGTAACATGGCATAGTGAACTCGCATAAGCATGCATAACTTATTAAACATGCATAAATCCCAACTTTCATCACATATTAACTTTAGAGTTTCTAAAATGAAGGTAAGAGGGCTTACAAATATTATGAAGACACAAATCTACAAGTAAAGATTGAGAAGCCCTTTATGCAAGCATAAAAACCCAAAACAAAGCTCCAATAAGAAACACCCTTAACAAAAATCCCAAAAACTCTAGCTTAGCAAATAAAACTTGCAACTTGATGGTGTATGCAAGCTAATGATCATTCATACAACTTAGAAATGCTTGTATGAACATCATAATCTTCATAGGAATGATTTATGAAGAGGGTGGAGGCTAGGGTTTTTAAGTGGAGGCCATTTGAGAAATCAATTTGACATAGTTTGGTTGCTAGAATGAATAATGGGGTTTTAGGGTAGGATTAGGGTCATATTTATAGAAGATTAGAGTGATATTAGCCTTAGGATTAACCCTTAGTTGAATTAGGTCCATCAGATTTCGGAATTCTCCAGAACCAAGCCACACAACCAAGCCCAGATCAGAAATGGTGCGCCAGGCAAAACTGCCCGGCCACCCCGTGTCGACAGGGCTGTCGACAGGGCAGTCGACACCCTTAGACCCCTGTCGACATGCCTGTCAACTTGGGGGTCTTGGCGGGAGTTTTCCCGCTAACGCCAGTTGTGCCCTAACCCTTGTTTTTAACTTAAAATTTAAATCTGTTTTTAATATGGAAATTTCTGAAAACTTCAATGGGCCTTAACTGGGTCATACGGACTCCGATTTTCGAAAACTCGGACTCTATTTCGCGTATTTTTCCGAGACGAACGCAATGGCACAGCCCGTTTCCCCTTGATTCAGATTTTTAAATTAAATTCTGCCTCAATTTATATCTTAACAGGTTATTAAAAATACAGGTTGTTACAGTGCACACTTGACATCTTCTCAGGTAAATCCAATCTATACGAGAGCTTTCCATTTTTCCCGACTATCAGAAACGTTCCAATGAATCTTGGGGCCAACTTTCCCTTATTTCTGAATCGAACAACATTGTTCAAAGGTGAAATCTTCACGAAAACCATATCACTGACGTTGAACTCTGTTGAAACCAAAATTGGTCACAACACCAATGGTACTTTAAAAGCACTTCACCAATCGGTAAGAAATAGAAAATGGAGCCACAATCATAAAAAAAGCAAATAAAAACACAAGGATTTTATAGTGGTTCGATCTAGAATAGATCTATGTCCACTTTGGTAAGAGTTTTCATTATCATTTCGAGATTTACAAGCCTTGAGTTATCTCTAAGTACATCCATTCTCTCTTTTACACAAGGATTTCACTTTGATCTTAACAAATCAGCGAAGGAATGGTTGAATCTCTCTAAGTGCGAAGAGTAGCAGGATAGATCTACAATCTCTTGGACACTTGAGATTGATTTTGGCGGATTCCATGGCAGATTTAGAGCTAGATCATCACTTAGAGATGATGAACGGAGGTAGAATGGCTAAGGAATGGTGGATGAAAGACTCCGGCAGCACTTCGTGGTGGCAAAAGATCGATCCCTTTAATGTGGAAGACCCGGAGTATTTATAGATGGAGAGCCAGTGAAGTGGTGGGCTGAAACTTATGTATAGGTTAGGGGCCGCATGCACAAGTAATTACGAAAATGCCACTGCCAGTTGTAGCCAGCTGTCACCAGTTGTAGCTAGCTGTCTTGATCGACCTCACAATGCTCGACCTCGTCCAATGTGTGACTGACCAGGAAACGCATGACCGACCCTATGGTGTATGACCCAAATGACTACTTGACCAGGCATGTGTTCGACCAGGGGAACGTTCGACCGACCAAAACTGTGTATGACTCTTTCATGCTTGACCCTGCTTAAATGCTCGACCGAGGTGGGTGATGCTCGACTTGTATCATTGCACGAGCCTTGTATTGCTCGACCCAATCTAATGCGCATCCTCTATGATGCGCTACTCATAGACTTTGCCAATAACCGAACAAGTTGCCTGATCGATCCTTGTAGCATGCAACCCCCTTGCGCTCGAGCCTTGTTTCTGATCGATCCTTGTAGATGTGCGACCCATATAGATAACCGACCCTTACTTGTTTCCATTGACTGACCCATGAGTTTTATTCAATTTTAATCTATCGATATGTGCATGATTTATATGGATAAACAAACTCTAAATCCTTTTGACGCTTATCGGTGTAACTTTTCAAACGATCTTGGGTTGCCTTCATTCGTTGTCGAATGATATCAATACAATTCGATGTTTCTTTAATCATCTCAGGCCCAAGTATCATCTTATCTCCGGTTTCTAACCAACATGCCGTAGAATCACATGGTCTACCATACAACGCCTCGTATGGTTCCATCCTGATGCTCGACTGGTAACTATTGTTATATGCAAACTCAACCAAATGTAGATGGTCTTCCCATGATCCCCCAAAATCCAATACACAAGCTCTAAAGAGATCTTCCAATACTCGATTAATGCGCTCGGTTTGACCTTCAGTCTGGGAATGATAAGTCATACTCAAACATAGCTCGGTTCCCAAAGTCTCTTGCAAACTCTTCCAAAATCCAGTTGTGAACGATGGATCTCGATCACTCACTATGCTCTTTGGGATATCATTGAATCGAACTATACATTTTATATATAGCTCAGTCAACTTCGATGTTGTCCTAGTTGATCTGACAGGAATAAACCTTGCGCTTTTGGTCAAGCAATCTACTATGACCCAAATACCTTCATTTTCTGCCCTGGTTCTTGGTAGTCCATCGATAAAATCCATTGATGCTTACTCCCATTTCCACGTAGAAACTTCTAATGGATGAAGCAATCCACTTGGCTTCTTCTATTCAACTTTCACCAACTTACAGCTCATACATTTGGAAATAAAATTTCTGACATCCCTCTTCATACCTTCCCGATAATAAACTCGCTTCATGTCCCGATACATCTTGTTACCACCATGATGAATCGTCAACTTAGAGTGATGTTATTCCCTAAGAATCACATCTCTTAATCCATCAATTTTAGGAATAACCAGTCGTCCTTTCTTTCGAAGCCAACTATCTTGATCGACCTCGAAATACTTATCCTTTTCTGGTTCCACTCTTGCTTCCATCTTCTGGATGATCTCGACAAGCTTTTCATCACGCTTTTGGTACTTTCCAATTCTTTCGATGAGAGTAGGTCTTATCGATAAGCTTGCCAACATTCGGGCTCCAACTCACACCTAGGCCAGAAATCCAATCCTGCCAAGTACTTGAGGTGCTTCCCTTCCGAAAACATCGCTCCTAAACCAGCATGTCTTCGACTCAACGAATCCGCCACTGCGTTACCTTTACAAAGAGTATAGGCAATACCCAAATCATAAGATGCCAAAAACTCTAACCACCGATGGTGCC
Source organism: Allium sativum (assembly GCA_030737875.1). Lineage (NCBI taxonomy): Eukaryota > Viridiplantae > Streptophyta > Magnoliopsida > Asparagales > Amaryllidaceae > Allium > Allium sativum. Next base: position 375,069,366 of record CM060920.1, read on the forward strand.
AAAGATTCAAATCCTTTTGGGAGATTAGATACTTCAACGACTTAGAGCATCTCCAACAATTCCGGAGTGTGAAAATTCGATTTTCGATTTTTCACACTCCGGGATTTGGGGAATCACAACAGTTTTTGGTCCATGCGTTTGTTGAACAAATGCATGGAACCAGGCATTTGTTGAACAAACGCCTGGAAATTAGTGGGCCACCGCTGCACTGAATTAGGAATTTAAAGTTTGGTAGCATGAAACGTGGCATGCTTTGAGAAATATGAAGCATGAAAAGTGGGGTAAATGATCAGGTCACGTGAACGCATTCAAACTTGGAAAATTGTTTTTAATGTGGGAAGCATGAAATGTGGCATGCTTTGAGCCAAAGTGGGGCAGGCGTATGTAGTAGGTAAGTGGGACCGCATGTTTGGGGGGAAATTTTTTTACCTACGCGCTTGTTCAACAAGCTCCTGGAATCAGGCGTTTGTTCAACAAGCGCGTTGGCTGTTTACATATTCCGGAACTTTCCCCTTGAAATTTGAACGAATGGTAAATACTATACGCTGTTGGACACCGATTGAGGTTGGATTTCAGATTTTTGTAAATCCATGTAACCGTTGTTGATGCTCTTATGATCCATAAACAACTCGAATCGAACTCCCAACAGGTAATGTCTCCACATCTTCAGAGCAACCACAATCACCGCTAACTCCAAATCATGAGTCAGATAATTTATTTCATGCAGCTTCAGTTTTCGACTCACATAGACCACAACTCTATCCTTTTGCATCAGCACTGCTCCAAGTCCAGTACCACATGCATCGGTATATACCACCATTTCCACATTCGCGCTTGGAATAGTCAAAATTGGAGCGCTCGTTAGTCTCTCTTTCAAGATTTCGAAAGCTTGCTCACACTTCGCATCCCATGCGAAAACTTGATTCTTCCTCGTCAATCCTTTTAATGGTGCAGCTATCTTGGAGAAATTATTGATAAATCGATGATAATATCCCGCCAACCCAAGGAAACTCTTAACATGCATTGCATTTTTAGGTCTATCCCAATCCTGGATTGCTGCCACCTTAGCGGAATCCACCGCTATTCCATTTCAAGAAAAAACATGGCCTAAGAACCTCACTTCATTCTTCCAGAAGTGACATTTCGAAAACTTTGCTCTCAGCTGATGTCTTCACAAGATTTCCAAAACAACTCGCAAGTGAATCTTATGCTCTTCCTCATTCCGGGAGTAAACCAGGATATCATCAACGAACACAAGCACGAACTTGCTCAACTAACCTCTGAAAACCCTATTCATAAGTTCCACAAAATACACTGGTGCATTGGTCAATCCAAATGGCATTACCATCCACTCAAAGAAACCGGATGGTGTCCTAAAAACTGTCTTCGGCACACTATCCTTTGCAACTCTCAACTGGTGAAATCCCGTCGCGAAATCCATTTGGGAAAACACCTTGGCTTCGTGAAGCTGATCAAACAAGTCATTTATCCTCGGCAATGGATACTTATTCTTCTTAGTCACCTTGTTCAGCTCACGATAATCCACACACAATCTCAAAGATCCATTAGCCTTGGTTGAAAACATAAATAGTGCACCCCATTTGGACAGACTCCTCCGAATGAATCCTTTTCCCAAAAGTTCACTAACTTGCACCGCTCTTTTCTAGGCGCCAACCGCCTAAGGGGCATAACGATGGGTCTGGCTCCATCAACCAAATCGATCATGAACTCAATCTCACGATGCGGTGACAAACCTTTAATCTCTTCAAAGACATCATCAAACTCACTCGCGATCGACACAGATGACAAGTTTTCCCGTGGAATCACAAGCGAATATAAAAAGCTTACGAAGACACCATCTTTTGGCTTACATCAAATCACCACCATTCCGCCTTCCACATTCCCGACTGTCACCTTGAGCTTCTCGCAATCCACTTTAGCCACATACCTCTTGAGCCAGTCCATACCCAAAATGACCCCAAACCCAGTGAAGTTCAAAACAAAGCAATCACACACAAAGGAGCAACCATGACTCGATAACATTAGACCACGACAAAGCATACAAAGACTAGACGAATCCCTTATTGGATATCACAATCAAAGGTCTATCACAAACCTCATGTTTCAAACTCAAGCGACACACAAGCTCATTTCAAATGAAAGATTGCGATGCTCTAGTATCAAACAACACTCGAACTGAAACATCCACAATAGAAAGCGTACCTTGAACAACAACACTCTTCCCTTTCTCCTTTACCGTAAGAGCTCTCGAAGAACTTGGCACATCTTACAAAACATACGCCTTCACTATCTACTTACCCTCCGACAGTTCGGGACAATCCATCTTGTTATGCCCAAGATTACGACAGTTATAGCACTTCGTCTTGGCTTTCAGATTCTTACAATCCTTGGAATAATGGCGCTTCTGTTGGCAGTTGTAGCAAATCACCTCACTTTTTTGCTTCTTTTGGTCATCTTTTCCTTTTTGTTGTTGTTGCTTACACATTCCATTCCCTTTTTTGTTATTACCACCCTATTGCGGTTACGGATACTCTTTAGTTACAAAAACAACTTCTTCGTTGGGAAACAAACTCTCATGTCTCAAAGCTTTCTCAACAATCTTCTCATAAGGGCCATCTAGAAGATCAACTAACTTCTTCCCAAGATATGTATCCAAGCCCATGACAAACTTCTCATTCTTCTTATAAGGAGTTTCAATATACGAACGAGCATACTTGGACAAGGCTTCGATGTAACAACCTGCCCAGAATGGGCCTAAATTTCGATCCATAAAAGGCCCATCGAAACTTAGAGCTATCTTAAACAGGTCGTTGGTTCCTGTAAAGATTACATTTGCATAGATTATAATAACATATACATCGAATGGAAATCTCACACAGCAGAAAGATAAAATATAATATTCAAATAAGATGTACCATTGTTTCAAAATCACATAAATACATTGTCGCACTATAGGTACATCCGATAGTTCAGTCTCATAAGATTCCAAAAGAAGCAAAGCAATAACTACTAATAATATTGTAATAACTTCCCCTTCTCCATTGGCTTCAATCATGACTTCATCCATGACTCTACTTCATCTACTGACCTGTTGGATGTTAAGGAGAGGGGGGTTAGAACATAAAGTTCTGTGTGACCGGGATATAGTGTTACTTAATGTCCATACCCTATATTTTTAGCAAGTTACGTATGTCTACGCAGCACACAACAAACATCAAGTTTCTAATGGATATCCAAGTCAATCGGCCATTAGTGTTTTTAGGGTAAAGACCCAACAATGTGGCATTCTTGGCCACTTATGGCCTTATTAAGGGTAGATTCCTACTATCTCTTACAACCTTGAGGCAGACCCTAGCACTTTTAGACCCCGTCCTATTACGTCAACGTTCTTAAGTCTATTCTCTCATTTGTAATATGAGAAGTAGTATTATGAACGTTACTACTTAACTGATATTATCTAGTAGGACAGTTATATCGCTTAAGACTTCCCTTAGATGGGTTGGTGAGCATGCAATGGACACATATCCTTTCAATTACCAATCTATCCCTAGTTAAGCCCTTACAAGGTTCTAGAGGAAGTGGAAATCCCCATGAACTACCCTACTCTGTTACCGTTTTATGCCTAACCACTTTTAAAGCAGGAGGACCCAAAAACCTACCTTAATACTAATAAGGGTGGGTCCCATGACTTTTGTTCCTTTCCAAGGAATAAATCTTTGGAGGGATCCTAGTCCTAACCACTGAAGACCCAAATTAGATAAAAAGGTGAGTCAGCCACTTAAGACCTTCTTAAGGCATAGTAAACATATATGTTTTCGCACATCAAACTTATATATATATAGTTATACATATATACACACTAGACCTCTCACATTAAACCATATACCTGTAGATCCTGGATATGCCTTTCGGTTCCGGGCAGGCTTCTACTACAAGTCGGTTCAACCTCGTGTCTAGTGTACTAAGTTTATGAATGGCCTATGGCACCTAGATATCTCGCATTAGTTGGGCCCACTTGTGGTTGCTGGATTTGCCGGTCGGTTCCGGGCAGGCTTCTACCACAAATGGCAACTAACCTCGTGTCTATGTGTCATTTATTTATATATATATTAAAGCCAATCTAAATATATATACACACACACAAGCAAACAAATATATATGTATATTTGCTAAGGGGACATTTCAAATTCAAACTCTAACCTAATCGCATTTATTACACTGTTAATTACGTTGATTACGTTAATATAAGTAATATAATAATAACGCCTAATTAACGTAACATTCGTACAAATGGGGAAACGTTCTAACGAGGTAGCAATTATCATCTTTTCCAAATTAAGGAACGCAAATTGGGTTTTTCCATACTTTTACCGCTACAACATAAGTATAATAACAATATGATAACATAACAAGTAATATAAAAGTAGAGTATTTCATACATTCACACATGTATGCTTACAATCCATATTTCACCCAATTCAACCTTTTTGTGGTGTTGCACACCCAAAAATGTTTACATTTTATTTATTCCAATTTATGAATGCGTTTACACCCAAAATAGGATCCAAACCCAATTCAACTATGAAACAATTCAAAGACAAACCTTTTTAGGCTAAATCAAATGACAATAATGATGAATTGCATAAAATATAAACAATAGTACAACACTCATATTTATGTTTAATCTAATACAAAAACCACAATTCCGCAAACCCAATTCATTATGACAATTTCATGCGTAATTACAAAATAGAAGATTTGGGGATTTTCATGTTCATGTTATCGAATAACCAAATCTTCATAGGCATATCAATTCATATAGTAAACTATTAAAAACATGAACATGACTTTAAGCAAAACTAGATTCCACTCACAAATTAGACGAAGATGTGGTAGAATATTGAGATCTGCAACGTTCTTAATGTTCAACCGAGCTCTGATTCTTCCTTTAATTTCTTAAAGGCTATTTCACATTTATTACTCCATGTGAATACCAAATTTTTCTTTATCAATTGGGTTAATGTGGTAGCAATCTTTACGAAGTCTTTAATGAATTTCCTATAATATCCGGCCAATCCAAGGAAACTTCTTACCTATGTAGCATTTCGAGGTATCCTCCATTCCTTGATTGCCTCGATCTTTGCAAGATCTATGGTCAAACCTTTTACTCGACACAATATGTCCTAAAAATCTTACTTCTTCCCTCCAGAAATAGCACTTCAAGAATTTTTCTTTCATTTGGTTCTCTCTTAATACCCCTAACACCTGTCTCAAGTGTTTCTCATGCTCTTTATGATCTTTTCAAAACATAAGGATATCATCTATGAAGACTACCACTATTTTATTTAGAATGCCCCTAAACACTCTACTCATGAGGTCTACAAAGAAGGCGGGTGCATTCTTAATCCGAAAGGCATAACTTCCAATTGGAACAATCCGTCTGGTGTCCTAAAAGCAGTTTTTTCCTTGTTGTCCTCTGCAATTATTAACTGGTGAAATCCAGGAGCAAGGTCTAGTTGGGAAAATACTCGGGCCCCTCCTAAGTGGTCAAAAAGGTCATCGATTCTTGGTAAAGGGTAACTATTCTTTTTGATCAATTTATTAAGTTCTCTGTAGTCCACACAAAGTATCAAAGACCCATCTGCTTTGGTGGTAAATACAACAGGTGCACCCCATTCTGAGGTACTTTGACGAATAAAACCTTTTTGTAACAATTCTGAAATATGTTTACCAAACTCCCTTCTTTCCTTAGGCACCATATGCTTCAAGGGCAGTGCTACAGGTCTAGCATTCTTCTCTACGTCAATACGAAAGGTGATTTCTCTATGGGGTGGAAGTCATGTGACTTCCTTGAAGACATCCAGAAACTCACAGACTATAGGGACCGAAGATGGTCCTTAAAAACTAGGAGATAAGGTATATAATAAGGCTTTGTCCTTGTTTCTAACATTACAAGGAATATTTAGGCTGTGTCCCCCTCGGCTCCTAAGACAAATGAGTCTCTTATCACAATCTTGGACGGCCCCATAAAATGATAGCCAGTCCATGCCTAAGATAAGGTCATACCCCAAAAAGTCCAACACATACGCTTGGCAATGGAAGTCGACATTGTCGACCTCCAATACTAGGTCTTTACACAACAGCTCAAGATACTTAGATCCTCCGATATGGTTGGCCACCTCTATCGGACTATCCGAGATAGATACGGAAAGGTTCAACAGATTTACTAGTCGCTTGGAGATAAAACAGTGGGATGCTCCGGAATTAAACAAGGTATGTGTTGAGTTTCCTAAAACAGAGATTATAACTTCTAGTGTGGGATGTACTTGGTCTTTCGGGGGTCGGCTTTGAATTGGGGTTGCTTCAATTGCATAGTTTTTTCCACTCTTGGAAACTATGGGCTTTGAGCAGTCTTTGGAAATGTGTGGCAGTTGTAACATTTTCCCTTGAACTCCTTTTTGGTAACGAGGTCCTATAATCCTTAGCCTCATGGCCCTTGCGGTTGCAACTCGTACAAGTCTTTGCGTCCTTTTTGAATTTGTTCTTTTTCTTGTTCTTTCACCACTCCTTCTTCTTATTTTTACTAGAACCTTCTCCTTTCTCTCCCGCTTTATCTTCTTTGGAGATTTAGGCCGCACAGAGGGTAGTTGTCTCAACTAGAGTCTCGAAGGTTTTCCCCCAAACATTACTTGGGCTAATAAGGTCTCCTTCAACGGGGAGTTCAGTCCTTTGACAAACCTAAGGGCTTTGTTCATGGGAGTGTCTATCAACCCTCTCCCATACTTACATAACTCAATGAATTTGGATATGTATTCTTGCAGGCTCAAGCTCCCTTGCTTGAGGTGTATGAACTTTTATAGCTGAATAGTCATTTCGGCTTGGGGTAAAAACTTAGCTTCAAACAGGGTCTTGAACTTGAACCACATAAAGATTCGGCCTCCATTCTCTGTTGATATTAAGTTCCACCATTCTAGGGCTTCATCCTCTAATTGCCAGGCCGATATCCTTCTTTTTTACTTCATCGGGCCAGGCTGTAGCCTCAAAGATTCTTTCACAATCCAAAATCAAGACTTGGAACTAGCAAAGCCTTCCTTTCCAGAAAATGATTTCCCTCCAAGATTCGTAAAGGTCTTACCAAAGCGGGAAAAGTCGAAGGCCACTTCAATGGCAGGAGCAGCAGGAGCCGCTGGCGCAGGATTCGCGACAGGGAACTGTTCCACAGTACGGAGGTACTGCTGATACCATTCGAGCAAGTATCTAGGCCTTTCCTGGTTACCCCGCTCATTATGATTTCTAGGCATTCTACTATCTGAAAAGAAAAGGAAGAATCCCTTAGTGGATACCCTTGATATAGTATTTAATGCTGAGAACGATAAAGATGCCTAGTATAAACACGCATGCTTATTGGGGGTAAATATATATATTATATATATAGTTTGAAAAATCTTTTTCAAATCACAAATACGCCTCTCATACGTTTGTTTCCCTTATAATTGGGTAACCTACGCTCTGATATCAAATGTAACAACCCGCTCGGAATGGGTCTAAATTTCATCCTAGAAAAGGCCCATCGAAACTTAGAGCCATCCTAAACGGGTTGTTGGTTCCTATAAGGATTACATTTGCACAGATAATAATAACATATGCTTCGAATGGAAATCGCACACAGCGGAAAGAGAAAATATAATATTCGAATAAGACGTACCATTATTTCAAAATCACAGAAATACACAGTCGCAGTTACATTTATTCAACAGGTACATCCAATAGTTCAATCTCATAAGATTCCAAAAGAAGCAAAGCAATAACTGCTAATAATATCATAATAACTTCATCTTCTCCATTGGCTTCAATCATGACTTCATCTATGGCTCTACCCCATCTACTGACCTGTTGGATGTTAAGGAGAGGGGGTCAGAACATAGTTCTGTGTAACTGGAATATAGTGTTACTTAATGTCCATACCCTATATTTTTTCAGGTTACATATGTCAAGGTATGTCTACGCAACACATAACAAACATCAAGTTTCTAACCGATGAGGTGGATATCCAAGTTGATCGCCCATTATTGTTTTTAGGGTAAAGACCCAACGAGGTGGCATTTTCGGTCACTTATGGCTCTATTAAGGGTGGATTCTTACTATCTCTTATAACCCTGAGGCGGACCCCTAGCCCTTTTAGAAGCATTCCTAGTATGTCAACATTCTTAAGTCTATTCTCTCATTTGTAATATGAGAAGTATTATTGCGAACATTACTACTTAACTGATATTACTTGGTAGGACACCTATGTCTCTTAAGACTTCCCATAGATGGGCTGGTGAGCATGCAATGGCCACATATCCTTTCAGTTACTAACCTATCACTAGTTAAGCCCTTACAAGCTTCTGGAGGAAGTGGACATCCCCGTGAACTATCCTACCCCGTTACCATTTTTATGCTTAACCATTTTTAAAGATGGAGGACCTAAAAACTACCATAATACTAATAAGGGTGGGTCCCATGAATTTGGTTCCTCTACAAGGAATAAACCTCAGAGGGATCCTAGTCTTAACCACTTAATACCCAAATTAGATAAAAAGGTGAGTCAGCCACTTAAGACCTTCTTAAGGCGTAGTAAAACTACTTTTTCCACACATCATACTTATATATATATATATATAGTTATATATGCACACTAGACCTCTCACATTAAACCATATACCTGTAGATGCTGGATATGTCGGTCGGTTCCGGGCAGGCTTCTACTACAAGTTGATTTAACCTCGTGTCTAGTGTACTAAATTTATGAATGAACCATGGCACCTAGACATCTCGCATTAGTTGGGCCCACTTATGTTTGCTGGATTTGTTGGTCGGTTCCAGGCAGGCTTCTACCACAAATGGCAACTAATCTCGTGTCTATGTGTCATTTATTTATATATATTTAAGTCATTCTAAATATATCACACACAAGTAAACAAATATATATATATGTATATTTGCTAAAAGGACATTTTAAATTCAAACTCTAACCTAATCGCATTTATTACGTTGTTAATTACATCGATTACGTTAATATAAGTAATATAATAACAGCGCCTAATTAACGTAACGTTCGTACAAACGGGGAAACATTCTAACGAGATAGCATTTGTCATCTTTTCCAAATTAAGGCATGCAAATTGGGTTTTCCATACTTTTACCGCTACAACATAGGCATAATAACAATATGATAACATAACAAATAGCCGTGGATGCTAATCCAGATCTGGCTATTCCATCACAACCATTTTTTCCAGTGAAATCTGATTACGCATCTCTATTTAGATCTTCTCCAAGGAATGCAGGATCGTAAAAGCCACTTCATTTTGATATACCAAGAGATGGAAAGAAGCATATGATACCAAATCTTGTCAAGCAACAAGGTCTTAATTACTGGAGTAATTTTCTGATCGGATTTTTCCTCGATGGTACATTATCATTTCACGCTGTATCTAATTATTTGCATAGGCATTGGAAGCTTGATGGTGAGGTTGATATTAAATCCGATGGGTCTCACTTTTACTTTAAATTCTCCAATGACTCTGATAGGGAAAAAATTCTCAGATCCGATCCCATCTTCATACGTGGTTGGATGTTTATCATATCTTTTTGGGATCCAACCATAGGATGTGATCCATTTATATAGGATACCCATGGTTTTATGGACTCTAATAGGCATCAATTGGCTTGTGAATCATGTTGGCAGATTGATTTGTTATGATGTTACTACTGAAAGGTTAGATAGGTTCAGATATGCGAAGGCATTGGTCAAAGTATCACCTGAATTTGAGCTACCAAATGTTATTGAGATTGATGGTTTGGGAGATTCTTGTCCTATTGTAAAGGTTAGCTATGACTGGAAACCAAAGATTTATTTCAATTGTAGGTTATTTGGACATGATTCATACCACTGTGAATTACACGCCAATAACAAAAAGGATAATCAGAATCTGGGTAATGCTAATGAGAGGGATTATTGTCCAGCTGAGAATGTGCAAGTACAAAAGCCACATATTAAAATACATGTAAATGGTAATCAGGACAAATGTTTGCAAAAAAAAAAGAAGTATTGGAAGAGAAAGGAAATATATACTAATAAGGGTATAACAGATTCTGCAGTTGCTACTGGCAATGAAAATGGTAATTCTTTTGCATGCTTGGCTATTGATGATACTGGGCAGAATGTTGATATTAATGCTACTGAGCAGAATGTTGATATTGATGGTCATGGTCCTGATGAGCCTAATATTGTTCAATCTAATCAGGTTACCAATGCTCATTCAGACTACACAGCTAACGCTGAGATGCAGACCATGTTTGGAAATCTGTTTGATGATACAAGAGAACATTTAGAAACTTCAAATAAGGCTACAAGTAATGGAACTATTTCTTGTATTGATTTCTTGGGAACTAGTTCATCTTCTAGTGCCACTATTGTTGCTCCTTGTTCAGCTCTTTCTGGTTCTATGTCATGTTCATCAACTTATAGTCAGAGTTCTCCTGCTTCTTCTTGTATGAATTTTACTTCAGCTTTGACTGGAACTTCTTTTTCTAGTGCCAAGCAATATGCTTCCCCATATGCTAATTTAAAGCCACCTGACCATCTAATTCTTCCTCCTCCAGCAATTGAATCTTCCATGTTATCCTCTGCAGTTTCAATGAGGGCCTATCCAACTGCAATAACCAAAGGCAAGAAACCTAAAGGAAAATTTTGGGCTGATGATGACCTTGATGAGAGACATGAGTTCACACTTGAAGACATCTTACCCGCTGGTAGCAAGGTGATGTCGTAGAAATGGCACACAAGGCGCAACCCTGGCCCCTATTTTGATAAATTCTACATGTGAGTTTTGACTTATGCCTTGTGTCAGAATCGAGGGATTATGGTGCGTGCAAGCTTGTCGTGGAATGTTTTTTAATCGAATGTGTTAGAAGCAAGAGCAACTGGAATGTAATTTTGATTACTGGAGATTCTTTCTGTAATCACTTGTGGTTAGCGAGTGAGTATTAGTGATTTTGTAGGGTATAAAGAAGAATGGTTATATATCATAACGTACTTGTATATGCTGATATATGTAATGTAAATATTTTGGTGATTAATAAAATTTGCGCTTAACTTTCAAAAAAAACAAATAGCAGTGGATGGAAATAACATATATACATAAAAAATTAAATTTGCATCCTAGGCGTGTGGAAATGATTTCAATATCAAATTAAAAGTGGAGTATTTCATACATTCACACATGTATGCTTGCAATCCATATTTTACCCAATTCACCCTTTTTGTGGTGTTATAAACCAAAAAATGTTTACATTTGATTTGTTCCAATTTATGAATGCATTTACACCCAAAATAGGATCCAAACCCAATTCAACTATGAAATAATTCAAATCCAAAAATTTTAGGCTAAATAAAATGATAATAACGATGAATTGCATAAAATATAAATAATAGTACAACACTTATATTTACCTTTAATCTAATACAAAAACTGTTGAATCCCGCTATATAGCGTTTTGACTATGACAACTATACATAACATATATACTAACTTTGTTTTACAGGAAGATATTTGACAATAGATTCAAGAACACAAATGAAGACTATATATGTTGTAAGAGTCTGTTAGTCTTAGATTTATTTGTTAAAGTCTTCCTTGATGATTACACACACACATTTTATATATATATTTCTCACAATGAAATAGGCAAGGAATAAGTTTGTCCCAGAAAACAGACATCTGAAAATTTTCAAACAGACGTCTGTTTGCTGAAACGAATTTCATCTTCATACAATATTCAGACGTCTGGTTTGAAAATTTCAGACATCTGAATCTACTATGAAATAAACTATTTCCTTGTTGTTCTATTTTTCAAATCAAAATAGACATCTGTAATTTATATTCAGACATCTGATTATGAAGAGTTACGACCTATTATGAAGAGTCACAACTTTCTAATTCATATCTCTTGATCAAATCTCTTCGTGATTAGTTGTAACTCTTTATATATTATAAATAGAGGCTTCATTAAGTGATCCAATCACCAAATTTTATTCTAACTCTTTTTATCTTAATCAAAGCACTCTAATCTCTAAAAGCACTCTATTTACAAATACTTGAGATTTTAATCTTCCATGCTCTTTCACAAAGCTTCACGTTTATCATCAAGGAAAGACTATAAGAAAGGGGTACTTCATATTGACATATCTGTGTTATCAAGAACACATATAGTCATCAACTATTCTGTATTGAGAAAGTCCTCTTCAGCAGTTGAGGCAAGAAATCCCGTTTGGCTGTTCGGGTAATTGTGAACATGTTCCTCCGGGTAAAGTGAGGGTGTTTGTGTTAGAGAAATACGAGAAGGGAGTCTGGGACTGGACGTAGGACAGTGGTTCGAACCAGTGTAAATCGACTGTGTGAATTTACTTACAGCTACTACTTTGCAATATACATCTTTATTATATTCATACTCCACTCCATGCGATCCTACCACTGCTTAGTTACATTCATTTGGTATCAGAGCAAGGCCATCCTATAACCCTAACACCGTTATTTGATACTTTGATATTATGGAGAATAACCCAAGTACTACCTCAACTACATTTGCCGAAGGACAATCTACTCAAAGACAACCATTGTTCAATGGATTACATTATAATTATTGGGCAACAAGGATGAGAATATACATATAGGCAAGTGGTTTTAGTGCATGGAATGCTACTTAAAAAGAATTTACTGCACTTATGACCGAATACTCCGCATGGACAACAACTCAGAAAGATGAAGCAAATGCAAATGCAAATGCAAAAGCAATGAATATGCTATATTGTGATTTGGGTAGGAATGAATTCAATCATGTTAGCATATATACTTCAGCATATCAAATATGAGAAACACTTAAAACCATTCACGAAGGCACAAGCAAAGTCAAGCAAACAAAGATTTCAATGCTCAAAAACCAATTCCATAACTTTAAGATGAGACAAAATGAAACAATCAATGAAATGTATTCAAGGTTCCAAGACATTCTACATGCATTGATAGGACTAGGAAAAAAATACAGTGATTTTGATATTGTATCAAAAGTACTAAATTCTCTAACTGATGATTGGGAGAGAAAAGTATTAGACATTGAGGAAGCTAATGATCTATCAACTATGAAACCAGAAGAACTCATAGGCAATCTCATGTCTTATGAAGTAAATCTTCAAGCAAAAAAGAGAATTAGCACAAGAAAAAAGAATGTAGTCTTTCATGCCGATAAAGAAGAATCAGAATCAGAAGATGAGGATTTGGCATTTATTGCTAAAAACTTTAAGAAGTTTTTAAAATATAGAAAAGGAAATTTCAACAAAAATAACTCAACCAAACCTTCATCCTCAAACTTAGAATGCTTTAATTTTCACAAGAAAGGTCACATAGTTAAGGATTGTCCAGAATTAAAAGAGAATCAGAAGAATTTCAACAACAAGAACAAGAAAGAAAAATTCAGAAAGAAGGCGTTTTCTGTCACATGGGACGACTCAGATTCAGATTCATCAGAGAGTGGTAATGATAGAGAAAATGAACAGGCGAATGTGTGCTTCATGGCTCAAGAATCTGAAGTAAGTGATTTATCCTATGATGATTTAATAGAAGTTAATACTGAATTTTTAAACACTATAAAAACTCTTAAGAAAAAACTTTAAGAAGCTCGTGAAAATCATAATAAGGTTGATTTTGAAAGAGACATGCTAAAAGATGAAAAATAGTCTTAGAAGAAGAACTTGAAAAGGACCAAGAGATTCTTTCAAATTCAGACAGTAAACTTTCACTTTTGAGTCAAGAAATTGAAACTCAAAAGGCAAAGAATGACGAAATTAGTTCTAAGAATCACATTTTGAAAACCAAAATAAAAGAATTAGAATTAGAAAATTAAGTATTCAAACCAAGTTAGATAGTATTTCTAAGAATGTATCTAACTTCAATAAGGGTAGAGAAAATTTATCAAGAATTATAGAAAATTCTCAACCATCTTCAAACAAAAATGGCTTATGATTTAAGAAAGAGTCAAAAATTCCTCCAAAGAAAAATGCAAAACTAAAAAGGAAAATTGATTCAAAAATTAAGGATAAAGCAAAATACACCAAAAAGATTAATAAAATTGAGATATAGGTTCCAAAAACTAACAATAGTTTGATTAGGAACAAACATATCAATTCATTTATGGAATCTGTTCATAATAATAAAACTATTTGTATAAAAGGGATACTAAACCAACTTGGGTTTGGCTTCCTAAGATCTAACTCTTAGGACTCTATCAAAAAGTGGGTACCAATGCGCTTAATTTTGCAGGTCCCACTCAAAAAGAGAAAATGGATCTTAGATAGTGGTTGCTCAAAACACATGACCAGAGACAACGATATGCTTACCAATATTTCATACTTTGATGGTGGCTCTGTTACCTTCGGAGATAACTCAAAAGGCTTTATCATTGGCAAAGGAGATGTGTGAAACTATGGTATTTCAAACTTACCTCTTATTAATAATGTTTCCTTAGTTAAAAATTTAAAACATAATTTACTTAGTATTAGTCAACTATGTGACAAAGATTTTAATGTAACTTTTTCTGAAAATAAATGTAGTACTTTTGACAAAGATAAAAATATTATTTTTGAAGGAAATAGAGATAGAAATATCTACGTTCTGAATATGAAAGTTAATAATAATAAAGAAACGTGTTTGATAGCCAATAATAATGATTTTTGGTTATGGCACAAACGTTTTTGTCATATAAACTTCAAAACTATTCCGAAAATCTCGAAAAATGATTTAGTTAATGGTTTACCTAAAATAAATTTAAAAGTAAAAAATCTTTATGAAGATTGTCAAATAGGAAAATTGACAAAATCATCTTTTAAATCAAATAAATTTATTTCAACTCTTCAACCATTAGAGTTATTACATATGGATTTATTTGGACCTACTCGGATTCAATCAATAAATCATAATCAATATGTATTCGTAATAGTTGATGATTTTTCAAGATATACATAGACTATATTTATGAAAAATTAAAGTGATACTTTTGAACATTTTAAAGATTTTGTTAAAAGAATACAAAATTCAAAAAATCTAAAAATTAAAAACATTCATAGTGATCACGGTGGAGAGTTCAAAAATGAGTTATTTGAACAATTTTGTAAAAAGAAAGGAATAAACCACAAAATTTCTTTTCCTAGAACTCCACAACAAAATGGAGTTGTAGAAAGAAAGAATAGAACTTTACAAGAATGTGCTTGAACTTTACTAAATGGAAGTACTTTACCAAAACAATTTTGGGCAGAAGTTTTAGCATATGCTTATTATGTATTAAATCGAATTTCAATATGCCCTTTAACTAAGAATACATCTTACGAACTCTTTAATGGAAGAAAACTGAATATTTCTTATTTTAAAGTTTTTGGGTCTAAATGTTTTATTCTAAACATTAAAGATCGACTCGGAAAATTTGATCCTAAAGCTTATCATGGAATTTTTGTCGGATACTCAGAACGTAGTAAAGCTTATCGTATTTATAATAAACGAACTAATATTATAGAAGAATCTTTACACGTATCTTTTAATGAAAATTTTGACAGAAATATAAAAATTAAAGATGATGAAATTATGGAAAACATAAGTCTTGAAAATACTGAAAATAATCCCATAGAACAAATTAGATCGGCTCCTAGAATCTTGAGAGACCATCCTACACAAAACATTATTGGAGAGATAGATTCACACATTCGAACAAGGAGTCAACTAAATCAAATGGGTCATGTAGCATTTTATTTCAACTATTGAACCCAAAAATCCAAAAGAAGCCTCTACGGATGATTACTGGATAATAGCTATGCAAGAGGAACTAAACCTATTCGAACGAAATGATGTCTAAGACTTAGTACCTCGACCAACTGATCAATCAGTTATTGGTACAAAATGAGTATATTAAAATAAAGCAGATGAACTTGGAAAGATTACAAGAAACAAAGCCAGATTAGTGGCACAAGGCTATAATCAAGAGGAAGGTATTGATTATGAAGAAACATTCACACCAACAGCACGACTTGAAGCTATACAAATTCTTTCAACGTATGCATGTTTCCATAATTTCAAACTTTATCAAATGGACGTTAAAAGCGCTTTCTTAAATGGTTTTATTAAATAAAATGTATATGTAGAACAACTGTCATTATATATACATGAAAAATTTCCAGATTATGTTTATAAACTTAAAAAAGCTTTATATGGTTTAAAACAAGCACCACGTGCTTGGTATGAACGACTCAAAAGTTACTTAATAAATTCAAGTTTTCGAATTGGAAAAGCAGATCAAACATTATTTATTAAAAATACAAATAAAGATATTCTAACTGTACAAATTTATGTAGACGATATCATTTTTGGCTCAACTAATGAAAATCTATGTAACGAGTTTTCTACTATTATGACAAAAAAATTTGAAATGTCCCACATGGGAGAATAATCGTATTTTCTCGGATTACAAATTAAACAAATTGAAAATGATATTTTTATTAATCGAGAAAAATATTGTAATAATCTAATTAAATGTTTCTGTTTAGACAACACTTCTGGAAAACCAGCTCCTATGAGTACTACAACTCATCTTGATAAAGATGAGAAAGGAAAAAGTGTTGATCAAAAACTATAAAAAAGTATGATTGGTTCATTACTTTATTTAACTGTAAGCCATCCAGATATAATGATGAGTGTATGTTTATGTGCAAGATTCCAAGCAGATCCTAAAGAATCTCATTTGAGAGCAGTGAAATGAATTCTCAGATATCTTAACAGTAATAAGGACTTCGGTCTTTTCTATCCAAAGGAATGTCCATTCGAATTAGTATCTTATAGTGATGATGATTCTGGTGGATCTTGGATGGACAGAAAAAGTACAAATGGTACGTGCCATTTCATTGAAAAATCACTTGTATCTTGGTTCAGTAAAAAACAGAATTGTGTATCACTCTCTACATGTGAAGCAGAATACATATCTGCTGCTTTAGCTTGTGCACGGTAACCTATATGCAACAAACACTCAAAGATTTTGGAATAAATTTATCTAAATCAATAATATATTGTGATAACGTTGGTGCAGTAAATTTATCCAAAAACCCTATAAATCATTCATGAACTAAACATATTGACATTCATCATCATTTTTTACGTGATAACATAGAAAAAGAAATTATAAATTTAGAATACATTTCAACTGAAAATCAGATTGCCGACATTTTTACTAAAACGCTATTAGAAAATACTTTTATTAAACTAAAACGTGAATTAGGAATAATGTCAGTTAAAGATATATAGTTTAGTATAATATTACTTAACAAATTTTAAGGCAAGTTCATATACATAAAAACCTACTAGCCAAATTTAGCTTATTTCCCAAAAACACTCTCTTTACTAAAGTATTACTCTGGTTATAACTTCCTTAAACACCAGCAACATGTTTGTCTCTTAACCTCAACTATATATACTTATGTCTTTTTCAAAATCAAAACATAAAGTATAAACTGAAAAGAAGCTCAAAATCAACTATGTCTTCCAATAACTCGAATTCCTCAATTAATATTACTTTCACAACAGATAATTCGTCAGATACTCCACAATTTCCCACACCGACTCCTAGAAAATGAACCACAATATCGATGGGGTAACTATCACACAGGATTTACTCCTGATGCAAAGATGGCAAAAAGAACGCTATTTACATCACTGGATACAAAAAGAAAAGTGGATGAAATTCATCACTATCAAACAAAGCAAATAGCACTCCAAAAAGAACTATATTTTGAGCAGTAGGTCACCGCAACTCATTTAAGCCTTCACGAGAAAATGATTTACAATTTTTATGGTCCAAAATTGAAGGATATTTCTTCACCTTTACCGATTCCACCGGATCCTATTGATCCTTCGTCATCCTATCGAACTGACAAAGATCTGGTTAATCTTACAAAGAAGTACTATACCTTCTCTCCTCAGCAACCATCATATAGTCCAAACTCTTGAGATAAGAATTACAAAGAAAATAAAGGGAAAAGTTTTTCAACACCGATGAAGACTCCACCTTCTAAGCATTAACTCTCGTTTAATATTATTATTTACATTTCAATATTTAACTTATCTTATAAAAACCATTCTCTATTCATATATAAAATAAATTTCTTTCGATTTCACATAAGTTTCTATAAACAGACGTATGATTTAAGTAAAACAAACGTCTGAGTACAAGGTATAAAAAAATTTTATGACCAAACAGACGTCTGACACAAACAAGACATACGTCTGAAACATGTATAAAATGAACTATATTCTTACGGGTTAAAAATTTGTCCAAAACAGATGTTTGGTTGATAATTTCAGACGTTTGATTCCTAGAACGAATATTTTTTTTACTACTAGAAAAAGACGTCTGAACAAAAATAAACAGACGCCTGAATTCACCCAAAAATGAACTAATCCCTTGCGGGTTCGAATTGAACAATAAACATACGTCTGTTTAATAATTTCAGACGTCTGAATTCAAACAAAAATGTTTTTTAAAAGAGGACACGGCTCTTTCCAAACATCATAACTCTTCATCTTTTCACTTTTTACCATTTCATCTTTTTTACCTCTTATAAAATCCCTAACCCCCAATATTCAAAATTACTTCAAAAACTTCAACTTTTTGTCACAAAATCATGGAAAATCGAGGCAAATGTACAAGAGAAGACGAATCAAATCCTCCTTCCGACGAATTAATTCAAAAATGGCTATGGGATGATACCGCCAAGGCAAGGTACAAGGCGATGAAAGATTCCAAATTCTTTGAAGGTGCTTTCGTAAAGTTTGATGCTTTCTCAAATTATCAACTTCTACAATATTTTAGACATTATCATTTCGAATCTCTGGTCGATTTTAATACAAATAATGTCAAAATTTATCCTTTGCTAGTAAAATTGTTTTTGGCAAAATTGAAACTTGATCATACTAGACCTCAAAACAAAAAGGATTATGTTTGGTCTTGGGTGTGTGGAAAACGTGTCCTTCTTCCAATTCAACGATTAGTTCAAATTTTGCAATGTGCTTGCCAAGGGCTTGTCGACACAATAGAAGTTGATATTACTACAAGGGATGAGATATCACACAAGTTCCTTTCTAATAATCTCATTAATATGCATGAACTTACTTCCACTCATCTCCGACCACAAGCTCGCTTACTAAAGCGCATATTAGTCTGAACCATTCAACCCCGCAGAGGAAGTTACGAAAAAGTCCGCAAACGTGATTTTCAAGCCTTGTATGCCCTATACTCAAGTAAGAAAATCAACTGGGCAAAGATCATCATGGATGAATGGACGGAAATTACATACAACCGAATGTATAAGACTCTTCATTATGGCGCTTATATTACTGAATTCTTACCACTTGTGAGATAACCATACCTGATACTCCTTCTCTAAGAATCAAAGAAATTTGTTCAAAAACCTTAAAACTTATGGATATTGATCCTAATCCCACAAATTTGGAGTACATGTCTCTTGAAACTTGGACAGAACATGTAGCATCACAACCGGAAGCAATTATAGCCGAGCCTTCTCATCGCTGTCAACTTAGGGAAGAAAAAGAAGGAATTTAAGTCATTTCTCCCGACACTTCGTCCAAGCAAGCCTTAGTTACGCCATCATGCAGTCAATCTAAGATTCATAAATATTTGAAGAGTTTTGAAAAGAAAATTAACAAGAAATTTGATTCCATCAAAGGCTTTTTAAACTAAATTTGCACTACTACAAAAGTGGACATATTCGACACTATTTTGTGTGCGTTGCATGAAAAGTGTGGCGAAATGTAATAACCCGGAAATCCGAGCCAATTTAAATTTTTTATTTTGGCAATTTTAGTGAATTTTGAATATTTAAAATGAATTATTTTAAATAATAATGACGAGAAATTTATTTTGAATAGAATTAGAACGTATATATTTATTCGAATCGTCGTTAGAATATAAATATTTATTTTTAATTATAAAAGGAATTGAAAATGGCGCGGTAGTTCAAAAATTCGATTTCAAATTTCAAATAAATGTACAAGATTCAAAATAAACCGGATTTTAGCGAAACCAAAAATATTTGAATATATTTGTAAATGTCTTTCCAACGAATCCGAAAAATCAAAATTTCATAGTGGGAATAAAAAGTTACGTCCAGTTGAAAATTCAGAATAGTCGCTATGGAATTTTGTCCCTTAAAAATGGAAATTTTGCAAACGACCTTCGTTTTCGATGAAACCACTTTTGTTGGATCCGTAATGTCAATTTATTGCTAGATTCCAAAATTCGTAATTTTCTGAACCAATATGTGAGCGTGGCGAAGTAAAATGTGTTCTAATAGTTTTAGTCAATTTCGATCGACCAGAAAATAGCCATTTTCAAACGGTCTCAGAATTTGACGAAATTAGTTTTGTTAGGACCATATCGTCAATACAAAGCTAAAAAATATTTTTTGGGAATTTTTAGAGTCCATATGTGGCCCCGGTAAATTGAAATGTGCGTTCAAATTCAATGTATAGATTTATATTTTGATTTTGACAGAAACTGATCGAAACAGTTGAATCATCTTACGATGCATATCCCATTGTGTTCGGAATGGGGGTAATTAGCTAGGGACGACGGTCGGTGGGTTCGATTTCGAGCTCAAAATAAAAAGTTGCTTTTTGGCTTTTTGAAATTTAAAAATAATAAAATATGTAAATAATTAAATAACCCCCCTCATTTCTCCTATTCCTAGTCAACCCCCCCCCCCCCTCGTTCAAATCATTCAACAGATAAAAAAAAATAAAAAAGGAAAAACGCGATCGACGTCGCGCTCCCCAGGGCACCACCGCCGACCTTCATGCCCCCCTCCGTTGCTCCTCCGATCTCCTCTCCCTTCTTTTCCCATTCGAGGAAACCACGAAAACCCCCAACGCCCTATGCCTGAAACCAACCGCCATGGCCCACCACCAAGCCAGCGCCGCCACCCGCCGCTTCCCCTCCACCTGCACTCCTCCACCGCCACTTCTCTCTCCTCCTGCCTCAATTGAAACTCGTCCAACCCCAAAACAGCAATGCGCCACCACGGCCCTACCTCCCACCGTTGGAGTTCGACTGAGCTGGCCACCACCACTAGACTCCGACTGCCAGGCCGACGATCCCCCACCCCCAACTCCTCCGGTGAGTTTGTATTTCCATTTTTATTTGTTTAAGTACTTAAAAATATAATTTTTAAAACGAAATAGCATTGTTAAAAATCATAAATTATATATAGGAAAGCATTGAATATAAAGCTATGATTTTTAACGATATAGCTATGATTTTTAACACGGTAAAAATATGATTTTTAATCTATGAAAGATCAGATTTTTAACCTAAAAAAAACGAGATTTTTATTCTATGAATGAAATATTTTTAGTTGATAAAAAAATGATTTTTAGTTATAGAGAAATGGGATTTTTATCATATAAAGTTTGTATTTTTATTTGTAGGAAGTTTATATTTTTATTTGCATGAAGTTTAGATTTTTATAAGGAAGTAGCCAAGATAAAAATATAATTTTTACACGAGTAACATTAGAATATAAAGATTTGATTTTTATATTTAGAAAGACTTGATTTTTATAAATAAAGCTTCGATTTTTAATTTAGGAAAGATAAGTTTTTTTTAAACGTGAAAAGATATGATTTTTTAACATAGAAAAGATCGGACTTTGACATAGAGAAGTATGATTTTTATCGTATGTAAATAATATTTTTACATAAAAATAAAAATGTAATCATTATATAGAAAGTAGCGTTATAAAAATATAATCTAAAATATATAAAGTAGCATTGTTAAAAATATGATTTTTAACATATACTGCGTGAAACAGAGGGCGATGGAACGGATTGAAATCAAAAAGGAATTCAAACGGTCCAGGAATTCAGAAATGAAATGGCGGAGTGGAACCCTAGGTGAGAACTTCTCACTTTTATTTTATTTTCTAGTTGAAATATATACTAGGATGCAGACGGTGCTTAGTAGCACCCGACACCCGTCGTCCACAGACCATGGATGACTTGTTTGTTTGATTGATGTGTTGTGAAAATTGATTGTGTGATGTGGAATGAATAAATATTTTATAGTTAAAGATATAATTTTTAACGTGTATATAAAATAAATATTCATAAACAAATCGGACGATTTTTTTATGTACACACATTTGACTGATATTGATTGGGACGATAAATTTTACACATCGCCCAACTGTACAAATACTATTCTGTGTTTGTTGATTTGAAACCCTACACGGGTGTTGGGATGATATTTAGCGTACACTAATCCCAATTATTTTGTTGTATGTTGATCGATTGGTTGACAGACTGTGTAAGCGTTAATTATTTATATTTAATGCTTATGCAGTTGTGTGGTGCACTCTGGATTATTTATATTTATCGTTGCTATTATATACATGTGTTGTATGGAATCCATATAATTAACATTATGGTAATCAATTGGGCCTCATTCCAATTTGGAAAACAAAGAATATTATAAAATGAAAATACATGTGTTGAATAGAATTAAAATTCATGTGTTGAATAAAATATATATTCGTGTATTGAATAAAAGAAAATTCATGTGTTGAGAAAAATCCCTAAACGATAAAATTCACGTCTTTATCATATATAGAGTTAGAAACTAACTGGAAACTAGTTAAGATGAGTGGTTTCCTGGGTATTGATCTGATGTTGGTTTTGGCCTTCGGGGTTAATACTTAGGGAATCGTTCTCTTACTAATTTACGGTTAGAGGCTGATTAAGAATTAAACGATATAACACACAATTTTATCAAATATAATAAATAAACAAAATAGTCATGTGTTGACAATACTCATGTGTTGAGAATATTCATGTGTTGAAACGATTCATGTGTTGAACGAAATATTTATACAATAAAATTCACATTTTTATTGTAAGTAAGAATTAATAAATATTCATGTGTTGAATAAAGTATATATTCATGTGTTGACAAAAATATTCATTTGCTGTATAGAATAACGAAGTTATTGAAATATATAAAGCCGTGTTGATTAGATTTGTGTCATTTTGACGTGAACGATATTTATATCGATTTTATTCATTTTTATAATGAATATCGAAAAGGAATTGATTTCAAAATATAATATTTTGAAAATATTATCATTTATATATCGATGATATGGAATATTCAATTTTGATTAGAAATTGAATATGAAGTTGAAATCGTTTTGAAAACGAATTTAAAACGATTCATAAAATATGTTTTAAATAGAAATCGACGAAATATATATTATATATATTATATATAATATAATTGCCTGAATAGAACGCGTTGCGGTAGTTCGCGAATTTCGACCATTGACTTCGAATGGACACTACGGGAGATCCGACCGTCAGATTCTCCTAAAACCGGAACCGTTGGGTTCGTATCAAAAAGAGCTTTCTACCGAATACAAGAAATTAGAAATCTAACGGTTGGATTTGGAATTATGTCCAAATCAAATTTGGAAAAGGTCGCTGTAAGTGCAGTTCGATGGCCGTTGATGGAAATCAACTGTACGGGCCTTGATAAATTATTAAAAATATCAATAATTAGTGTAAAATCATAAGAAATGATTTGGAAAAAATTAGGATAAAAAAATCCATATTTGAAAAGATAAAAATAGATTTTTATCGAAATGAACTAGTTTTGAACTAGAATTATAATTCAATTATTTTTAAATAAATAAATTGGATTTGAAATGGTTTTAAAAATAACCAGAATTTCCAATAAATAAATTGGAAATGGATTTAAATCGAAATTGTCTTTGGAATTTTTCGATGTTGGATTTCGAGATTATACAGATATTGTTATGGAAATTAGAAAGATATATTTATATCGTTATTTCCAATACAATATTTGTTGGTCGTAGAATTTGATATTGAATATAAGCTGATATATTTTCTATTCAGAGCCTTGTATTTAATATCAAATGGGATTTGGGTTTGTTGTGAATGGTGTCTTCAGTAACACTGTTCTTTAACCCAGTTGAGAAAAAGATTAAATCTTTTTATTTAGATTTAATGAAGTATATCAATTAAATAATATTTAATTGGAATTGAAATGGAATGTGATTGTGTGTTTATCGTGAGCTGTGTTTTAAATGACATTAGTTCTTTAACCCAATTAAAGATAGGATTTATTTTCTGGATTTGAATAATCATTACGTAATGATTTTTGGAAATTAAAACTGAAGTAGAGTTTTAATGAATCTTTAAATAGATTGAAAGGTGAATTTGATAACTAAAATTATCAAATTCAAGAAATGATCGAGAATGGAGTATCACCAGTTTTGCTCCAAGCGATAGTTAAATCTTTAATTAGATTTGAACGTGAAATGGTAATTGAATTTACCGATAACACTGTGGTGTTAGATATGAAGTATTACCAGTTTTGCTTCATGGGTGAATAGGTTGGGGTTAGGAAATTTAACAAATGATTACTTCAGTAAGGTTCGTTAATCCCGACTAGTTTGGATAAACCATAATTTGGTTTGAATTGATATTCAAAAGAAGATTAAAGAATAAATTTAAAGAATTTATCTTTGATAAAATTAATGGGAACCTTTCCCTAAGAATGTGAATATTTGAATAAAAGAATATTCTGAATTGGAATGAGGCATATGTTGTGTTTGTGTAACACTTGTTTATTATATACGCGAGTTGTTCAGAAAGAGCGGGTTTATCCCATTCTGAATAACTGATTCGACGATAAGTCGACGATGAAGACGGTGATTGACGACCGGAGGTCTTCACATCGTTTGGAAAATTACTGATGATCTCGATTGGGCTGTACACCCAAGAGGAGGGAATCAGTTGGTGATCGTCCAGACGTACTTGGAGATCGATGGATATGCGAGGAATAAGGTTCCTCCAGTTTCGTTCAGACCCAGAACGAACTTATAAATGGACTGTGTGTCTGACATTGGATATCATTCTGTGTGATTGATGGATATCGGTTGCATGGAGTGGTTTTCCTGTGTGGCATGCTGAGATGCAAATGATCAAGGCTTCTGTTGAAAAGCAGAGACTTGTGGTTGATGATCAAAACACGGCTTTAATACAGCGTAGCTTTGTGTAGCGTTAATTTGCGAGCCTCACACCTCGGTGTGAACCAGAAACGGGAGAGGACATCGGGGAGGACATGCGTTTCCTTCTAGATAGGAGTGGTGTTTTGGGCTTTACACGCCCGGACATTTTACTTATGTGAATGATGGATAGCGAGGCGCCTCAGTTCGGACGATCCGGGTCCGATGGAGTCAATTGGCTCATTAACGCCCCATAGGGCGGGGAAACGCAGTGTTCAGGCATTTTAATCCACATCGGTGGACCGGCCCTGACAATCCATGGGCCCACCTGAGTCTGGGTCTTGAGAGGCGGGCTAGAGCGTCTCGAAGCGGTAAGGACGATCCCTTGCCTTGGTTTATAGATGGAAACCCAACTTCCAATACGTGACAATTGCGGTTTTGATTGTAGAACCTAGTATAGGCAACATGATATATGGTACCCATGCCGTCTAGGATTGATATATTTATATTTGAAGTTTTTTTATACACTATGCACTTATAATAGTATCAAATGATTTGTTTTAACGTATCAAGCATTCTTTGGCTATTATAAGGTAAAACCCTATCCTCCGGCCTGTGTTGCATTGTGTGATGGGACCTGAGTCTTATAATAGCTTCATCGTTCTTTATTTAGCATTGCGCTGTTGTTTTATTCAATGGTGTTCTTGGGAGGAAACCCGTTCCATGTTATACGGCGTGGTCCCTTGATTTACCTAACTTTAAAATAAAGATTAATAACTGTTTTAGTTCTCACACCAGTCACATGACTGGCCTGGAGTTTATTGTTTTAACCTAAACTCTGGGTGCCCCTATTTTACGCGGGCAGCTACTAGTTTTGGTTTTGCAGATTTATATTCACATGATCCTGATTTATAGCTGGAACGATATCCGGAAAGCTCTGTATCCGTATATCTCTTTCAGTTGTGTTTTGTATTATTTTCTGCTGCTATGTAATGTAATTTAAATCTCTGATATTTTATGATGTGTAATATTTATTCATACTCTGTATATTCTTGTAATCTGATGAAATTGTTGTAGTAAGCAATGAAATGTTCTTCTGTTTGTGTTCTGATTCGTCTTGTCCTCAATTCAATCCGTGCTTTCCTTTACGGAGAAGTTCGGGTCGTTTCATTTTGGTATCGGAGCTTTGGTTTACAAAGCTCGAGAACAAGACACGTTAGAACCGAACGAAAGAATTCATCAAAGATTGGATTAGTAATATCCAATGAGCATGACTCGTTAGAGATAGGATTAGTAGTATCCTAGAACGAGTGTGAAGAGTGATATTTTTAAAAAAAATGAAAACCAATTTTGTTTTGAAAATTTAAACTTTGTTGTTCGTATTTGAATATTATTTTTATATTGATTTGGACAATCAAGTATATAAAGATTTTGCGTATACGTCTGATCCACGTGTATTTGAAGTTTTAATATACTGGATAGGCATAGAATCACGCTCTAGTCGCTCGGAGATGATTCTGATGATTGCTCGAGCATCATCAGCATTTATGTTCGGGTTTCGAAAGTGGGATTTCTATAAGATTCCAATTGACTGGTGTGAGAACCAAAGCTAGATAGAGCTTTGTAACAACCCGGAAATGCGAGCCAGTTTAAAATTTTTTGTTTTGGCAATTTTAATGAATTTTGAACATTTAAAATGAATTATTTTAAATAATAAGGACAAGAAATTTATTTTGAATGGAATTCGAACGTATATATTATATACGTCGTCGTTAGAATATAAATAATTATACATAATTATTAAAGGAATTGAAAATGGCACGGTAGTTCGATAATTCGATTTCAAACTTCAATTGAATGTACCGGGTGCAAAATAAACCGGATTTTAGCAAAACCAAAAATAATAGGATCTATTTGGGAATATCTTTCCAACGAATCCGGAAAATCGAAATTTCATAGCGGGGATCAAAAGATATGTCCAGTTGAAAATTCAGAATAGTCGCTATGGAATTTAGGCCCTTAAAAATTGGAATTTTGCAAACGACCTCGGATTTCGACGAAACCACTTTTGTTGGGTCCGTGATGTCAAGTTATTGCTAGATTCCAATTTTCATAATTTTTTGAATCAATATGTGAGCGTGGAAAAGGAAAACACGTTTGACCAGTTTTAGTTGATTTTAATCGACTGGAAAATGGCCATTTTTCCAACGGTCTCAGAATTCGACGAAATTAGTTTTGTTAGGACCGTATCGTCAATACGAAGCTAGAAAATATTTTTCTGGAATTTTTCTTGTTAGTATGTGGCCCCAGTAAATTGAAATGCGTGTTCAAATTCAATATATAGAGTTATATGTTGATTTTGATGAAAACTGATCGAAACGATCGAATCAACCTGCGATACATATCCCATTGTGTTCGGAATGGGGGTAATTAGCTATGGACGACAGGTGGTGGGTCTCGTTTTGAGGTCGAAATGAAAAGTCAACTTTAAAGGGACAATTAAATAATTAAAATATTATAAACTATATATTCTCTCACCTCTCCCTCCCTCTTTCTTCTTTATAGTCAAACGAATCAAAAAAAACCTGCTAAACCCTAGAAGGGCGCCGCCCTCTGCCAGACCACCACCGCCGGAGGCGGCGGACCCCTCCCCTCTCAGGCGGCGCACCCGCTCCGTTCTCCCTCTCCTCTGGCACAAGCTCCAACGCTCGAACCCCCACATCGAAGGAGCCCACCGCCTGATGCCCGAACCCGCCTATGCCTCCTCCGGCCATTGCCCGACCAGCGCGACCACCGCCGACCCATTCCGCCGCCACCTCCGATCCTGACAGCCCCCCCCCCCTCCTCGAAGGCAGCACCCGACATGAAAACTCCCCCTCCTCCTTTTCAAAATGTGAGTTTTATTTCTTTGCATTGTTTTATTTCTTTCTTGGAATAAAACTGATTTTTTATTTATTTATTTATTATTATAGTAAAACTGAATTTTATTATGATAAAGTTAGAAATTTTAAATATTATAAAGAATTGATTTTTAATGTGAGGAAAGGTTAGATTTTTATGAACTAAAAAGATTTGATCTTTAAGTATAAAAATCGTATTTTCATATATGTAAAAGGCATATAAAAATCGGATTTTTAAATAGGAGAAGGAAGTATAAAAATCTTTTTTTTATATATATTAGAAAGTAGATTAAAAATATAATTTTTATATTAGCAGCGATATAAAAATATGATTTTTATATCATAGAAAGAAGAAAACTAAAATTTCTATATAATAGAGAATATAAAAATATAATCTTTATATTTGAAAAGGTGAAATCTTTATATTTTAAAAGGCGAAATCTTTATATAGAGAATAGCGATATAAAAATAGAATTTTTATCTATATAGTAGCAGTGTAAAAATGGAATTTTTATCTATATAGTAGCGGTGTAAAAATAGAATTTTTATCTATATAGTAGCGGTGTAAAAATAGAATTTTTATCTATATAGTAGCGATGTAAAAATAGAATTTTTATCTATATAGTAGCGATATAAAAATAGAATTTTCATCTATATAGTAGCGATGTAAAAATAGAATTTTTATCCATATGGAGTGATTATAAAAAAATAATTTTTATATACATAACAACAATATAAAAATGTGATTTTTTTATATATGTAGTGGCTACGGGCGACGAAAGTGACAAAAGGCGAGAACAGCGATGACTTCTACATGAGAAGAGTCGAGATGATTGGTTTATCTAGTCAGTGAGAACTTCTCACTTTAAATTTCCTTTTCTAGTTATAAATATATACTAGGATGCAGACGGTGTTTAGTAGCACCCGACACCATTGTCCACAGACCATGGACTTGTTTGTTTGGTTGTGTAGTTGGTTAGATTATTTGATCTAAATTTGGTTGTTTGGTGAATTGAAATTGGTTTGATTGATATGTGTATGGCGTGGGCCATTATTAGACCGGGGATAAGGCTAGGCCTTGTCCCGTTTCTAGTATCGTGCCGTTATGCCGCCGAAATTTTCTAAAATAGGTTAGAAAAATAAAGATATCATTTTATTTAATAAATGAACCGAATAGAATATTCATAGGTTGAATAAAATAATTTGGTCGTTAAAAATATAATTTTTAACGTGAATGTGAATAAATAAATATTCATTTACAAACCGGACGGTTTGTTTATGTACACCTATTTGAAGGACATTGATTGGGACGATAAATTTTACACATCGCCCAACTGCACAAATAAAAATCTGTGTTTGTTGATTTGAAACCCCACACGGGTATTGGGATAATATACGACATACACTAATCCCAATAATTAGTTGTATGTCGATCGATTGATTGACAGACTGTTATAAGCGTTAGATATCTATATTTGATGCTTATACAGTGTAGTGCACTTTGGATGAGTTTGATTATGTAACGTTGCTATTATATACATGTGTTGTATGGAATCCATATAATTAACTTTGTATGGTAATTGATTGGGCCTCATTCCAATTTAGAAAATAAAGAATATTATAAAATAAAGGTTCATGTGTTGACCGTACTCATCCGTTGAGATTAGTCATGTGTTGAACGAAATATTTTAACAATAAAATTTACATCTTTATCGTATATAAAATTAGAAACTAACTGGAAAATAGATAAGATGAGTGGTCTCCTGGATGTTGATCTGATGTTGGTTTCGGCCTTCGGGGTTAATATTTAGGGAATCGTTCTCTTACTAATTTACGGTTGGAGTCTGATTTGAAATCAAACGATAAATACCATAATTTTTATAAAATATATTAAATAACAAAAATAGTCATACGTGGACAGTACTCATTCGTTGAGATTAGTCATGTGTTGACAAAAATATAGATTCATGTATTGAATAGGACAAATATTCATTTGTTGAATAGAATAACGGAATTATTGAAATATATAAAGTCGTATTGATTAGAGATGCGCTATTTTGACGACAACGATATTTATATCGATTATATTCGTTTTTATAATTAAATTGAATAGAAAACGAATTTGAATTGAATCGAATGGAAAACGAATTTGAATTGAATCGAATGGAAAACGAATTTGAATTGAATCGAACAGAAAACGAATTTGAATTGAATCGAATAGAAAACGAATTTGAATTGAATCGAATAGAAAACGAATTTGAATTGAATCGAATAGAAAACGAATTTGAATTGAATCGAATAGAAAACGAATTTGAATTGAATTGAATAGAAAACGAATTTGAAATAGAATTGAAATCGATTTGAATTTGAAATGAATGTTGAAATTGTTTTTGAAACAAATTTGAAACGATTTATAAATTTCGTTTAAAAGGGAAAATCAACGAAATATATATTATATATATTATATATAATATAATGGCCTGAATAGAATGCGCCGCGCCGCGGCAGTTCGTAAATTTCGACCATTGACTTCGAATGGACATTACAGGAGATCCGACCGTCGGATTCTCCTAAAACCGTAACCGTTGGGTTCGTATCGAAAAGAGCTTTCTAACGAATATTAGAAATTTTAAATCTAACGGTTGGATTTGGAGATACGTCCAAATCAAATTTGGAAAAGGTCGCTGTAAGTGCAGTTCGATGGCCGTTGATGGAAATCGACTGTACATGCCTTGATAAAATTATTAAAAATAGTAATAATTTGTGTAAAATCATAAGAAATAATTTGGGAAAAATTGGGATGAAAAACTCCATATTTGAAAAGATAAAAATAGATTTTTATCGAAATGAACTAGTTTTGAACTGGAATTAAAACCCATTTATTTTTAAATAAATAAATTGGATTTGAAATGGGTTTTAAATAGAATTGATTTGTGGGTTTATCGTGAAGGGTGTTTTAAATAACACTTGTTCTTTAACCCGATAATAAATAGAATGTGATTTGGGCTTGTCGTGAATTGTGTTTTAAATGACATTAGTTCTTTAACCCAGTAAAAGGAGTTTTAATGAATCTGTAATTAGATTGAAATGTGAATTGATAATTTAAATTATCAAATTTAGAAAGTAAGCGAGAATGGAGTATCACCAGTTTTGCTCCAAAACGATAGTCAAATCTTTAATTAGATTTGAACGTGAAATGGTAATAAATTTTACCGATAACACCGTGGTGTTAGATATGGAGTATTACCAATTTCGCTTCATGGGATGAATAGGTTGGGATTGGGAAATAAAATAAATAATTACTTCGGTGTGGTTCGCTAATCCCGACTAGTTTGGAAAACCATAATTTGGTTTGAAATGACATCCAAAGGAAGATTAAAGAATAAATTTAAAGAATTTATCTTTGATAAAATTAATGGGAACTTTTCCCTAAGAATATGAAATTTAGAAACTAGCTGTAGGTTAGCTAAGAAGAATGGTTTCCTGGGTATTGATCTGATATTGGTTTTGACCTTCGGGTTTAATATTTGGGAAATTGTTCTCTTGTTGATTTACGGTTAGTGGCTGCTGAATTGGAATGAGGCGTATGTTGTGTTTGTGTAACATTTGTTTATTATATACGCGGGTTGTTCGGAAAGGCCGGGTTTATACCCATTCTGAATAACCGATTCGACGATATGTCGAAGATGAAGACGATGGTTGAAGACCGGAAGTCTTCACATCATTTGGGTGATTACTGATGATCTTGATTGGGCTGTACACCCAAGATGAGGGAATCAGTTGGTGGTCGTCCAGACGTACTTGGAGATCGATGGATATACGAGGAAAGTGCCTCCTGTTTCGTTCAGACCCAGAACGAACTTGTAAATGGATTGTGTGTCTGACATTGGATTTTATTCTGTGCTGATTGATCTCTATTAAATATACATCTGTTTGGCGGCGGAGAATTTATTCTCTTGCTTAACGCCCTTCTCTGAGACGTACGAGCTCAGAGGTTGTATATCGACGGACATCAGTCGCATGGCATGAATTGCCTGTGTGGCACGCCTAAGTGGCAATTGATCAAGGTTTCTATTGAAAAGCAAATTTTTATGGTTGATGATCAAAGCACGGCCTCTGTGGCGTAGATTTTTGTATAACGTGAATTCGCGAGCCTCACACCTCGGTATGAGTTTAAAACGGGATAAGGACTACAGGGAAAGCACGACGTTTCTTTCTAGCTTTGGTGGTGTCAGTGACTTTCCAGCCCTGTCATTTATGTACTTTTCACTTATGTGGTTGTTGGATGAGGCGCCTCGATTTTAGGTCTGTAAGGACCGGGAAACGTGTGTTCAGGAATTGCCAATCCTCAAACGTAAGAGAGGACCGGCCCTGAAGATCCAAGGGTTACCCAAAGTGTGTAGTCCTGGGACATTTGCTAGAGTGTCTTGAATCGGAGGGGAGCTTGCCCCTTGCCTCGACTCATGACGGAAATCCAATTTCCAATACGTGATATTGTGGTTTTAATTGTAGAACTAGTATGGCGACATGATATATGGTACCCATGCCGTCTATGATTGATATTTATGATTGAAATTGTTTTGACACTATACACCAATAATAGTATCAAATGATTTGTTCTTAAACGTACCAAGCATGTTTGGCTATTATAAAGGAAAACCCTATCCTCCGGCTTGCGTTGCATTGTGTGATGGGACCTGGGTCTTATAATAGCTTCATTTTTCGAAAAAGCATTGCGTTGTTTATTGATATGCACTGGTATTCTTGGAAGGAAACCCGTTCTGTGTTATACGGCGTGGTCCCTTGAATTACTCTCTTTTAAAGTAAAGCTTTAAATAACTATTTTAGTTCTCACACCAGTCACATGACTGACCTGGAGTTTATTGTTTTAACCTAAACTCTGGGTGCCCCTATTTTCTACACGGGCAGCTAGTAGTTTTGGTTTTGCAGATTTATATTCACAGGATCCTGGTTTACAGCTGGAATGATATCCGGAAAGCTCTGTATACGTATATCACCTTCAGTTGTGCTTTGTATTATTTTCCGCTGCTATGTAATTTATTGTAATCTCTGATATTTACCGAATGTAATTCATTCATTTATATTCTTGTATCTGATGGAATTGTTGTAATAACAATGAAATGTTCTTCCGTCTGCGTTCTTTTATGTGTTGTTCTCAAAGTATCCGCTCTTTCCCTCATGGGGAAGTTACGGGTCCTTACATTTGGTATCAGAGCTTTGGTTTACAGGGCTCGAGAACAAGACACATTAAAATCATACGAAAGAATTCATCAGATATTGGATTAGTAATATCCAATTAGAATGACTCGTTAGAGATAGGATCAGTAGTATCCTAGAACGAGTGTGAAGAGTATATTTTTCAATTGAAAACAATTTTGTTTTGAAAGTTAAATTCAAGTATATGTATTTGAATATTTATTTATTTTTGAATTTGGACAATCCAATATATAAAGATTTTGCATATACGTGTCATGAACGTATATTCGAAGTTTTAATATACTGGATTGATATAGAATCATATTCTAGACACCCGGAGATGGTTCTGATGATTGATCGATCATCATCAGAACTTATGTTCGTGTTTCGAAGGTGTGATTTCTATATGATTCCATAGACTGGTGTGAGAACCAAAACTAATATAGATAGGTTTATTTGTTGTGATTTGGCATCAAAAACATGATTTTCTGTATATGTATCAAAATTATGAATTTGAAACGATAATCAACTAATTGATTGATGTTTGTGTTGTTTGTTTATTTGTTTGATAATTTTGAACCATTATGCCTAATTGTATCAAATATTGAATTGTATTGAAAATTGGTCGTATTTGCTTGCATATGCATGTACTTACATTGAACAGGTCATAGCAAGGAGGCTAGAGCAGAGAAATAAAATTGTTTGCCCGACAAATAGGTACATGTTTACCATAATTTACTGTTTTGTTTGGGTGATGATGATTTTATGAGCCGATTGGCTAGCCGCTTGGCTTTTTCTTTTTCTTTTTGAGATCAGAAGGTCTGTATGGCAATTTCGGGATTTTCCCGGTGCTCCCGGTGCAGGGGAGGTTATGGCGAAATTTTTCGAAAATTTAGGGTGTTAGCCAAATTTTTGAAAATTTTGAAAAGTTCTTAGAAACTGAAAAGTTGAAGAACTTAAGCCGTAATCAAAATAATGGAAGTTGAGTTGAATTGTTAAACAACTTTCGGCTTTATTCCTTTTCGGGGACGAAAAGTTTTAAGTGGGGGAGAATGTAACAACCCGGAAATGCGAGCCAGTTTAAAAAAATTTTGTTTTGGCAATTTTAATGAATTTTGAACATTTAAAATGAATTATTTTAAATAAAAAGGACGAGAAATTTATTTTGAATGGAATTCGAACGTATATATTATATACGTCGTCGTTAGAATATAAATAATTATATAGAATTATTAAAGGAATTGAAAATGGCGCGGTAGTTCGATAATTCATTTTCAAATTTCAATTGAATGTACCGGGTGCAAAATAAACCGGATTTTAGCGAAACCAAAAATAATAGGATCTATTTGGGAATATCTTTCCAAAGAATCCGAAAAATCGAAATTTCATAGCAGGGATCAAAAGATATGTCCAGTTGAAAATTCAGAATAGTCGCTATGGAATTCAGGCCCTTAAAAATGGGAATTTTGCAAACGACCTCAGATTTCGACGAAACCACTTTTTTGGGTCCGTGATGTCAAGTTATTGCTAGATTCCAATTTTCATAATTTTTCGAATCAATATGTGAGCGTGGCAAAGGAAAACGCGTTTGACCAGTTTCAGTTGATTTTAATCGACTGGAAAATGGCCATTTTTCCAACGGTCTCAGAATTCGACGAAATTAGTTTTGTTAGGACCGTATCGTCAATACAAAGCTAGAAAATATTTTTTTGGAATTTTTCTTGTTAGTATGTGGCCCCAGTAAATTGAAATGCGCGTTCAAATTCAATATATAGAGTTATATGTTGATTTTGACGAAAACTGATCGAAACAATTGAATCAACCTGCGATACATATCCCATTGTGTTCGGAATGGGGGTAATTAGCTATGGACGACAGGCGATGGGTCTTGTTTTGAGGTCGAAATGAAAAGTCAACTTTAAAGGGACAATTAAATAATTAAAATATTATAAACTATATATTCTCTCACCTCTCCCTCCCTCTTTCTTCTTTACAGTCAAACGAATCAAAAAAAACTGCTAAACCCTAGAAGGGCGCCGCCCTCTGCCAGACCATCACCGCCGGAGGCGGCGGCCCCTCCTCTCTCAGGCGGCACACCCGCTCCGTTCTCCCTCCCCTCCCTCTCCTCTGGCACAAGCTCCAACGCTCGAACCCGCACATCGAAGGAGCACACCGCTGATGCCAGAACCCACCTATGCCTCCACCTCACCCTCCTCCGGCCATTGCCCGACCAGCGCGACCACCACCGACCCATTCCGCCGCCACCTCCGATCCTGACAGCCCCCCCCCCCCCCCGAAGGCAGCACCCGACGTGAAAACTCCCCCACCTCCTTTTCAAAAATTGAGTTTTATTTCTTTGCATTGTTTTATTTATTTCTTGGAATAAAACTGATTTTTTATTTATTTATTTATTATTATAGTAAAACTGAATTTTATTATGATAAAGTTAGAAATTTTAAATATTGTAAAGATTTGATTTTTAATGTGAGGAAAGGTTAGATTTTTATAAACTAAAAAGATTTGATCTTTAAGTATAAAAATCGTATTTTCATATATGTAAAAGGCATATAAAAATCGGATTTTTAAATAGGAGAAGGAAGTATAAAAATCGTTTTTTTTTTATATATATTTGAAAGTAGATTAAAAATATAATTTTTATATTAGCAGCGATATAAAAATATGATTTTTATATCATAGAAAGAAGAAAAATAAAATTTCTATATAATAGAGAATATAAAAATATAATCTTTATATTTGAAAAGGCGAAATCTTTATATAGAGAATAGCGATATAAAAATAGAATTTTTATCTATATAGTAGCGGTGTAAAAATGAAATTTTTATCTATATAGTAGCGGTGTAAAAATAGAATTTTTATCTATATAGTAGCGGTGTAAAAATAGAATTTTTATCTATATAGTAGCGATGTAAAAATAGAATTTTTATCTATATAGCAGCGATGTAAAAATAGAATTTTTATCTATATAGTAGCGATATAAAAATAGAATTTTTATCCATATGGAGTGATTATAAAAATATAATTTTTATATACATAACAACAATATAAAAATGTGATTTTTTTATATATGTAGTGGCTACGGGCAACGAAAGTGACAAAAGGCGAGAACAGCGATGACTTCTACATGAGAAGAGTCGAGATGATTGGTTTAGCTAGTCGGTGAGAACATCTCACTTTAAATTTCCTTTTCTACTTATAAATATATACTAGGATGCAGACGGTGTTTAGTAGCACCCGACACCATTGTCCACAGACCATGGACTTGTTTGTTTGGTTGTGTAGTTGGTTAGATTATTTGATCTAAATTTGGTTGTTTGGTGAATTGAAATTGGTTTGATTGATATGTGTATGGCGTGGGCCATTATTAGACCGGGGATAAGGCTAGGCCTTGTCCCGTTTCTAGTATCGTGCCGTTATGCCGCCGAAATTTTCTAAAATAGGTTAGAAAAATAAAGATATCATTTTATTTAATAAATGAACCGAATAGAATATTCATAGGTTGAATAAAATAATTTGGTCGTTAAAAATATAATTTTTAACGTGAATGTGAATAAATAAATATTCATTTACAAACCGGACGGTTTGTTTATGTACACCTATTTGAAGGACATTGATTGGGATGATAAATTTTACACATCGCCCAACTGCACAAATAAAAATCTGTGTTTGTTGATTTGAAACCCCACACGGGTATTGGGATAATATACGACATACACTAATCCCAATAATTAGTTGTATGTCGATCGATTGATTGACAGGCTGTTATAAGCGTTAGATATCTATATTTGATGCTTATACAGTATAGTGCACTTTGGATGATGGTTGATTATGTATCGTTGCTATTATATACATGTGTTGTATGGAATCCATATAATTAACTTTGTATGGTAATTGATTGGGCCTCATTCCAATTTAGAAAATAAAGAATATTATAAAATAAAGGTTCATGTGTTGACCGTACTCATTCGTTGAGATTAGTCATGTGTTGAACGAAATATTTTAACAATAAAATTTACATCTTTATCATATATAAAATTACAAACTAACTGGAAAACAGATAAGATGAGTGGTCTCCTGAATGTTGATCTGATGTTGGTTTCGGCCTTCGGGGTTAATATTTAGGGAATCGTTCTCTTACTAATTTACGGTTGGAGTCTGATTTGAAATCAAACGATAGATACCATAATTTTTATAAAATATATTAAATAACAAAAATAGTCACACGTGGACAGTACTCATTCGTTGAGATTAGTCATGTGTTGACAAAAATATAGATTTATGTATTGAATAGGATAAATATTCATTTGTTGAATAGAATAACGGAATTATTGAAATATATAAAGCCGTATTGATTAGAGATGCGCTATTTTGATGCGAACGATATTTATATCGATTATATTCATTTTTATAATTGAATTGAATAGAAAACGAATTTGAATTGAATCGAATGGAAAACAAATATGAATTGAATCGAATGGAAAACGAATTTGAATTGAATCAAATAGAAAACGAATTTGAATTGAATAGAAAACGAATTTGAATTGAATCGAGTAGAAAACGAATTTGAATTGAATCGAATAGAAAACGAATTTGAATTGAATTGAATAGAAAAGAAATTTGAAATAGAATTGAAATCGATTTGAATTTGAAATGAATGTTGAAATTGTTTTTGAAACAAATTTGAAACGATTTATAAAATTCGTTTAAAAGGGGAAATCGACGAAATACATATTATATATATATAATATAATGGCCTGAATAGAACGCGCCGCGCCGCGGCAGTTCGTAAATTTCGACCATTGACTTCGAATGGACATTACGGGAGATCCGATCGTCGGATTCTCCTAAAACAGGAACCGTTGGGTTCATATCGAAAAGAGCTTTCTAACGAATATTAGAAATTTGAAATCTAACGGTTGGATTTGGAGATACGTCCAAATCAAATTTGGAAAAGGTCGCTGTAAGTGCAGTTCGTTGGCCGTTGATGGAAATCGACTGTACGGGCCTTGATAAAATTATTAAAAATAGTAATAATTTGTGTAAAATCATAAGAAATAATTTGGGGAAAATTGGGATGAAAAACTCCATATTTGAAAAGATAAAAATAGATTTTTATCAAAATGAACTAGTTTTGAACTAGAATTAAAACCCATTTATTTTTAAATAAATAAATTGGATTTGAAATGGGTTTTAAATAGTATTGATTTGTGGGTTTATCGTGAAGGGTGTTTTAAATAACACTTGTTCTTTAACCCGATAATAAATAGAATGTGATTTGGGTTTGTCGTGAACTGTGTTTTAAATGACATTAGTTCTTTAACCCAGTAAATGGAGTTTTAATGAATCTGTAATTAGATTGAAATGTGAATTGATAATTTAAATTATCAAATTTAGAAAGTAAGCGAGAATGGAGTATCACTAGTTTTGCTCCAAAACGATAGTCAAATCTTTAATTAGATTTGAACGTGAAATGGTAATAAATTTTACCAATAACACCGTGGTGTTAGATATGGAGTATTACCAGTTTCGCTTCATGGGATGAATAGGTTGGGATTGGGAAATAAAATAAATAATTACTTCGATGTGGTTCGCTAATCCCGACTAGTTTGGAAAACCATAATTTGGTTTGAAATGACATCCAAAGGAAGATTAAAGAATAAATTTAAAGAATTTATCTTTGATAAAATTAATGGGAACTTATCCCTAAGAATATGAAATTTAGAAACTAGCTGTAGGTTAGCTAAGAAGAATGGTTTCCTGGGTATTGATCTGATGTTGGTTTCGGCCTTCGGGGTTAATATTTGGGAAATTGTTCTCTTGTTGATTTACGGTTAGTGGCTGCTAAATTGGAATGAGGCGTATGTTGTGTTTGTGTAACATTTGTTTATTATATACGCGGGTTGGTCGGAAAGGCTGGGTTTATACCCATTCTGAATAACCGATTCGACGATATGTCGAAGATGAAGACGGTGGTTGAAGACCGGAAGTCTTCACATCGTTTGGGTGATTACTAATGATCTTGATTGGGCTGTACACCCAAGATGAGGGAATCAGTTGGTGGTCGTCCAGACGTACTTGGAGATCGATGGATATACGAGGAAAGTGCCTCCGGTTTCGTTCAGACCCAGAACGAACTTGTAAATGGATTGTGTGTCTGACATTGGATTTTATTCTGTGTTGATTGATCTCTATTAAATATACATCTGTTTGGCGGCGGAGAATTTATTCTCTTGCTTAACGCCCTTCTCTGAGACGTACGAGCTCAGAGGTTGTATATCGACGGACATCCGTCGCATGGCATGAATTGCCTGTGTGGCACGCCTAAGTGGCAATTGATCAAGGCTTTTGTTGAAAAGCAAAGTCTTGTGGTTGATGATCAAAGCACGACCTCTGTGGCGTAGCTTTGTGTATAACGTGAATTCGCAAGCCTCACACCTTGGTATGAGTTAAAAACGGGATAAGGACTGCAGGGAGAGCACGACGT
Source organism: Allium sativum (assembly GCA_030737875.1). NCBI lineage: Eukaryota > Viridiplantae > Streptophyta > Magnoliopsida > Asparagales > Amaryllidaceae > Allium > Allium sativum. The sequence goes on from CM060920.1 coordinate 375,109,180, forward strand.
TTCTTTCTAGCTTTGGTGGTGTTAGTGACTTACCAGCCCTGACATTTATATACTTTTCACCTATGTGGTTGTTGGATGAGGCGCCTCGATTTTAGGTCTGTAAGGACCGGGAAACGTGTGTTCAGGAATTGCCAATCCTCAAACGTAAGAGAGGACCGGCCCTGAAGATCCAAGGGTTACCCAGAGTGTGTAGTCCTGGGACATTTGCTAGAGTGTCTCGAATCGGAGAGGAGCTTGCCCCTTGCCTCGACTCATGACGGAAATCCAATTTCCAATACGTGATATTGCGGTTTTAATTGTAGAACTAGTATGGCGACATGATATATGGTACCCATGCCATCTATGATTGATATTTATGATTGAAATTGTTTTGACACTATACACTAATAATAGTATCAAATGATTTGTTCTTAAACGTACCAAGCATGTTTGGCTATTATAAGGGAAAACCCTATCCTCCGGCTTGCGTTGCATTGTGTGATGGGACCTGGGTCTTATAATAGCTTCATTTTTCGAAAAAGCATTGCGTTGTTTATTGATATGCACTGGTATTCTTGGGAGGAAACCCGTTCCGTGTTATACGGCGTGGTCCCTTGAATTACTCTCTTTTAAAGTAAAGCTTTAAATAACTGTTTTAGTTCTCACACCAGTCATATGACTGACCTGGAGTTTATTGTTTTAACCTAAACTCTGGGTGCCCCTATTTTCTACACGGGCAGCTAGTAGTTTTGGTTTTGCAGATTTATATTCACAGGATCCTGGTTTACAGCTGGAATGATATCCGGAAAGCTCTGTATCCGTATATCACCTTCAGTTGTGCTTTGTATTATTTTCCGCTGCTATGTAATTTATTGTAATCTCTGATATTTACCGAATGTAATTCATTCATTTATATTCTGTATATTATTGTATCTGATGGAATTGTTGTAATAACAATTAAATGTTCTTCCGTCTGCGTTCTTTTATGTGTTGTTCTCAAAGTATCCGCTCTTTCCCTCACGGGGAAGTTACGGGTCCTTACAAGCTTATTGTTGTGATTTGGCATGAAAAATCTGATTTTTGAACTATGTATCAAAGTTATGAATTTGAAAAGCTAATCAACAAACTGATTGCTGATTGTGTTGTTTGATTATTTGTTGATTAATTAAAATTTGAACCATTTAGCCAAATTGTATCAAATATTAGACTGAATTGAAAATTGTTTGAAATTGCTTGCATATACATGTGTATCGGTAACAACCCGTATTTCGATAACATGATTAAGACGAGAATCAAGGCAGAATTTAATTTTAAATTCTGAATCAAGTGAAACGGGCTATGCCATTGCGTTCTTCTCGGAAAAATACGCGAAATAGAGTCCGAGTTTTCGAGAATCGGAGTCCGTATGACCAAGTTATGGTCTGACGAAGTTTTCAGAAAATTCAAGTTCAAAAACGAGTTCTAATTTCAAAAGTTAGGGCTGGAAGGCTAGGCGGGAAGAATTACCGCCAGGCCCCCCCAAGTCGACAGCCCTGTCGACTTGGGAGTCGACATGCTACCCAAGTCGACAGCCCTGTCGACTTGGGGGTCGACTTATGGTGGTCGGGCAGTTTTGCCTGGTGCACCTATTTTCTGTCTTGGCTAGGTTTTTGGGCCTGGTTCGAAATCTGATGGCTCAGGTTGATCCTAGGGTTAATCCTAAGGTCCTAATCACTCCTAATATCTATAAATAAGCCCCTAACCTACCCCTAAACCCTCATTATTCATTCATGCAACTAAACTATGGCAAAAAATTTACTCTCATGGCCTCCATCCTCTTGCCCAAAGTCTCTATCTTCATTTATATGAGAGGTTTCATGATCATGTGAGTGTTAGAGAGTCTCTATGTTAGTATGAGAGCTTCTCAATTTGATTTCAAGGCAAAAGCTTTTATCTTTGTTCATAAAGATGGGGTTTTTATTGATTTGGAGCGTTCATCTTTGGGTTTTTGGGTGATGGCATGCATAGGCTTCATCACAATCTTTGTTTTGCATTTCGATTTGTGCCTTCATAGCAATGTAAGCCCTTTCCCTACTCTTAGATATTAACTATGAAGTTAAATGTTCATGTTGCAAGTTTGGGTTTGATCATTGAGAATGATACATGCTATCATGTCATGCAAGTTTATGAAGTCATTATCTTGGCCTTATGAGCTAAAAGCTACAACCTTTATGTTGAAATGTTGCATTATGCAACATGAGAACCTTCATAATCTTTATGTCAACTTGCATATGAAGTCATAACCCTTATATGATGATATATGCGAGTTACTAGTCATCATTCCATGTCTTTTGTCACCATGATTCGTTTATGTGCCAAGTTTGGGTTTATGCATGTTTTTGAGGCTTAAGAATGCAACATGCAAGTTAATGAACACATTTGTGCCTCATTTGCCACCATGATTAACTTGTGGCTTAATATCCATTTTTTCCATGCCTTTTCCAAGTCTATTCTTTTAATCCATTACGTTGTTGCGAACGTATATGCGAGTTCAAAAGCGTTGGGTTATGTTATGGGAAATTTCTAATGACATAAAAACATAAGCTTGGGAATTTACCTATTAAGTTAGGTCTACCCATTGGGAATTTACCTATTAAGTTAGGTCTACCCAATTGCTTGAAAACTTGAATATGAACATGACACTAGACTAAACATGAAAGTTGCCAACTCGAGGTTGGGTTGAGTTTGCAACGTAAAACTACCCGGAACCGACCGGCCTAACTAGTAGTTGCAAACAATAGGACCCAATGTGAGAAGTTGGTCATGTTGTGCTTGAACCCGAGGTTAGACCAAGTTGTGGTGTAAAGCTACCCGGAACCGACCGGCTTAACTAGTAACTACAACAAAGTCTAATGTGAGAGGTTGGGGTGCATTAAGTAATTAATGCCACATAATAGGGTTAAGTTAATTCGATTAATGACTCTTAACCAAATATGACATGGACAAATGGGTTAAGTAATTTGATTAGGCTAATGATACTTAACAAAACATGACAAGGTTGGGTAGGTTAAGTGACTTGATTTGCCTAATGACACTTAACCATTTTTATACGACTAGTGGACGGGGTTAAGTCAACCAACACTTAATCAATCCAACACGATAATTTGGTAAGGTTAAGTAAGTTTTCTTAATGACACTTAACCGAAAGATACAGTTAATGGATGGGGTTAAGATTAGACTCAACTAGTCTAAACATGATAATCGGATGGGGTTAAGTTAGCCTAGACTTAATTAATCCCACTTGGTAGTTTAATGGGGTTAAGTTAAACACTTAACTAATCTAACACGATGATTTGATGTGGTTAAGTGACCTATACTTAACCAATCTAACTCGTTAGTTTGATGTGGTTAAGTGACCTATACTTAACCAATCTAACTCGTTAATTTGATGTGGTTAAGTGACCTATACTTAACCAATCTAACTCGTTAATTTGATGTGGTTAAGTTAACCAATACTTAACCAATATAACGTGAAAACATGATAAGGCTAAGTCACGAATCGCTTGAATATGCTTGACCGATTTGACTAAGTAAATTGATAGGGTCAAGCTAATATATACTTAACCAATCTAGAATGATGATTGGACGAGGTTAAGTCGCGAATTGCTTAATATACTTAACCAACTTGACACATGGTTTGTAGGGTTAAGTCTTGGACTTGGATACTTAGCCAATTTTGACATGATTTGTAGACGGGTTAAGTCATGAACTTAAGTGACACTTAATCCATTATGTAAACCCTAGTTCTGAGGATTGGGTGGATAACCGTAGTTAACAAGGATAACGGGAATAAGGCTAAGGGGTAAACCTTAGTTGAAGAATAACTAAGTAATGATTCTTAGTCAAGGAAGTTTAGACCAGTTCATAGATAGATGAGTAACCTGATACGGTAGGTCATCGTTTAAGTATACGAGTAGGAGCAAGTATATGATTTAGATAAAGGCTCCAGCGAACTGGGTAACGAAGCAGCGGCTTCGGGGAACGTGAGGATATTCTTGGTATCCCTCTGTGAGCTGCCAGGTGATCATACAAGGCTCATGAGAGGTTAAGGTCTGCGTTAGAAGAACCAAGAGTATGCCTTGGTTGCTATACGAGCGACCTAAAGACGGGGATGGATAGGGGATAGTCGACGATACACGGTCGTACCCTAGATAGCATTTCGTCAGGCTACCTACCATCTTTGGTCAAGCGTGTACGTACGGAAAGGCAGAGTACACCCAATAGACCATAATTGCTATCTAATTATGGTTGCGGTAGGGCTAGATTGTGGGTTGGCCAGTAGTGTGTTCTCATACAGGATTTATCCTGTCTTGTCTTTCGCTAGTTGAGGGTGTGGTCTCGTGGGACCATAGCCACGTATAGAAAAAAACAGACCTTAGCATCTGCATCGGCAGATAAATCAAAAGCTCCCGACCGAGTCCTGTATTTCCTGGTATGCCCTGTGACAGGACTCAGATGGCACGATGTGATACATGTGCATACAGTCATGGAAAAACGATTCACGATGAATGCGTGGGAAAAAGGGCGCGGTTGACGGTTAGCGTAAATCCTAGTGGCCCTGGGTGGTTGAACCAAAACCGAGATACGAAAACGTGCAATAGGTAAGCGTAATCCCTAGTAGTCCTAGGTAGCATAAGTCCTAGTTGTACAAACAATGATTCATGTTGAAAGACCCTAGTTAGATATAGGGTGACAATCCAAAACGATCTTAAGGATCATGGAACTATGTTAAAGTAGTATAGAATCTCATGGGAAAGCCCGTATGGTCTACGGCAAGGGACTGAACACTTACATGGAATAAAACATACGAGTTGAGTAACCTATATATGCGATATATTAGGATGACATGGACCATTACACGACTTTTGAGTAAGGGTCATTCATGGTTAACACATGATACGGTGGGGATACTAGTACGGTAGGTGCAGAGCTAAAAGACAGGATAGATACATGGGATGTTATACGTGATAGATATCTTGGGGATATTATATTTGACAGGAACTTGACGATGGGATACCTTGTTTTATCTTGACACCGTAATTTATCATGACACCTTAGTTTATCTGAGTTCAGTAGTTCATCTTGTTATTTTGATTTAGCTTATCTATCTTGTCATCATGCTTATGTTCATCTCAATTTCTCATGTTAGTTAACTTTACTAGTTTTTATGCTGATAGTAGATAGGGCTTACTCAGTCTTTTTGACTGACCCGTTTTGTTTCGCCTCTTTTCTTCCGTTTCCCCCCCAGGTTACAGGGAGTAGATACTGTTGTTTAGTTCGGACTTCTTCTGCTTGAAGGTCATCATGGATGGCTTGGACTTTTCTTGGCTATGGCTACTTTACTGTTTTACTTGGGGAATAATTTTGGAAAAAGTCTTTATGCTTCTTTACTATTGCAAGACAGGTTTTGATGTACTCTGATGTAAGAGGCTTTAGACCTTAATTATTAATGTTTATGAAAGTTCGATTTCACTTCCGCTGTTTTTATATGTTCTATCTTGAAATATTTTTGTGCATGTTTACCAATAATGCCCCTCTAAAGCTAGCGCATTCCTTTGCGAGTGACACTAGCGGAGGCGGGGTGTTACATTTGGTATCAGAGCAGAAGGTTACCAGACTGGGCAAAAGTTTTTAAAGACCTTCTGAAAACTATTTGAAAATCGTTTACAAAGAAGCATTTTTCAAGAAAATTTTCTTTTAAAAGAGAAAAGGCTATTCCCCAAAGGCCATTAGCACTATCCTTGTTTCCTTAATTGAATCTCTTTTCCTTTCTTTCCTCCATCTGTAGTCACAGTGGTTTTAACTGCGACTAGTCTTTTCTATCTACGGAAGTGCTTTCCATACGATGGAGGTGGTTCTCGAGAGACCAGTGGCCGCGTTATAAGAAAGGATAGCGAGGAAGAGGATGAAGGGTACGAGCTTAAGAATGAGCAACTTGTTGGTACGGCTCAGCCCAGGGCGAGAGAGAAAGATGAACAATGAAACCCATGACGAGAGAGTACCTTTGGCACGGTAAAACGGGGCGGATAGTTAAGTATTATGGGACAAGGACAAGATCATTGGGAGGGCAATAGTATGCTCTCATTTCTAGGGTACCTCGGAAGGAGGGTAACGAGCTTGTTAAAGGTTTAGCTCTTATTCTCTATCATCCCGTTAGGACTTCGCTTTTCGTATCATTTAAGTCTGCTTCGATAGTTGAGTCTCTGCACCTTAAGTACTAGCGTAATAGAGAATCCCATTTTTGTCTCAGAGTCCTATTGGAGAATCAGTCCATTTTATACATGACTTGTTTGGATTTGAGAATGTCTATGCCAAGTGTTGAGTTTGGAAATAATGCTTATGTTTATAAGCTATGGATGGATTCTAGGGATGACGTGGTTATCCAGTAGGGGGTGCCACTCTCGGTTTTGATAGGAGGGTAGTTAGACCTTTTGACTAGCCTTGGTAATACCCTCGAAGTATCGTGTAACCTTTTTGAGGTTCTGTCATGCCTAGTTACTTAGAATCCCTTGATGCCTTTATTGGAAATTTGAATCCCGATCGAGTGGTGTTCGCCGATAAGACGGGTGGTTTACTTCATTTATGCATGGGTTATAGAGATCACCCTAGTAAGTGCGCTTGATAACCTGGTTGACACCTGTTTACTTTCAAGAGAAAGTTCTTCTACATGGAATACCTTATAGTATATGAACGAGATCCAAGATTCACTAGTGAATTTTGGAAAGCTTGCATGAGATCATGAGTACGAAGGTTTGCGCCAAGTATTCTAGAAAAAGGATAAGTGCAAGTGGAACGAGAGGCGACGAAGGAATGAGTTCCAGCTCATGTTATGGAAACAGGAAAAATAAGGAGCTACGAAACCATGAAGTTAAAGGATGGTTAAAGCACAATGGAATTAAGCTCACGGAAATACGATTTTGATGGTCAAAGACTAGATACGCGCATGATATCTCTTTTTAGGAGTATATCCTTGATCCCTGTTCTCTGTAGAGCTTACTTGTAGGCTATCTTTTGTGGACATCCTCTCGGTCCTATTTTCTGTTACAGACCCCGTAAGGAGTTTGTCTTGTTTATTTTCTCGACCCTGTTTCAGGGAATCCTAGGTAGAACCCTATGGATGTAAACATGTATTTGAAACATGTTATGATTGATATGGTTGCAAGTGGTTGCAAGTGGTTGTTCATGGATGCGCGAATACACATTAGATACTAGCTCGACTCGGTCACATTTCATATTGCATATGCACGAGTATTTATACTTGTTTATGGATGAAATCAAATGTATTATCATGCGGTTGTTGCATATGAATGAATGATTGTGCACGCATATAGTATCTATATGACTAGGACTATTTGCATACATGTTGGATTCATGGCACTATACATATTTTGCATTAGAAAGATTATTCAGGCCTGATCATTAGCATTAGCTAAGGGACATGTACACACACGTCTTGCATATATTCATACAGCATTAGAAATCATCTAAGGACAATGGTTGCTTGTGGATGATGATTTGAGTAGATGAATGATGGATGATAGGATATGTTCTTCCTAACTTGGAGATTTCGGGGACGAAATCCTAAAAGGTAGGGAGAATGTAACAACTCGTATTTCGATAACATGATTAAGACGAGAATCAAGGCAGAATTTAATTTTAAATTCTGAATCAAGTGAAACGGGCTATGCCATTGCGTTCGTCTCGGAAAAATACGCGAAATAGAGTCCGAGTTTTCGAGAATCGGAGTCCGTATGACCAAGTTATGGTCTGACGAAGTTTTCAGAAAATTCAAGTTCAAAAACGAGTTCTAATTTCAAAAGTTAGGGCTGGAAGGCTAGGCGGGAAGAATTCCCGCCAGGCCCCCCCAAGTCGACAGCCCTGTCGACTTGGGAGTCGACATGCTACCCAAGTCGACAGCCCTGTCGACTTGGGGGTCGACTTATGGTGGCCGGGCAGTTTTGCCTGGTGCACCTATTTTCTGTCTTGGCTAGGTTTTTGGGCCTGGTTCGAAATCTGATGGCTCAGGTTGATCCTAGGGTTAATCCTAAGGTCCTAATCACTCCTAATCTCTATAAATAAGCCCCTAACCTACCCCTAAACCCTCATTATTCATTCATGCAACTAAACTATGGCAAAAAATTTACTCTCATGGCCTCCATCCTCTTGCCCAAAGTCTCTATCTTCATTTATATGAGAGGTTTCATGATCATGTGAGTGTTAGAGAGTCTCTATGTTAGTATGAGAGCTTCTCAAGTTGATTTCAAGGCAAAAGCTTTTATCTTTGTTCATAAAGATGGGGTTTTTATTGATTTGGAGCGTTCATCTTTGGGTTTTTGGGTGATGGCATGCATAGGCTTCATCACAATCTTTGTTTTGCATTTCGATTTGTGCCTTCATAGCAATGTAAGCCCTTTCCCTACTCTTAGATATTAACTATGAAGTTAAATGTTCATGTTGCAAGTTTGGGTTTGATCATTGAGAATGATACATGCTATCATGTCATGCAAGTTTATGAAGTCATTATCTTGGCCTTATGAGCTAAAAGCTACAACCTTTATGTTGAAATGTTGCATTATGCAACATGAGAACCATCATAATCTTTATGTCAACTTGCATATGAAGTCATAACCCTTATATGATGATATATGCGAGTTACTAGTCATCATTCCATGTCTTTTGTCACCATGATTCGTTTATGTGCCAAGTTTGGGTTTATGCATGTTTTTGAGGCTTAAGAATGCAACATGCAAGTTAATGAACACATTTGTGCCTCATTTGCCACCATGATTAACTTGTGGCTTAATATCCATTTTTGCCATGCCTTTGCCAAGTCTATTCTTTTAATCCATTACGTTATTGTGAACGTATATGCGAGTTCAAAAGCGTTGGGTTATGTTATGGGAAATTTCTAATGACATAAAAACATAAGCTTGGGAATTTACCTATTAAGTTAGGTCTACCCATTGGGAATTTACCTATTAAGTTAGGTCTACCCAATTGCTTGAAAACTTGAATATGAACATGACACTAGACTAAACATGAAAGTGGCCAACTCGAGGTTGGGTTGAGTTTGCAACGTAAAACTACCTGGAACCGACCGGCCTAACTAGTAGTTGCAAACAATAGGACCCAATGTGAGAAGTTGGTCATGTTGTGCTTGAACCCGAGGTTAGACCAAGTTGTGGTGTAAAGCTACCCGGAACCGACCGGCTTAACTAGTAACCACAACAAAGTCTAATGTGAGAGGTTGGGGTGCATTAAGTAATTAATGCCACATAATAGGGTTAAGTTAATTCGATTAATGACTCTTAACCAAATATGACATGGACAAATGGGTTAAGTAATTTGATTAGGCTATTGATACTTAACAAAACATGACAAGGTTGGGTAGGTTAAGTGACTTGATTTGCCTAATGACACTTAACCATTTTTATACGACTAGTGGACGGGGTTAAGTCAACCAACACTTAATCAATCCAGCACGATAATTTGGTAAGGTTAAGTAAGTTTTCTTAATGACACTTAACCGAAAGATACAGTTAATGGATGGGGTTAAGATTAGACTCAACTAGTCTAAACATGATAATCGAATGGGGTTAAGTTAGCCTAGACTTAATTAATCCCACTTGGTAGTTTAATGGGGTTAAGTTAAACACTTAACTAATCTAACACGATGATTTGATGTGGTTAAGTGACCTATACTTAACCAATCTAACTCGTTAATTTGATTTGGTTAAGTGACCTATACTTAACCAATCTAACTCGTTAATTTGATGTGGTTAAGTGACCTATACTTAACCAATCTAACTCGTTAATTTGATGTGGTTAAGTTAACCAATACTTAACCAATATAACGTGAAAACATGATAAGGCTAAGTCACGAATCGCTTGAATACGCTTGACCGATTTGACTAAGTAAATTGATAGGGTCAAGCTAATATATACTTAACCAATCTAGAATGATGATTGGACGAGGTTAAGTCGCGAATTGCTTAATATACTTAACCAACTTGACACATGGTTTGTAGGGTTAAGTCTTGGACTTGGATACTTAGCCAATTTTGACATGATTTGTAGACGGGTTAAGTCATGAACTTAAGTGACACTTAATCCATTATGTAAACCCTAGTTCTGAGGATTGGGTGGATAACCGTAGTTAACAAGGATAACGGGAATAAGGCTAAGGGGTAAACCTTAGTTGAAGAATAACTGAGTAATGATTCTTAGTCAAGGAAGTTTAGACCAGTTCATAGATAGATGAGTAACCTGATACGGTAGGTCATCGTTTAAGTATACGAGTAGAAGCAAGTATCTGATTTAGATAAAGGCTCCAGCGAACTGGGTAACGAAGCAGCGGCTTCGGGGAACGTGAGGATATTCTTGGTATCCCTCTGTGAGCTGCCAGGTGATCATACTAGGCTCATGAGAGGTTAAGGTCTGCGTTAGAAGAACCAAGAGTATGCCTTGGTTGCTATACGAGCGACCTAAAGACGGGGATGGATAGGGGATAGTCGACGATACACGGTCGTACCCTAGATAGCATTTCGTCAGGCTACCTACCATCTTTGGTCAAGCGTGTACGTACGGAAAGGCAGAGAACACCCAATAGACCATAATTGCTATCTAATTATGGTTGCGGTAGGGCTAGATTGTGGGTTGGCCAGTAGTGTATTCTCATACAGGATTTATCCTGTCTTGTCTTTCGCTAGTTGAGGGAGTGGTCTCGTGGGACCATAGCCACGTATAGTAAAAAAACAGACCTTAGCATCTGCATCGGCAGATAAATCAAAAGCTCCCGACCGAGTCCTGTATTTCCTGGTCTGCCCTGTGACAGGACTCGGATGGCACGACGTGATACATGTGCATACAGTCATGGAAAAACGATTCACGATGAATGCGTGGGAAAAAGGGCGTGGTTGACGGTTAGCGTAAATCCTAGTGGCCCTGGGTGGTTGAACCAAAACCGAGATACGAAAACGTCCAATAGGTAAGCGTAATCCCTAGTAGTCCTAGGTAGCATAAGTCCTAGTTGTACAAACAATGATTCATGTTGAAAGACCCTAGTTAGATATAGGGTGACAATCCAAAACGATCTTAAGGATCATGGAACTATGTTAAAGTAGTATAGAATCTCATGGGAAAGCCCGTATGGTCTACGGCAAGGGACTGAACACTTACATGGAATAAAACATATGAGTTGAGTAACCTATATATGCGATATATTAGGATGACATGGACCATTACACGACTTTTGAGTAAGGGTCATTCATGGTTAACACATGATACGGTGGGGATACTAGTACGGTAGGTGCAGAGCTAAAAGACAAGATAGATACATGGGATGTTATACGTGATAGATATCTTGGGGATATTATATTTGACAGGAACTTGACGATGGGATACCTTGTTTTATCTTGACACCGTAATTTATCATGACACCTTAGTTTATCTGAGTTCAGTAGTTCATCCTGTTATTTTGATTTAGCTTATCTATCTTGTCATCATGCTTATGTTCATCTCAATTTCTCATGTCAGTTAACTTTACTAGTTTTTATGCTGATAGTAGATAGGGCTTACTCAGTCTTTTTGACTGACCCGTTTTGTTTCGCCTCTTTTCTTCCGTTCCCCCCCAGGTTACAGGGAGGAGATACTGTTGTTTAGTTCGGACTTCTTCTGCTTGAAGGTCATCATGGATGGCTTGGACTTTTCTTGGCTATGGCTACTTTACTATTTTACTTGGGGAATAATTTTGGAAAAAGTCTTTATGCTTCTTTACTATTGCAAGACAGGTTTTGATGTACTCTGATGTAGAAGGCTTTAGACCTTAATTATTAATGTTTATGAAAGTTCGATTTTACTTCCGCTGTTTTTATATGTTCTGTCTTGTGATATTTCTGTGCATGTTTACCAATAATGCCCCTCTAAAGCTAGTGCATTCCTTTGCGAGTGACACTAGCGGAGGCGGGGTGTTACAGTATCCATTGAACAGGTCATAGCAAGGAGGCTAGAGAAGAGGAATAAAATTGTTTGCCCGACAAATAGGTACATGTTTATTGCATTTCTTGGGGTTTTTGATGATTTTATGAGCCGATTGGCTAGCCGCTTAGCTATTTCTTTTTCTTTTTGGATTGGAGAGGCCTGTATGGCAATTTCGGGATTTTCCCGGTGCTCCCGTTCAGGGGAGGTTATAGCGAAATTTTTCGAAAATTTAGGGTGTTAGCCAAATTTTTGGAAAGTTTGAAAAGTTCTTAGAAACTGAAAAGTTGAAGAACTTAAGCCATAATGAAAATAATGAAAGCTGAGTTGATTTGTTAAACAACTTTCAGCTTCGTTCCTTTTCAGGGACGAAAAGTTTTAAGTGGGGGAGATTGTAATAACCCGGAAATCCAAGGCAATTTAAAAAATTTATTTTGGCAATTTTACTGAATTTTGAATATTTAAAATGAATTATTTTAAATAATAACGACGAGAAATTTATTTTGAATAGAATTAGAACGTATATATTTATTTGAATCGTCGTTAGAATATAAATATTTATTTTTAATTATAAAAGGAATTGAAAATGGCGCGGTAGCTCGAAAATTCGATTTTAAATTTCAAATGAATGTACAAGATTCAAAATAAACTGGATTTTAGCGAAACTAAAAATATTTGAATCTATTTGAAAATGTCTATCCAACGAATCCGAAAAATCAAAATTTCATAGCGGGAATAAAAAGTTACGTCCAGTTGAAAATTCAGAATAGTCGCTATGGAATTTTGGCCCTTAGAAATGGAAATTTTGCAAACGACCTTCGTTTTCGACGAAACCACTTTTATTGGATCCGTGATGTCAAGTTATTGCTAGATTCCAAGATTCGTAATTTTCTGAATCAATTTGTGAGCGTGGCGAAGTAAAACGTGTTATAACAGTTTTAGTCAATTTCGATCGACCAGAAAATAGCCATTTTTCAAACGTTTTCAGAATTTGACGAAATTAGTTTTATTAGGACCGAATCGCCAATATGAAGCTAGAAAATATTTTTAGGCCGTATGTGGCCCCGGTAAATTGAAATGTGCGTTCAAATTCAATGTATAGATTTATATTTTGATTTTTACGGAAACTGATCGAAACAGTCGAATCAACTTACGATGCATATCCCATTATGTTCGAAACGAGGGTAATTAGCTAGGGACGACAGTCGGTGGGTTCGATTTCGAGCTCAAAATAAAAAGTTGCTTTTTCATATTTAAAAATAATAAAATATATAAATAATTAAATAACCCCCCTCATTTCTCCTATTCCTAGTCAACCCCCCCTCGTTCAAATCATTCAACAGATAAATAAAAGGAAAAACGCGATCGACGTCGCGCTCCCCAGGGCGCCGCCACTGGAGCACCACCGCCGACCTTCACGCCCCCCTCCGTTGCTCCTCCGATATCCTCTCCCTTCTTCTCCCATTCGAGGAAACCGAGAAAACCCCCAATGCCCTATGCCTGAAACTAACCGCCATGGCCCACCACCGTGCCAGCGCCGCCACCCGCCGCTTCCCCTCCACCTGCACTCCTCCACCGCCACTTCTCTCTCCTCCTACTTCAATTGAAACCCGTCCAACCCCAAAACAGCAGCGCGCCACCACGGCCCTGCCTCCCACCGTTGGAGTTCGACTGAGCTGGCCACCACCACCAGACTATGACTGCCAGGCCGACGATCCCCCACCCCCAACTCCTCCGGTGAGTTTGTATTTCCATTTTTATTTGTTTAAGTACTTAAAAATATAATTTTTAAAACGAAATAGCATTGTTAAAAATCAGAAATGGTATATAGGAAAGCATTGAATATAAAGCTATGATTTTTAACGATAAAGCTATGATTTTTAACACGGTAAAAATATGATTTTTAATCTATGAAAGATCAGATTTTTAACCTTAAAAAAATGAGATTTTTATTCTATGAATGAAATTTTTTTAGTTGATAAAAAAAATGATTTTTAGTTATAGAGAAATGGGATTTTTATCATATAAAGTTTGTATTTTTATTTGTAGGAAGTTTATATTTTTATTTGCATGAAGTTTAGATTTTTATAAGGAAGTAGCCAAGATAAAAATATAATTTTTACACGAGTAACATTAGAATATAAAGATTTGATTTTTATATTTAGAAAGACTTGATTTTTATAAATAAAGCTTCGATTTTTAATTTAGGAAAGATAAGTTTTTTTAAACGTGAAAAGATATGATTTTTTAACATAGAAAAGATCGGACTTTGACATAGAAAAGTATGATTTTTATCGTATGTAAATAATATTTTTACATAAGAATAAAAATGTAATCTTTATATAGAAAGTAGCGATATAAAAATATAATCTGAAATATATAAAGTAGCATCGTTAAAAATATGATTTTTAACATATACTACGTGAAACAGAGGGCGATGGAACGGATTGAAATCAAAAAAGAATTCAAACGGTCCAGGAATTCAGAAATGAAATGGCGGAGTGGAACCCTAGGTGATAACTTCTCACTTTTATTTTATTTTCTAGTTGAAATATATACTAGGATGCAGACGGTGCTTAGTAGCACTCGACACCTGTCGTCCACAGACCATGGATGACTTGTTTGTTTGATTGATGTGTTGTGAAAATTGATTGTGTGATGTGGAATGAATAAATATTTTATAGTTAAAGATATAATTTTTAACGTGTATATAAAATAAATATTCATAAACAAATCGGTCGATTTGTTTATGTACACACATTTGACTGATATTGATTGGGACGATAAATTTTACACATCGCCCAACTGCACAAATACTATTCTGTGTTTGTTGATTTGAAACCCCACACGGGTGTTGGGATAATATTTAGCGTACACTAATCCCAATTATTTAGTTGTATGTCGATCGATTGGTTGACAGACTGTGTAAGCGTTGATTATTTATATTTAATGCTTATGCAGTTATGTGGTGCACTCTGGATGATGGTTGATTATTTATCGTTGCTATTATATACATGTGTTGTATGGAATCCATATAATTAACATTATATGGTAATCGATTGGGCCTCATTCCAATTTGGAAAATAAAGAATATTATAGAATGAAAATTCATGTGTTGAATAGAATAAAAATTCATGTGTTGAATAAAATATATATTCATGTGTTGAATAAACGAAAATTGAGAAAAATCTCTAAACGATAAAATTCACGTCTTTATCATATATAGAGTTCGAAACTAACTGGAAACTAGTTAAGATGAGTGGTTTTGTAACACCCCGAATTTTCTATTAACACTAAAGTTGCTAAAATATTAATAAGTGTGTAAGAGAGGGGATGTATCTAATATGAATATAAAAATATTAATAAGTGTGTAAGAGAGGGGATGTATCTAATATGAATATAAAAATATTAATAAGTGTGTAAGAGAGGGGATGTATCTAATATGAATATAAAAATATTAATAAGTGTGTAAGAGAGGGGATGTATCTAATATGCATATAAAAACAATAATAAGTGTGTAAAAGGGGGGATGTATCTAATGTGTGCATTGTAGAATATATATATATATATATATATATATATATATATATATATATATATGGGCAGTTAATGCAAACATGAATAGAAGTTTATTAATTTGCTGAGTGTTTGCTGAGTCACTTCTGACTCATTGCTGAGTCAACAAGATAAACCCCATCTTGTCTGAACGGCTGCGGTTATTTCTAGGTTAAATCTAATGGCCTAAATGAATTCTAAAAATCTATAAATAAGTGGGTAGACCCTAGACCTAAATCACTTGTAAAATTAGAGAAGCTACCGTCATGCTGCTGCCATGGAGTTCAGCATAGCCGTCACAAACTAAGAAGAGGAAGCCTAATCATCTACAACTAAATCTACACAAATCAAATCAAAAGATCTCTCTTTCTCTAATTCTTTTCTTTTGTTGGTGAGTATGATGATTCTCACAAGACTATTACAAACTAATTTGACTCAGTTATGAATGGATCACAAGAAAGTGATGTGATTTGTAATTGTAAATTCTATATATTGTGGATCTCTTATTATGTTATTATGTTGTCGTATGATGTAAATTATATATGCTATGTCATGCTATGTTGTAAATTCTCTTATTCTATGTCGTGCTATGTTGAGAATCATGTCATGCTATGTTATACTATCATACTATGCCATGTTATAAATCATGCTATATTATGTTGAAGAATCATGATGTTGTTGGATCATGCTTAAAGTTATGTTTTTTTTTTCTTAATTTAAATGGATCTTGTTTATGGGAATTTGCCTATTAGGTTAGGTGTACCCATAAACTTGAAACTATAATTAAATAAAACTTGATTCTGGGAATTTGCCTATTGAGTTAGTATAAAACCATGTTGTTAAAAAAATTAGATGATGTTGATTCACACATGTTCATATGTAAGTTTATGAAAATTGATTGAGATCATATTAGGTGAATTTTGAACAAGTTGACACCTTTAGATCCATGACATGTATAATCTATGCAAGTTGGACATATGCAAGTTTCACCCCTTATTATGATTCATTTGGTCACATATACATGTTGTTATTATGATAATCTCTTTTATGCTATGAGTTAGGCTATTCGAGTCTAACATATATTTTGCAAATAAACGTTCAAACGTGGGGTAGGGGTAATATTAGGAATTAATAAATTGGGTGCAATTTTGTAAGATGTTGCATACCCTGAATGAATGTCCATAATTGAGTCAATTATGGACATTGTTAAAAATTGGAAGTAATTAATAATTCAAGTAGGGAATTATTAAAATTGGGGGAAAGTGGATTATTATTAATAATCAATGCTTAGGACACGAGGTTGGACCCGTTTGTGATGTAAACCTGCCCGGACCCGCCCGGCAAATCCAGTAGTCACAAATGTCGGCCCAATGTGAGAGGTCCTAGGCCCAAACTAAAGCATAACAGTTGTAAAGACACGAGGTTAGACTCTTTTATGGTGTAAGACTGCCCGGACCCGCCCGGTAAATCCAGCTGCCATAAATGCCAGTCTAATGTGAGAGGTCTTTATGAGGTTATGGCCTTAATGAACTAAGAAATACTTAACCAGATAATCATGTAAGGTGGGACATGGGGGTTAAGTAGGTGCCTTGGGTGGCATGAGGAATCTGGTGGTTGCCTTTAGAGGCATTTGAAATACGATTAGACTTAACCAAACACACATGTAAATGAACATGACTAAGTGGGTTAAGTGGGATGGACTAATGGGGACAAGCTTAGGTGGAATGCTTGTGGTAAATAGTGGGGGCCCATTTCAACCAGTATCCCAAAACGTATCTTTGTGGGCTCGACCCAAGTCGAGGACGGGACACGCATACTGGGTTTGACTATAAGAGGCCAAAACAGGGAGCGGTGGCAACGCAAGTCCAACGGGTTTCATATGCGTATGTGGACCCGGGCTGGTAGGTAAGACGTTGTTGCATCGTGTAGGTATAAGCCGTGCATGTCCGTTGTATCAGGTTGCCACTTTAGGGGAGTGGTACACCCCACTGTGGGGCCAGCACGGGTATCTACGAGTTAGGGAGCCGATCGAATAATGGGAAGTAGGGTACACCTAGTGGAGATAGGGGCAGGCGGCACCTATGTAGTCAGCTAGGGGTATGTAAAGCCATTGGGAAAGTTTCTAAGTGAAGCTAGTGGGATGAATCTTTAGGGTGACTGGTGTGGTGCAGTATAGTGTTTATCCTTTAGTATTTAGGAGCGCCTATAACGTTGCCTTTAGCGATTGTCTATGTCCTTAATCTGCTCTTCATAGACATTTTCTTGTTTTCCAGCTTATGCCTTAGTCCAGTTATTTTGGTAATAGTATTGTAGAATTATCATATTCACCAGACTTTATGTCTGACCCCCTCTTTTCCATCCTTTTTCTCCCTTCAGGTCCGCAGGTTGGGCCAAGTTCTAGTGGAGTCTAGTTGGATCGCTTATCTTCTGGAAAGCTTGGACTGCTGAAGTAAAGTCCAGCTTGTTATCTTTCTTTTTAATGGCTATTCATGTAATGGGATTATGTACTTGTTTTATCAAGATAGATATTGTACTTGACATTGAATGTGGTGTTATGATGTAATCAAACATGTTTTGACTTCTGCTACAATGAAATAAAGTTTTTGAATTTCCAAGTACTATTTTATATCTGTCTTGTTGTAATTTTACTGTTCTATATTCACTTAAAACCTCCATGGAAGTTAATGCATTCCCTTTGTGAGTGACATTAATGGACGTGGGGTGTTACACGTGGTATCAGAGCATAAGGTTACCAGAACAGATAAAAATTTTTTTTTAGAAAAATATTTTTTTTCTAAAGTATTTTTGGAAGAAGTGCTTTCAAAAAAAAAACATGTTATTTAAAGAGAGTTTTTATGAAAAACATAATCCCAAATAGCCACATCCTTATCTTTATCTTTCGAATTCTCCATTTTGAATCTTTCCTTTTTCTTTTCAGCATGGCTGAAGATCTTAATCTCCCAGAAGGTGTGACGATTCCAGGGTGGTTTAGGAGATACTTGGAGGCTAGGGCCACCACTGCAGGCCCAGCGGATACTCCTCCACCCCTAGTTGCACCCATTCCTCCTCCTCCTCCTCCTCCTCGTGTTGACACTTTTGCAAAGACGTGCAAGGAATTCAAGGCTATGGGAGGAAAAACTTTTCAAGGGACTGAGACGTTTGTGGAGGCCAGAGATTGGCTTAAGGAGACTGAGGAATTGTTGGATATCTTTGAAGTGGAAGATGGGAGGAAAGTCCGTTTAGCTGCTTGGTTAATGAAGGGAGAGGCCTCGTTTTGGTGGGAGGTCACTAACGGGGAACGTCCAGTTGATTCATGGGCGGATTTCAGACGAAGGTTTGAGGCAAAGTTTCTTTCAAGGGCAGAGGAGAACTTAAATATGGAAAAATTCCTGGCACTAAAGCAAGGGAGCTCATCAGTAAAGGAATATGTCAATAAATTTAATCAGTTAGCAAGGTTTGGCTTGGAGTTGGTGAACACGCCAGAGAAGAAAGCTTTGAGGTTCGTTAGAGGCTTGAATGAACCGTTGCAAGGGTTGGCTATGACCCACATCCCTATGGGAGCCACCTTTGAAAAGCTAGTAGAAATGGCACTTATGCATGAGGATAAGGCAGTTGAAAAGAAAGGGGATCAGAAGAAACCCCAACAGCAAAATAAGAAGGGTGGTAAAAACAATAATGGCAAAGGGAAGAAGAAATGCTTCAATTGTGGGACGCCTGGCCATCTCAGCAAAGATTGTAGAAAGAAAAAGAAGACTGGTTGTTTTCATTGTGGAGATGCGGGACATTTAGTGAAGGACTGTCCAAAGAAGGGGCAGAGGGCAGGGTCTACCTCGGGAGGACAGGTGCAGGCTCTTATGGCACCAGGGCAGGCAAGGGGGCAAGTTCAGGCTATTGCGGCCCCACCGCTGCAAGAAAGAGGTAGAACAATTTCTGTTGAAAGCTTAGTTTTTCTGTTTGATCATCCTGTCCGTACCTTATTCGATTCTGGCGCATCTCATTCGTTTATCTCTGCATCATTAGTTGAATCACTGCACTTGAACACCAGTTTAGTAGAGGATCCCTTGGTCGTTTCAAATCCAATTGGGGGTTCGGCTCATTTGACCATGATATGTTTGGATTTGAAAATCTCTATACTTAGCGTTGAATTTAGATGTGATGCTTATGTATTGGGCTTCACGGGCTATGGGCTAATTTTAGGAATGGATTGGTTGTCTAGAAATAGGGCCATTCTTGATTGTGAAAGGAGAGTAGTTAGGCTTGTGACTCGCCTTGGTAATGCTCTCGACATCTTTTGTAATCCCATAAATTCCGTTATGCTAAGTTATCTTGAATCGCTTGACGCGTCTGTAGAGAACCTGCGATCGGTAGAAGTGGTCCGGGAATATCCGGATGTGTTTGAGGAGGTGAAGGGCTTACCTCCAAAGCGGGAGATAGACTTTCGAATTTATCTTGTGGATAATGCTAAACCCGTATCTTTGCCAGTGCGCCACATGGCTCCTCGTGAAAGGAGGGAACTCAATAAGCAAGTAAAGGAGTTGCTTGAGAAGGGGTTCATAAGACGTAGTATATCGGAGTAGGGTGCTCCAGTAGTTTTTGCCACAAAGGCGGATGGGTCTCTTAGACTTTGTATGGACTATAGAGAACTAAACAAGCTTACTAAAAAGAACCGACACCCACTGCCGAGGATTGACGATCTCTTTGATCAGTTAGTTGGCGCCTCAGTGTTTTCGCAGTTGGACTTAGCCACTGGCTTTCATCAACTGAGAGTGGCTGAGGATAGTATAGATAAGACTGCTTTTAGGACTCCTGACGGATTCTATGAATGGCTAGTGATGCCCTTTGGTTTGACAAACGCCCCTGCATATTTTGTTGATTTGATGAGTAGGGTGTTTAGGGAATACCTTAACAAATTCGTGGTAGTCTTTGTGGATGACATCTTAGTCTTTTCTAAGAATAAAGGAGAGCACTCCCTACATCTTAGGGAAGTGTTGGAAACCCTTCGAGCGCATAACCTTAAGGCAAAATTTTCTAAGTGTCACTTCTGGAGGAAGGAAGTACGGTTCTTAGGGCACGTGGTTTCCAAAGAAGGGATAGCAGTGGATCCCGCAAAGGTGGTGGCCATCCAAGATTGGAAGGTCCCTCAAAATGCAACCGAAGTAAGAAGTTTCTTGGGGTTGGCTGGCTATTATAGGAAGTTTATCAAAGACTTCGCAAAAATATCAGCTCCATTAACACGGTTAACGAAGAAGAACCTGGTTTTTACGTGGGACAAAGATTGCGATGATGCGTTCCAACGTTTAAAGAGAGCCTTAACTTCAGCCCCAGTCTTAGTGCTGCCAGACGGGAATAAACCGTTTACCATCTATACTGATGCTTGTGGGACGGGACTTGGCGCGGTCCTCATGCAAGAGGGAAGAGTAATAGCCTATGGTGGAAGGCAGTTGAGGGTTCATGAAAAGAATTACCCCACGCATGACTTAGAGCTAGCCGCAATTGTTTTCGCGCTTAAGTCTTGGCGTCACTATCTTCTTGGTGAGAAATTCGAACTGTTCACTGACCACAAATCATTAAAATACTTATTCTCTCAGAAGGATTTGAATTTAAGGCAGCAACGGTGGATGGAATTCTTAGCCTCCTACGATTTTGAAATAGCATATACCCCGGGCAAGGGTAACGTGGTGGCAGACGCCTTAAGTAGGAAAAGGTTGTCCTTGAGTCCGTTGTTTGTTGAACGACAAAGCTTAGAATTCATCTCTATGTTTGACTTTAGACCCTCCGTTGACTTAGTACCCGGTCTGTTAGCATCCTTGGAGGTTAGACCTACACTTCTAGGACGGGTTGGTGAGGCACAGCGAGACGACCCACAGTTGGTTGAGATAGTAGAAAAGCTCAAAGGGGGGGAGTCGTCAAGCCATCTTCGTAGGTATACCCTAGACGATAAGGGTTGGTTACGAAGGGATAATAGACTTTGTGTACCACAAGACGAAGACTTAAGGAAGGCCATTCTTGATGATGCTCATCGCTCAAAAATGACCATTCATCCCGGCGGGGATAAGATGTACAAAGATATGAAGCGGGTTTTCTTTTGGGCCGGTATGAAAAAGGATGTGGCCGAGTACGTCGCTAGATGCTTGGTGTGCCAACGAGTTAAAGCAGAACAAAAGAAACCCGGTGGGTTGCTTCACCCATTAGAAGTTCCACTATGGAAATGGGAAAGCATCTCAATGGATTTTGTGGATGGATTACCAAGATCAAGGAAGGGTAACACGGGGATTTGGGTTATAGTAGATAGACTTACTAAAAGCGCCCATTTTATTCCCGTGAAAAGTAAGAGGACTGCTCCGTGGTTGGCTTCTGTATACATTAAGGAGATAGTTCGTTTGCACGGTATTCCTTCTAGTATAGTAAGCGGCCGTGACCCCATCTTTACTAGCGAATTTTGGAAGAGTTTACAAGAGGTGGTAGGGACTCAGCTATGTTTGAGCACCGCATATCATCCTCAGACAGACGGCCAGACCGAGAGGGTGAATCGCATTCTAGAGGATCTTTTAAGGCTTTGTATCCTAGACTTTGGGGGTACATGGGAAGAGCACCTTCCGTTAGTAGAATTCGCATATAATAATAGCTTTCAGTCTAGTATTGGCATGGCACCTTTCGAAGCTCTTTATGGAAGGCCTTGCCGTTCGCCTACATGTTGGTGGGAATCTACCGATAAAATCCTACTTGGGCCCGATATGGTTAGGGAAACCTCGGAGAAGATTGAGTTGATTCGAAGGAGGATGAAAGCAGCACAAGATAGGCAGAAATCGTATGCTGATAAGAGGAGGACAGATCTTGAGTTTGACATTGGGGACATGGTTTTTATCAAAGTATCTTCGTTACAGAATGTTGTTCGCTTTGGGTCCGTGGGGAAATTAGCACCAAGGTTTGTAGGGCCGTTTCCTGTAAAAAAAAACAGGATTGGGAAGATGGCATATAGGGTGGAGTTGCCTGAGAAACTTAGTGGAGTACACGACGTATTCCATGTATCACATTTGAGGAAGTGTTTGCACAAGACCGCGGAGGTGGTAGAGCCGAGCTTGCTTAAAGAGGTGGAAATAGAGCGTGATGCAACAATTAGACGAGCTCCTACATGCATTCTTGGGTCGGAGATCAAAAAGTTGAGGAATCGAGAGGTCAGACTGGTTAAAGTGCAATGGGGAGATGATGAGAGCAACGCAACTTGGGAGACAGAAGAGAAGATGCGTTCGTTGTACCCTTTTCTTTTTGAGGGTATGTCTTTTAATTTCTCCTTTATCGCTTAGCTTATCTTATCTTATCTTTAGTATGTCCTCTCATTAGTATCTTTGACCTTTAGTTAGGATAATCCTATGGTTGAAACATGTGTTTGAGACATGTTATGTATGATGGATGCAAAATGGATGCAAGTGTTTGCTAGTGGTTGCTCGTGGATGCATATATACACACACTTTAGGCACTAGATCGGCTCAGTCACTTCATATTGCATATTGCATATATATGGATGTATTTAGTATAATGGATGTATAATGGTTGTACCATCATATGGATGCTGCATTCGGTTGAATGGGTGTGCACGCATATAGAAGTAGTATGTAAGCAATTAGGATCTTTTGCATACATAATGGATTCATGACACTTACAT
The DNA here is from genome assembly GCA_030737875.1 of Allium sativum. Taxonomy (NCBI): domain Eukaryota; kingdom Viridiplantae; phylum Streptophyta; class Magnoliopsida; order Asparagales; family Amaryllidaceae; genus Allium; species Allium sativum. The sequence continues at coordinate 375,132,392 of CM060920.1, forward strand.
AATTTGCATTAAGGAGGTCAACTGAATCAGTAGACCGCCTGATTTCGCATTAGGTAAGGACATGTACACACACTTGCATATGATCATAAAGCATTAGAAGTCTTTTAAGGACAATGGATGCCTGTGTATGATGGATGAGTAGATGGACGTTTGGATGGTAGGATATACATTCTTCCAGACTTGAAGATTTCGGGGACGAAATCCTAAAAGGAGGGGAGAATGTAACACCCCGAATTTTCTATTAACACTAAAGTTGCTAAAATATTAATAAGTGTGTAAGAGAGGGGATGTATCTAATATGAATATAAAAATATTAATAAGTGTGTAAGAGAGGCCATCTTCGTAGGTATACCCTAGACGATAAGGGTTGGTTACGAAGGGATAATAGACTTTGTGTACCACAAGACGAAGACTTAAGGAAGGCCATTCTTGATGATGCTCATCGCTCAAAAATGACGATTCATCCCGGTGGGGATAAGATGTACAAAGATATGAAGCGGGTTTTCTTTTGGGTCGGTATGAAAAAGGATGTGGCCGAGTACGTCGCTAGATGCTTGGTGTGCCAACGAGTTAAAGCAGAACAAAAGAAACCCGGTGGGTTGCTTCACCCATTAGAAGTTCCACTATGGAAATGGGAAAGCATCTCAATGGATTTTGTGGATGGATTACCAAGATCAAGGAAGGGTAACACGGGGATTTGGGTTATAGTAGATAGACTTACTAAAAGCGCCCATTTTATTCCCATGAAAAGTAAGAGGACTGCTCCGTGGTTGGCTTCTGTATACATTAAGGAGATAGTTCGTTTGCACGATATTCCTTCTAGTATAGTAAGCGACCATGACCCCATCTTTACTAGCGAATTTTGGAAGAGTTTACAAGAGGTGGTAGGGACTCAGCTATGTTTGAGCACCGCATATCATCCTCAGACAGACGGCCAGACCGAGAGGGTGAATCGCATTCTAGAGGATCTTTTAAGGCTTTGTATCCTAGACTTTGGGGGTACATGGGAAGAGCACCTTCCGTTAGTAGAATTCGCATATAATAATAGCTTTCAGTCTAGTATTGGCATGGCACCTTTCGAAGCTCTTTATGGAAGGCCTTGCCGTTCGCCTACATGTTGGTGGGAATCTACCGATAAAATCCTACTTGGGCCCGATATGGTTAGGGAAACCTCGGAGAAGATTGAGTTGATTCGAAGGAGGATGAAAGCAGCACAAGATAGGCAGAAATCGTATGCTGATAAGAGGAGGACAGATCTTGAGTTTGACATTGGGGACATGGTTTTTATCAAAGTATCTCCGTTACAGAATGTTGTTCGCTTTGGGTCCGTGGGGAAATTAGCACCAAGGTTTGTAGGGCCGTTTCCTGTAAAAAACAGGATTGGGAAGATGGCATATAGGGTGGAGTTGCCTGAGAAACTTAGTGGAGTACACGACGTATTCCATGTATCACATTTGAGGAAGTGTTTGCACAAGACCGCGGAGGTGGTAGAGCCGAGCTTGCTTAAAGAGGTGGAAATAGAGCGTGATGCAACAATTAGACGAGCTCCTACATGCATTCTTGGGTCGGAGATCAAAAAGTTGAGGAATCGAGAGGTCAGACTGGTTAAAGTGCAATGGGGAGATGATGAGAGCAACGCAACTTGGGAGACAGAAGAGAAGATGCGTTCGTTGTACCCTTTTCTTTTTGAGGGTATGTCTTTTAATTTCTCCTTTATCGCTTAGCTTATCTTATCTTATCTTTAGTATGTCCTCTCATTAGTATCTTTGACCTTTAGTTAGGATAATCCTATGGTTGAAACATGTGTTTGAGACATGTTATGTATGATGGATGCAAAATGGATGCAAGTGTTTGCTAGTGGTTGCTCGTGGATGCATATATACACACACTTTAGGCACAAGATCGGCTCAGTCACTTCATATTGCATATTGCATATATATGGATGTATTTAGTATAATGGATGTATAATGGTTGTACCATCATATGGATGCTGCATTCGGTTGAATGGGTGTGCACGCATATAGAAGTAGTATGTAAGCAATTAGGATCTTTTGCATACATAATGGATTCATGACACTTACATAATTTGCATTAAGGAGGTCAACTGAATCAGTAGACCGCCTGATTTCGCATTAGGTAAGGACATGTACACACACTTGCATATGATCATAAAGCATTAGAAGTCTTTTAAGGACAATGGATGCCTGTGTATGATGGATGAGTAGATGGACGTTTGGATGGTAGGATATACATTCTTCCAGACTTGAAGATTTCGGGGACGAAATCCTAAAAGGAGGGGAGAATGTAACACCCCGAATTTTCTATTAACACTAAAGTTGCTAAAATATTAATAAGTGTGTAAGAGAGGGGATGTATCTAATATGAATATAAAAATATTAATAAGTGTGTAAGAGAGGGGATGTATCTAATATGAATATAAAAATATTAATAAGTGTGTAAGAGAGGGGATGTATCTAATATGAATATAAAAATATTAATAAGTGTGTAAGAGAGGGGATGTATCTAATATGTATATAAAAACAATAATAAGTGTGTAAAAGGGGGGGATGTATCTAATGTGTACATTGTAGAATATATATATATATATATATATATATATATATATATGGGCAGTTAATGCAAACATGAATAGAAGTTTATTAATTTGCTGAGTGTTTGCTGAGTCACTTCTGACTCATTGCTGAGTCAACAAGATAAACCCCATCTTGTCTGAACGGCTGCGGTTATTTCTAGGTTAAATCTAATGGCCTAAATGAATTCTAAAAATCTATAAATAAGTGGGTAGACCCTAGACCTAAATCACTTGTAAAATTAGAGAAGCTACCGTCATGCTGCTGCCATGGAGTTCAGCATAGCCGTCACAAACTAACAAGAGGAAGCCTAATCATCTACAACTAAATCTACACAAATCAAATCAAAAGATCTCTCTTTCTCTAATTCTTTTCTTTTGTTGGTGAGTATGATGATTCTCATAAGACTATTACAAACTAATTTGACTCAGTTATGAATGGATCACAAGAAAGTGATGTGATTTGTAATTGTAAATTCTATATATTGTGGATCTCTTATTATGTTATTATGTTGTCGTATGATGTAAATTATATATGCTATGTCATGCTATGTTGTAAATTCTCTTATTCTATGTCGTGCTATGTTGAGAATCATGTCAAGCTATGTTATACTATCATATTATGCCATGTTATAAATCATGCTATATTATGTTGAAGAATCATGATGTTGTTGGATCATGCTTAAAGTTATGTTTTTTTTCTTAATTTAAATGGATCTTGTTTATGGGAATTTGCCTATTAGGTTAGGTGTACCCATAAACTTGAAACTATAATTAAATAAAACTTGATTATGGGAATTTGCCTATTGAGTTAGTATAAAACCATGTTGTTAAAAAAATTAGATGATGTTGATTCACACATGTTCATATGTAAGTTTATGAAAATTGATTGAGATCATATTAGGTGAATTTTGAACAAGTTGACACCTTTAGATCCATGACATGTATAATCTATGCAAGTTGGACATATGCAAGTTTCACCCCTTATTATGATTCATTTGGTCACATATACATGTTGTTATTATGATAATCTCTTTTATGCTATGAGTTAGGCTATTCGAGTCTAACATATATTTTGCGAATAAACGTTCAAACGTGGGGTAGGGGTAATATTAGGAATTAATAAATTGGGTGCAATTTTGTAAGATGTTGCATACCATGAATGAATGTCCATAATTGAGTCAATTATGGACATTGTTAAAAATTGGAAGTAATTAATAATTCAAGTAGGGAATTATTAAAATTGGGGGAAAGTGGATTATTATTAATAATCAATGCTTAGGACACGAGGTTGGACCCGTTTGTGATGTAAACCTGCCCGGACCCGCCCGGCAAATCCAGTAGTCACAAATGTCGGCCCAATGTGAGAGGTCCTAGGCCCAAACTAAAGCATAACAGTTGTAAAGACACGAGGTTAGACTCTTTTATGGTGTAAGACTGCCCGGACCCGCCCGGCAAATCCAGCTGCCATAAATGCCAGTCTAATGTGAGAGGTCTTTATGAGGTTATGGCCTTAATGAACTAAGAAATACTTAACCAGATAATCATGTAAGGTGGGACATGGGGGTTAAGTAGGTGCCTTGGGTGGCATGAGGAATCTGGTGGTTGCCTTTAGAGGCATTTGAAATACGATTAGACTTAACCAAACACACATGTAAATGAACATGACTAAGTGGGTTAAGTGGGATGGACTAATGGGGACAAGCTTAGGTGGAATGCTTGTGGTAAATAGTGGGGGCCCATTTCAACCAGTATCCCAAAACGTATCTTTGTGGGCTCGACCCAAGTCGAGGACGGGACACGCATACTGGGTTTGACTATAAGAGGCCAAAACAGGGAGCGGTGGCAACGCAAGTCCAACGGGTTTCATATGCGTGTGTGGACCCGGGCTGGTAGGTAAGACGTTGTTGCATCGTGTAGGTATAAGCCGTGCATGTCCGTTGTATCAGGTTGCCACTTTAGGGGAGTGGTACACCCCACTGTGGGGCCAGCACGGGTATCTACGAGTTAGGGAGCCGATCGAATAATGGGAAGTAGGGTACACCTAGTGGAGATAGGGGCAGGCGGCACCTATGTAGTCAGCTAGGGGTATGTAAAGCCATTGGGAAAGTTTCTAAGTGAAGCTAGTGGGATGAATCTTTAGGGTGACTGGTGTGGTGCAGTATAGTGTTTATCCTTTAGTATTTAGGAGCGCCTATAACGTTGCCTTTAGCGATTGTCTATGTCCTTAATCTGCTCTTCATAGACATTTTCTTGTTTTCCAGCTTATGCCTTAGTCCAGTTATTTTGGTAATAGTATTGTAGAATTATCATATTCACCAGACTTTATGTCTGACCCCCTCTTTTCCATCCTTTTTCTCCCTTCAGGTCCGCAGGTTGGGCCAAGTTCTAGTGGAGTCTAGTTGGATCGCTTATCTTCTGGAAAGCTTGGACTGCTGAAGTAAAGTCCAGCTTGTTATCTTTCTTTTTAATGGCTATTCATGTAATGGGATTATGTACTTGTTTTATCAAGATAGATATTGTACTTGACATTGAATGTGGTGTTATGATGTAATCAAACATGTTTTGACTTCTGCTACAATGAAATAAAGTTTTTGAATTTCCAAGTACTATTTTACATCTGTCTTGTTGTAATTTTACTGTTCTATATTCACTTAAAACCTCCATGGAAGTTAATGCATTCCCTTTGTGAGTGACATTAATGGACGTGGGGTGTTACAGGTTTCCTGGGTATTGATCTGATGTTGGTTTCGGCCTTCGGGGTTAATACTTAGGGAATCGTTCTCTTACTAATTTACGGTTAGAGGCTGATTAAGAATTAAACGATATAACACATAATTTTATCAAATATATTAAATAAACAAAATAGTCATGTGTTGACAATACTCATGTGTTAAGAATATTCATGTGTTGAAACGATTCATGTGTTGAACAAAATATTTATATAATAAAATTCACATTTTTATTGTAAGTAAGAATTAATAAATATTCATGTGTTGAATAAAGTATATATTCATGTGTTGAAGAAAATATTCATTTGTTGAATAGAATAACGAAGTTATTGAAATATATAGAGCCGTGTTGATTAGATTTGCGCCATTTTGACCTGAACGATATTTATATCGATTATATTCATTTTTGTAATGAATATCGAAAAGGAATTGATTTCAAAATATAATGTTTTGAAAATATTATCATTTATATATCGATGATATGGAATATTCAATTTTGATTAGAAATTGAATATGAAGCTGAAATCGTTTTGAAAACGAATTTAAAACGATTCATAAAATATGTTTTAAATAGAAATCGATGAAATATATATTATATATATAATATAATGGCCTGAATAGAACGCGTCGCGCTGCGGTAGTTCGCAAATTTTGACCATTGACTTCGAATGGACACTAAGGGAGATCCGACCGTCGGATTCTCCTGAAACTGGAACCGTTGGGTTCGTATCAAAATGAGCTTTCTAACGAATATAAGAAATTAGAAATCTAACGGTTGGATTTGGAATTATGTCCAAATCAAATTTGGAAAAGGTCGTTGTAAGTGCAGTTCGATGGCTGTTGATGGAAATCAACTGTACGGGCCATGATAAATTATTAAAAATATCAATAATTAGTGTAAAATCATAAGAAATGATTTGGAAATAATTGGGATGAAAAACTCCATATTTGAAAAGATAAAAATAGATTTTTATCGAAATGAACTAGTTTTGAACTAGAATTATAATTCAATTATTTTTAAATAAATAAATTGGATTTGAAATGGCTTTAAAAATAACCAGAATTTCCAATAAATAAATTGGAAATGGATTTGAATTGAAATTGTCTTTGGAATATTTCGATGTTGGATTTCGAGATTATACAGATATTGTTATGGAAATTTGAAAGATATATTTATATCGTTATTTCCAATACAATATTTGTTGGTCGTAGAATTTGATATTGAATATAAGCCGATATATTTTCTATTCAGAGCCTTGTATTTAATATCAAATGGGATTTGGGTTTGTTGTGAATGGTGTCTTCAGTAACACTGTTCTTTAACCCAATTGAGAAAAAGATTAAATCTTTTTATTTAGATTTAATGAAGTATACCAATTAAATAATATTTAATTGGAATTGAAATGGAATGTGATTTTGGGTTTATCGTGAGATGTGTTTTAAATGACATTAGTTCTTTAACCCAGTTAAAGATAGGATTTATTTCCTGGATTTGAATAATCATTAAGTAATGATTTTTGGAAATTAAAATTGAAGTAGAGTTTTAATGAATCTTTAAATAGATTGAAAGGTGAATTTGATAACTAAAATTATCAAATTCAAGAAATGATCGAGAATGGAGTATCACCAGTTTTGCTCCAAGCGATAGCTAAATCTTTAATTAGATTTGAACGTGAAATGGTAATTGAATTTACCGAAAACACCGTGGTGTTAGATATGAAGTATTACCAGTTTTGCTTCATGGGATGAATAGGTTGGGGTTGGGAAATTTAACAAATGATTACTTCGGTAAGGTTCGTTAATCCCGACTAGTTTGGATAAACCATAATTTGGTTTGAATTGATATTCAAAAGAAGATTAAAGAATAAATTTAAAGAATTTATCTTTGATAAAATTAATGGGAACCTTTCCCTAAGAATGAGAATATTTGAATAAAAGAATATTCTGAATTGGAATGAGGCGTATGTTGTGTTTGTGTAACACTTGTTTATTATATACGCGAGTTGTTCAGAAAGAGCGGGTTCATCCCATTCTGAATAACTGATTCGACGATATGTCGACGATGAAGACGGTGGTTGAAGACCGGAGGTCTTCACATCGTTTGGATAATTACTGATGATCTCGATTGGGATGTACATGTAACACCCCGTAATTCTGTAACACTAGGATTCACAAATCAGGGCAGAATTAAAAGTTAATATTAAAATCAAGGGAAACGGGCTGCGCCATTGTGTTCGTCTCGGAATTCTGCATGAAAACGAGTCCGAGTTTGCGTAAATCGGAGTCCGTATGAGGGAGATATGGCCTCGGGAAGTTTCAGAATTCAGTTTAAAATTCGAACAGACAGAAAACAAATTCAAATTTCAAAAATCGGGCCGGATTTGGCCAGGGCGAGAATTTTCCCGCCCAAGACACCCAGGTCGACTGGGTAGTCGACCTGGGGTACCCAGTTCGACTACATAGTCGACCTGGGGGTCGACCCCCCTGTTTTTCCAGCTTTCTGCACCTTGTTCGTTCTGATGTATTTGGTCGCGTTTTCTGACCAGGTTCGTCCACCTAACACTATATAAACAGCCCTAGTCTTCTTCTCTATTCACAATTCTTTTATACCCTTATGCTGCAAAGATGCTTGGCGAACATGGCTTCTTCTCCTCCTCTTAATTAAATAATAAATAAAATAATATATATAAAATAAATCAAGACAAGGAGGTGCTGCTCAAAGACTTTCAAAGAGGAGATTCAAGCTAGAATTCAAGTGAGGATTCGAACGACTGTTTTTCTACGAATCATAGCAACGCCATCTTTCTGTTCTAATCTAATCTCTGTAAGTCAGTTATTTCTAGATTTGAACGTTTCTCCTTTCGTGACATGAAATTAAAGGAATAAAAGAATATGCCAAATCTTTCTATTCGAATTTGTGCCTATGTCTTTGGATTTAATTAAGAACTGTTATGATTCGATGACCGATAAGACTATGAAACTATGGACCTTAAAACCATATGCCTCTTTGACTATGAACATTGCCTACGACTATGGACATTACCTATGACTATGAACATTTGCCTATGACTATGGACATTGCCTATGACTATGAACATTGCCTATGACTGTGACTATGACAATGAGGATTATTTCCTTGACTAAACCTATGCCTTTGATTAGAAAACATACACTATTGCCTATGACATAACAAGGACATCTGTGATTAAACACCTATGATTCATGACTAGGAAAGTGTTGCTTAAGCTCTATGATTATGAGATTGGGTCTAAACCCGATTATTTATTCTGCCTGTCCTTGGTTTTCTTTGGTTTTTAGACCTTGGGAATTTACCTATTAAGTTAGGTCTACCCATGTTCTTGAACCTACGTCTCTATTCTGTCTATCTTTGGTTTTAGACCTTGGGAATTTACCTATTAAGTTAGGTCTACCCATGTTCTTGAACCGACGTCATTATTCAACCCTTTTTATGCCAGTTGGTATGTCTATCTTTTGCATAGCATCTTTGGTTCATTCCCTATTTTCTACGAACCTAGCTTTATTTATAATCTAGATTGAATTACGATTATACGAACGGTGGGAATGCGGTTTGGGAAAAATATGAAATTTACTAAAAACGTAGTTTAACTTGGAAATTGGCATAAATTGGGAACATGTAATATGGCATGTTCATAGAAATGCAAATTGGATAAATCTGACATGAATTATAAGATGTGTAATTTGAATCTAGTATTGACGTGTAAATCTAGCATTTACATGAATAGTGAACTAGAGTAATAAGTCTAGAATTAGAATGTTGAATCGGAATTGGATTAGCTAATTTGGCACGGTAAGTATATTGGCATAAATGTGAAATTGGCCATAATTAGGAGTAATTGGCAGGTTTAGCAAAATCATGGTTAGTGACACTTAATTTGGTATAGTCCACATACCAAAAAGCATAAATATGATTTAGAAGGGGAAATGGGCCATAAGAATGAATGTAGACAATTTACATTAAAAGAGTAATTAGGAAATTACTAAATTAGAAATAATTTACTTATAGAATTTGGCCTGAATGAGGAAATATAAATTTAGACACATTAAAGGTTTATTAATGACATCTCTTTTAATGACACACCAGAAAGTTCTAGGGTGACAAAGAGGATAGTGTCTAGGCTTGAGTTTGGAAAATACAAGTTTCCTGCTCTCCCTGGCTATCCCTAACTGATCCGACGAACGGGATGGTTACTTTCAAAACTTGATTTGAAAATAGATTGAAACCCTTTGAACTTAGAAAACACGAATATGCCTAACCCGAGGTTAGACTGAGTTGCGATGTAAACCTGCCCGGAACCAACCGGCACATCCAGTAGTCGCAACGATACCTGTCTAATGTGAGTGGTAACGGCTTTAATTTATTTAGTTAAAGCTAGAACAAGAATGGTAAGGTTAAGTTAACTAAGACACTTAATCAGTTCAACATGAATACTAGACTGATGGGTGGGGTTAGGTTCAGACTGACACATAACGTAGTTAAGCTAGAATGGGAGGGTTAAGTCTATAGGAACACTTAACCAACTTAACATAGTCGAGCTAGAATGGGAGGGCTAAGTCCATAAGGACACTTAACCAAACTTATGATAACAAGACCAGATTTGTAGGGGTTAAGTAACTAAGAAAACACTTAGCCAAACTAACATGTAAACTAGACTAGAAGGTGGGTTTAAGTAAGGTTGAAACACTTAGCCAAACTAACATGTAAACTAGACTAGAAGGTGGGGTTAAGTAAGGTTGATACACTTAGCCAAATTAACATGTTAACTAGACTAGAGGCTGGGGTTAAGTAAAAGCTAATACACTTAGCCAATTTGTTATGTTAGCTGGGCTAGACCGTAGGGTTAAGTAAACTTGAACACTTAACCATCAGGTTGTAATAAAGGAATGGGGTTAAGTCTAAAACATGAAGGGATAATACTTAACCATTAATAATAACATGTTAGTTAAAACTGACGGGCAAGGTTAAGTTAAAAAGGAACACGTAACCAACACAGGGTGAATGGGTAGGGTTAAGTAATAAATACTAAACCAATATAACTTGGTTTGTGGTAGGGTTAAGTCAACATGAGTTAATGATAACACTTAACCAGTTTAACAGGGTAAATGAGGAGGGTTAAGTTAGCTTGAATTGACTATGACACTTAACCAATCCAAATTGACGGGAAAGAGAACTAAGTAAACCTTAGTTAAGAAAACAACGATTCTGGAAACTAAGTGGTAAATCTTAGTTAGTAAAACTAAGTATTAATTCTTAGTATAACACGGGAAGGAGCGGATGTCCGTCTGAGTAAAAAGGAGGCTCCAACGAATTGGGTTACGAAGCCCAAGGCTTCGAGGGGACGTGAGGGTACTCTTGGTATCCCTCTGTGAGGCTGCAGATGATCTGCCTGGGCCCACAGAGGTTAAGGTCTGCGTAGAAGAACCAGGGGTATGCCTTGGTTGCAATACATGGCAACCTAAAGACTAGGATGGACCGGCGTGATTCGGCGAGCAAATGGTAGCCCTGTGATAGCGACTCGTCGTCTACCATCCATCTTGAGTCAATCGAGATACGTGAAGCGGAAAGGCGGAGAACTCCAAAAGACCATATACTTGCTATCTAGTTATGGGTGGGGATGGCCATAGGATAGTGGGGCACCGGGGGCCGGCGTATAGTTCTCATTTTACAAGGTGTGCCTTTCATTAGTTGAGGGAGGGGTCAAGTGGGACCATAGCCACTGAAATAAAAACAGACCTTAGCATCTACCTCGGCAGATATCTGAAAGCTCCCGACCGAGTTCTGTATTCCTTGATTTGCCCTGACACAGGACTCGGACCGCACATTATGGGACATGTGCATCTAGACAGGCGATAACGATTCGCGATACATGCGTGGGGAAGTATAGGAACATATACCACTCTAGGTAGTGTGTCCTAGACTTGTGGGCATCGTTCGACAGGTAGCATAATTCCTAGTTGAACTAGGTGGCATAAAATCCTGAATCCGAGAAGCGTTCAGCAGACATCGTAAACTCTAGTTGAATCTAGAAGGCACTTGGTAGGAAAACCTAGATTAAATCTAGATAACAAATAAATAAATGGATGCCTGAAGGCGATGGAAACTACAGGGATTGGGATCACGTTATCGTTACTAGTTGGGACACTAGTTAGGCGGTGCAGAGATATAAAAACTAGTATAACAAGGAAATAGCGAAGCGGCGAAAGTATTAGAGCATATCCAGTTTATCTTAGCTTAGCATATCTTGTGTTAGTCTTGTCTAATCTTGCCAACCCTATCATCATGGTGTTATCTTGTATTCAGTTAATTCATGTCGTTTTGTTTTTCCATGTTCACATGCTAGAAGTTACTGAACTTACTCAGGCTTTATGTTTGACTCTGTTTTTCTTTCGTCTTCTTTTCTTCCGTTCCCCCCCCAGGTAGTAGAGGAGGGAGTAGTATAGCTCAGGTTAAGTTGGACTGTCACTCTTTCCCAGCTTGAAGATTTTCGAAGTTTTGTTTGGATTCTCTTTTCAGATGCTATGGCTGGTTCTTGCTACATTGGGGAATATAAATGTATTTTTATGCTTCTTTATTTTGTAAGACAGATGACACTCTGATATTGTAAAGAAATCTTTGTACAAACTATTTTATCAATAAAGCAAAGTTTTATTTTCCGCTGTTTAATTTCTGTCTGTCTTGTAATTTATCTGCATCTTTTACCCTAAATGCTCCACAGAACTTAGTGCATTCCCTTTGTGAGTGACACTAACGGACGTGGGGTGTTACACGTGGTATCAGAGCTGAAGGTTACCAGATCAGATAAAGGATTTGAAAAATTATTTTCAAAACGGTTTTTTAAAGAAGCATTTTCAAGAGAAAATATTTGTTTTAAAGACATATTCCCCAAAGCCATACGCACTATCTTCTCTTCCTCTGTTTGAATCCTTGTTTCATTCTTTCTTGAGTATCTGGGGCTCCTGGCTTTCTGGGAGGTAACCCCATCGAAAGGCAAAGTAGTGCCTGGCTTCCATCCATAGCCATAGTTGTTTCATCTACGGGCAGTTTTCAAGAGATTTGTCAACATGACTACACACGGAAGGGGATGAGGAGTTTGGCTAAGGAGCATAACCCTAGGATGAGGAATTCATGGATGTAGACTGAGCACACGAAGAAGGAAGAAATTATAAAACCTAAGACAAGAGGAAGTATCTTTACTAGGGTATGATAAGGACGAGGACGAGATTTTCAGAAGGACAAGTACATGCTTTCGCCACCAAGCGTGCCTAGGAGAAAGGTAGTCCAGTTGGAAGAGTCTAGTTTTCTGTTCGTGCTATTTCCTTAGGTTCTAGCGCTTCGCGTTTGTTCATATACACTTCCATAGTTGGGTCTCTGCACCATAGTACTTGTATAGTAGAAAGATCCCACTAGAGTCTCAAATCAAATTGGTGGTCCGACCAGTTTATTTTTGGCTAGTAGGGATTCGAGAATAGCTATCGAGTTTTCTTATATCATCTCACGTAGATCGTCTAAATTCGGGGGAGATATTCCTTGGGTGCTTGTCTGATATTGGTTTAGGCCTTTGGGACTTGTACTTGAGGGATGTCGAGTTCGGTTTGGATGTTTTGCGGGAGAGATGAATAGTTGCGGCAGGCACTCCAAAGAGCACGTAGTGACCTTTCGACTCTTATAGTTTTGGCATGGCGGATAAGAGGGAAACCCCTAATCATCTTAGTACGTATACTTGGTACCGTGATTGACATCTGTTTATTTTGGAAATGGAGATCCGGAAACTTCACAATCGTGAAGTTAAATTAGTTAAGATACAGTGGAGTAAAGCTCAAGAAGGCTAGATACTAGCATCATACCCTTTTCCTTAAGGGTGCATCCTTGATTTCTTTGGTAGGAGCTTTACGCATGATTGTTTCTCTATTTCCAAAGTATATCCTCTAGGTAGTATCTTCGATCCTTAGGTAGAAGCCAATGGATGTAAACATGTAATTGAAACATGTTATGGTTGAATGGTTGCAAGTGGTTGCTAATGGTTGCTCGTGAATGCATATGCATACGTGTTAGGCACTAGATCAGTTCAGACGCTTTCATATTGCATTTACAGATATGTATTTGTTTGTAAGTTGAGCTTGATATGGTATCATATGGATGTTGCATATGGATGAATGGTTGTGCACGCATGTAGTATTTACATAAATAGGGATGCTTGCATACATGGTTGGACGCATGGCACTGACATGACTCGCATTAAGGAGGTCGACTGAATAAGTAGACCGCCTGATTTTACAGTAGATAAAGACATATACACACACTATGCATATGAACATGAAAGCATCAGAAATCTTTTAAGGACAATGGATGCCTGTGAGTGAATGGTTGAGTAAATGGGTGATTGGATGGTAGGACACATTCTTCCTAACTTTAAGATTTCGGGGACGAAATCCTTTTAAGTGGGGGAGAATGTAACACCCTGTAATTCTGTAACACTAGGATTCACAAATCAGGGCAGAATTAAAAGTTAAAATCAAAATCAAGGGAAACGGGCTGCGCCATTGTGTTCGTCTCGGAATTCTGCATGAAAACGTGTCCGAGTTTGCGTAAATCGGAGTCCGTATGAGGGAGATATGGCCTCCGGAAGTTTCAGAATTCAGTTTAAAATTCGAACAGACAGAAAACAAATTCAAATTTCAAAAATCGGGCCGGATTTGGCCAGGGCGGGAATTTTCCCGCCCAAGACACCCAGGTCGACTGGGTAGTCGACCTGGGGTACCCAGGTCGACCTGGGGTACCCAGGTCGACCTGGGGTACCCAGGTCGACTGGGTAGTCGACCTGGGGTACCCAGGTCGACCTGGGGTACCCAGGTCGACTGGGTAGTCGACCTGGGGGTCGACCCCCCTGTTTTTCCAGCTTTCTGCACCTTGTTCGTTCTGATGTATTTGGTCGCGTTTTCTGACCAGGTTCGTCCACCTAACACTATATAAACAGCCCTAGTCTTCTTCTCTATTCACAATTCTTTTCTACCCTTATGCTGCAAAGATGCTTGGCGAACATGGCTTCTTCTCCTCCTCTTAATTAAATAATAAATAAAATAATATATATAAAATACATCAAGACAAGGAGGTGCTGCTCAAAGACTTTCAAAGAGGAGATTCAAGCTAGAATTCAAGTGAGGATTCGAACGACTGTTTTTCTACGAATCATAGCAACGCCATCTTTCTGTTCTAATCTAATCTCTGTAAGTCAGTTATTTCTAGATTTGAACGTTTCTCCTTTCGTGACATGAAATTAAAGGAATAAAAGAATATGCCAAATCTTTCTATTCGAATCTGCGCCTGTCTTTGGACTTAATTAAGAACTGTTATGATTCGATGACCGATAAGACTATGAAACTATGGACCTTAAAACCATATGCCTCTTTGACTATGAACATTGCCTACGACTATGGACATTACCTATGACTATGAACATTTGCCTATGACTATGGACATTGCCTATGACTATGAACATTGCCTATGACTGTGACTATGATTATGAGGATTATTTCCTTGACTAAACCTATGCCTTTGATTAGAAAACATACACTATTGCCTATGACATAACAAGGACATCTGTGATTAAACACCTATGATTCATGACTAGGAAAGTGTTGCTTAAGCTCTGTGATTATGAGATTGGGTCTAAACCCGATTATTTATTCTGCCTGTCCTTGGTTTTCTTTGGTTTTTAGACCTTGGGAATTTACCTATTAAGTTAGGTCTACCCATGTTCTTGAACCTACGTCTCTATTCTGTCTATCTTTGGTTTTAGACCTTGGGAATTTACCTATTAAGTTAGGTCTACCCATGTTCTTGAACCGACGTCATTATTCAACCCTTTTTATGCCAGTTGGTATGTCTATCTTTTGCATAGCATCTTTGGTTCATTCCCTATTTTCTACGAACCTAGCTTTATTTATAATCTAGATTGAATTACGATTATACGAACGGTGGGAATGCAGTTTGGGCAAAATATGAAATTTACTAAAAACGTAGTTTAACTTGGAAATTGGCATAAATTGGGAACATGTATTATGGCATGTTCATAGAAATGCAAATTGGATAAATCTGACATGAATTATAAGATGTGTAATTTGAATCTAGTATTGACGTGTAAATCTAGCATTCACATGAACAGTGAACTAGAGTAATAAGTCTAGAATTAGAATGTTGAATCGGAATTGGATTAGCTAATTTGGCACGGTAAGTATATTGGCATAAATGTGAAATTGGCCATAATTGGGAGTAATTGGCAGGTTTAGCAAAATCATGGTTAGTGACACTTAATTTGGTATAGTCCACATACCAAAAAGCATAAATATGATTTAGAAGGGGAAATGGGCCATAAGAATGAATGTAGACAATTTACATTAAAAGAGTAATTAGGAAATAAGTAAATTAGAAATAATTTACTTATAGAATTTGGCCTGAATGAGGAAATATAAATTTAGACAAATTAAAGGTTTATTAACGACATCTCTTTTAATGACACACCAGAAAGTTCTAGGGTGATAGAGAGGATAGTGTCTAGGCTTGAGTTTGGAAAATACAAGTTTCCTGCTCTCCCTGGCTATCCCTAACTGATCCGACGAACGGAATGGTTACTTTCAAAACTTGATTTGAAAATAGATTGAAACCCTTTGAACTTAGAAAACACGAATATGCCTAACCCGAGGTTAGACTGAGTTGCGATGTAAACCTGCCCGGAACCAACCGACACATCCAGTAGTCGCAACGATACCTGTCTAATGTGAGTGGTAACGGCTTTAATTTATTTAGTTAAAGCTAGAACAAGAATGGTAAGGTTAAGTTAACTAAGACACTTAACCAGTTCAACATGAATACTAGACTGATGGGTGGGGTTAGGTTCAGACTGACACATAACGTAGTTAAGCTAGAATGGGAGGGTTAAGTCTATAGGAACACTTAACCAACTTAACACAGTCGAGCTAGAATGGGAGGTCTAAGTCCATAGGGACACTTAACCAAACTTATGATAACAAGACCAGATTTGTAGGGGTTAAGTAACTAAGAAAACACTTAGCCAAACTAACATGTAAACTAGACTAGAAGGTGGGGTTAAGTAAGGTTGAAACACTTAGCCAAACTAACATGTAAACTAGACTAGAAGGTGGGGTTAAGTAAGGTTGATACACTTAGCCAAATTAACATGTTAACTAGACTAGAGGCTGGGGTTAAGTAAAAGCTAATACACTTAGCCAATTTGTTATGTTAGCTGGGCTAGACCGTAGGGTTAAGTAAACTTGAACACTTAACCATCAGGTTGTAATAAAGGAATGGGGTTAAGTCTAAAACATGAAGGGATAATACTTAACCATTAATAATAACATGTTAGTTAAACAGGACGGGCAAGGTTAAGTTAAAAAGGAACACGTAACCAACACAGGGTGAATGGGTAGGGTTAAGTAATAAATACTTAACCAATATAACTTGGTTTGTGGTAGGGTTAAGTCAACATGAGTTACTAATAACACTTAACCAGTTTAACAGGGTAAATGAGGAGGGTTAAGTTAGCTTGAATTGACTATGACACTTAACCAATCCAAATTGACGGGAAAGAGAACTAAGTAAACCTTAGTTAAGAAAACAACGATTCTGGAAACTAAGTGGTAAGTCTTAGTTAGTAAAACTAAGTAGTAATTCTTAGTATAACACGGGAAGGAGCGGATGTCCGTCTGAGTAAAAAGGAGGCTCCAACGAATTGGGTTACGAAGCCCGAGGCTTCGAGGGGACGTGAGGGTACTCTTGGTATCCCTCTGTGAGGCTGCAGATGATCCGCCTGGGCCCACAGAGGTTAAGGTCTGCGTAGAAGAACCAGGGGTATGCCTTGGTTGCAATACATGGCAACCTAAAGACTAGGATGGACCGGCGTGATTCGGCGAGCAAATGGTAGCCCTGTGATAGCGACTCGTCGTCTACCATCCATCTTGAGTCAATCGAGATACGTGAAGCGGAAAGGCGGAGAACTCTAAGACTATATACTTGCTATCTAGTTATGGGTGAGGATGGCCATAGGATAGTGGGGCACCGGGGGCCGGCGTATAGTTCTCATTTTACAAGGTGTGCCTTTCATTAGTTGAGGGAGGGGTCAAGTGGGACCATAGCCACTGAAATAAAAACAGACCTTAGCATCTGCCTCGGCAGATATCTGAAAGCTCCCGACCGAGTTCTGTATTCCTTGATTTGCCCTGACACAGGACTCGGACCGCACATTATGGGACATGTGCATCTAGACAGGCGATAACGATTCGCGATACATGCGTGGGGAAGTATAGGAACATATACCACTCTAGGTAGTGTGTCCTAGACTTGGGGGCATCGTTCGACAGGTAGCATAATTCCTAGTTGAACTAGGTGGCATAAAATCCTGAATCCGAGAAGCATTCAGCAGACAGCGTAAACTCTAGTTGAATCTAGAAGGCACTTGGTAGAAAAACCTAGATTAAATCTAGATAACAAATAAATAAATGGATGCCTGAAGGCGATGGAAACTACAGGGATTGGGATCATGTTATCGTTACTAGTTGGGACACTAGTTAGGCGGTGCAGAGATATAAAAACCAGTATAACAAGGAAATAGCGAAGCGGCGAAAGTATTAGAGCATATCCAGTTTATCTTAGCTTAGCATATCTTGTGTTAGTCTTGTCTAATCTTGCCAACCCTATCATCATGGTGTTATCTTGTATTCAGTTAATTCATGTCGTTTTGTTTTTCCATGTTCACATGCTAGAAGTTACTGAACTTACTCAGGCTTTATGTCTGACTCTGTTTTTCTTTCGTCTTCTTTTCTTCCGTTCCCCCCCCAGGTAGTAGAGGAGGGAGTAGTATAGCTCAGGTTAAGTTGGACTGTCACTCTTTCCCAGCTTGAAGATTGTCGAAGTTTTGTTTGGATTCTCTTTTCAGATGCTATGGCTGGTTCTTGCTACATTGGGGAATATAAATGTATTTTTATGCTTCTTTATTTTGTAAGACAGCTGACACTCTGATATTGTAAAGAAATCTTTGTACAAACTATTTTATCAATAAAGCAAAGTTTTATTTTCCGCTGTTTAATTTCTATCTGCCTTGTAATTTATCTGCATCTTTTACCCTAAATGCTCCACAGAACTTAGTGCATTCCCTTTGTGAGTGACACTAACGGACGTGGGGTGTTACAGTACACCCAAGAGGAGGGAATCAGTTGGTGATCGTCCAGACGTACTTGGAGATCGATGGATATGCGAGGAATAAGGTTCCTCCGGTTTCGTTCAGACCCAGAACGAACTTGTAAATGGACTGTGTGTCTGACATTGGATATCATTCTGTGTGATTGATGGATATCGGTTGCATGGAGTGGTTTGCCTGTGTGGCATGCTGAGATGCAAATGATCAAGGCTTCTGTTGAAAAGCAGAGTCTTGTGGTTGATGATCAAAGCACGGCTTTAATACAGCATAGCTTTGTGTAGCGTTAATTCGCGAGCCTCACACCCCGGTGTGAACCAGAAACGGAAGAGGACATCAAGGAGGACATGCGTTTCCTTCTAGCTCGGAGTGCTGTTTTTGGTTTTACACGCCCGGACATTTTACTTATGTGGATGATGGATATCGAGGCGCCTCGGTTAGATCGGACGATCCAGGTCCGATGCTGTCATTTGGCTCATTGACGCCCCATAGGGCGGGGAAACGCAGTGTTCAGGCATTTTAATCCACATCGGTGGACCGACCCTGACGATCCAAGGGCCCACCCGAGTCTGGGTCCTGAGGGGCGGGCTAGAGCGTCTCGAAGCGGTAAGGACGATCCCTTGCATTGGTTTACAGATGGAAACCCAACTTCCAATACGTTACAATTGCGGTTTTGATCGCAGAACCTAGTATTGGCGACATGATATATGGTACCCATGCCGTCTAGGATTGATACATTTATATTTGAAGTTGTTTTATACACTATGCACTTATAATAGTATCAAATGATTTGTTTTAATGTATCAAGCATTCTTTGGCTATTATAAGGTAAAACCCTATCCTCCAGCTTCTGTTGCATTGTGTGATGGAACCTGGGTCTTATAATAGCTTCATTGTTCTTTATTTAGCATTGCGCTGTTGTTTTATGCACTGGTGTTCTTGGGAGGAAACCCGTTCCGTGTTATACAGCGTGGTCCCTTGATTTACCTAACTTTAAAATAAAGATTAATAACTATTTTAGTTCTCACACCAGTCACCTGATTGACCTGGAGTTTATTGTTTTAACCTAAACTCTGGGTGCCCCTATTTTCCGCGGGCAGCTAGTAGTTTTGGTTTTGCAGATTTATATTCACAGGATCCTGATTTACAGCTGGAACGATATCCGGAAAGCTCTGTATCCGTATATCTCTTTCAGTTGTGTTTTGTATTATTTTCCGCTGCTATGTAATGTAATTTAAATCTCTGATATTTTATGATGTGTAATATTTATTCATACTCTGTGTATTCTTGTAATCTGATGAAATTATTGTAATAAGCAATGAAATGCTCTTCTGTTTGTGTTCTAATTCGTCTTGTCCTCAATTCAATCCGTGCTTTCCTTTACGGGGAAGTTCGGGTCGTTTCACGAAAGCTATGCTTTCTTTGATCTTCTGCAAATTCATATGTTGTTGCGTTAGACGTGAATGCACTATTGCAGTTGGAATTCTTTTGCTGTGACGTACAACACCAGATCAAAGTGTAGCTTTACATAAACACAATCTAGGTCAATGATCCGTGTTACCAGCATAAATAAAGCCACAACCGTAGATGCATATTTAATCCAGCGGTTAAAATCAATCCATGTTTCCTATCTAAATATTACCCTATCATCCAATCAAGGACAGCCACCTCGTTGCATTCTTCCGCTGAAATTTTGGCGCGACATAGCCCCCTCACGAAAAACATCTAAAAATAATCTCATCGTTCATCTTCTCTCTCCTAACTTTCCCTTTTTTCCATTGACCAAATTGTAGACCTAAAATCACGTCAGCTTCCATTCTCACATCGCCATGTCGATTAACACTCACGAATTACAGATCGGAGGAAGGAGCAACATCGAAAAACATAAGAGACAGACGGTCCATTTGTTATTGCTATTGCACCGATTAGGGGGAGTTCTTCCACCTTATATTTGAAGGAGCAAAAGACGGTCCATTTAAAGGAAGAAAATGCAGGTTAGGGGAGTTCTTTCACCTTAATCTATCCTTAATCTATCCACAAGTAATTATGTACCTTAATTTATCCTTAATCTATCCATAAGTAATTATGTACCATAAGTAAATATGTACCAACATCCTTAATTTATCCATAAGTAATTATATACCATAAGTAATTATGCAGGTTAGGAGCAATAGACGGTCCACCTTAATCTATCCATAAGTAATTATGTACTTGGATAGTTATATTTGGGTTTGCAAATTACTTTTCAATGTAAGTCAGTTGGTAGCGAGCATACATAAATGATAAACCCAAAGTCAAACAACGATACTGTTAAAATGCTTGCGGTTACCAATCATCACCAGCATTCACAAACATTCACTACCATTCACAAACATTCAAGCCATTCACAAACATTCAAGCCAACAATCACAAACTTCCACAAACATTCAAGTCAACAATCATCACCATCATTCATCACAAACATTCACAAAGTTTCACAAATATTCACAAACTTTCAAGCCAACAATCATTACCAGCATTCATAACCAACATTCACAAACTTTCAAGACATTCACAAACATCACCAGTCATCACCAGCATTCACACCAATCATCACCAGCATTCACTACCATTCACAAACTCCACCAGCGAGCGTCAAAAGGCAACATAAAGTATCGTAAAGCAGTCATACATAAAACATAACTGAATATATACATACATAATACATAAATAGTTTTCCACCAAGAGGCATGTTAATCTTCTTCTTCTTCAGAGTCAGTGTCCATGTTAGAGTCATTGTCTATGTCAGAGTGACTAAAAGGGGATTACATGATCATTGATATATTCCAGTTAGCACCTCATATAAATGATCATAGTTTTAAGAAGAAATGATTACTTCTAGATAAGATAATCCACTTGTGATAATGTGTTGTTTTATGCTAATGTTGGTATAGCTACTTTCTAGTTGAATGTCGGTCATCTGGTTGTGTCTCATTATAAGGCTATTATAACCTTGTATGTATGTATGTATGTGAGTGTGTGCACATGTGGTTGTGTCTCATTATAAGGCTGTTAAGGATAGAGCATAGTTGAATGAACACTTTGTGTCAAACTTCTATTATATTTTGGGCTAACTATGATAAGGAGCATGCTATGCTGAATCCATATGCTTTGTTGAGAAACTAATGGGTAAATTCATAATGTAGGCTATTATAACCTTGTATGTATGTATGTGAGTGTGTGCACGTGTGGTTGTGTCTCATTATAAGGCTGTTAAGGATAGAGCATGGTTGAATGAACACTTTGTGTCAAACTTCTATTATATTTTGGGCTGACTATGATAAGGAGCATGCTATGCTGACTCCATATACTTTGTTGAGAAACTAATGGGTAAATTCATAATGTAGGCTATTATAACCTTGTATGTATGTATGTGAGTGTGTGCATGTGTGGTTGTGTCTCATTATAAGGCTATTAAGGATAGAGCATAGTTGAATGAACACTTTGTGTCAAACTTCTATTATATTTTGGGCTGACTATGATACAGAGCATGCTATGCTGACTCCATATACTTTGTTGAGAAACTAATGGGTAAATTCATAATGTAGGCTATTATAACCTTGTATGTATGTGAGTGTGTGCATGTGTGGTTGTGTCTCATTATAAGGCTGTTAAGGATAGAGCATAGTTGAATGAACACTTTGTAATTGTGTTCTTTGGCAAATTTACCTCGATTGGCCAAACATATTGTGGATGAACTAAAAGAAACTGTGGGTGGAAGTTAAATTTACCTATGATCACAAAAAAAATGGTACCACCGGTTCCTCCCTATTTCCCACAAACAGAATTTCAGGCCTTGTCCCAGGATGAGCATGGGTACAGTGCTGAACCCTAATGAGGTAAACCTTGTTGTCGAATCAAGCAGCAAAAGTATTCTCCGAGCCAATGCCTTCATAAAATTCCATTTTCAGGTATAATGATCTATGGTCAATTCGAGACCAACGACAGTCGTCAATTTCACGCACATTTCCCATTGGCGTCATTAATTCTTTAATTGCAGGAACATTTTTCTTCAGGAACTCGGGAAAGCCAACAACTCTAGCCCATGATTCTGCCTCGAACGCTGGTTGAGGCTCAAATTCTTCACCAGACCATTGTTGCACATAAAAGCACCTCCACATTTTGTAAAAAGTTTCAACATTAGCGCATGATCACGCTTACTGTAAGATGGGCATGTTAGTAGAAAAGAGTTACTGGGTATAACCCGTATAGGCCACTCATCATGCCCCAGACCCAAAGTATGCCTAAGCGTGAGATGCACAATTTCGTAATTCCAATGTCCTGTAAGAACAGTGGCAGTGATGCATAGTGAAGAGTCCTCCATTTTTTTTTTTTTTTGAAACTTTTGATAGAGTTAGAGGTTTGTTTAGGAGTTGAAGATGTAGATGACAATATGGTTCTGAAGCTTGAAAGGATATGAAGTGACACACTATACGTGGCAGTAATATGCGAACTGAAAACTTTTTGCTCAGAAGACGAAGCATACTGAAATTGCTTATATGTTGGGCTTGGCTGGCATGAGTGACCAATCGCCAATGGTCAGTAAGTCAATTGTAATAATTGTGTTCATAACATTTTGTTAAGAAGGCCAATGGCCATTCGATGCCCCCACTTATCAAATAACTTGTTATCACATTTCAGGTGCATATTTAATTCTAGAAGGCAGAGGGATACATTTTGCAGATGTGACACACACACACACCCACACCCACCCATATATATATATATATATATATATATTCGATGCCACCCTCTTGTATAGGTACATACATATATATTTCCTATTGCAATCGGATTGCTGCATATATATGATTCATATATATAAATGAGTAATACATTTTGCAGATGTGGACACATGTGTACATGTTCAAAATGCACTAATAATTGGCCGGGAATGGAGGATAATGTTCCTTATGTCGTGCACCTATTCTTAAAGTAGTTCGAGCTTACTGTATACAATGAAGAAAACGGTGTAGCTGATTTTTGAGTTTTGATATTTGGACAATTAAAACAATTGCTTTAGATGAGTTTCTTGTACAAAACCTGTATTGCAAATTTTTTAATTAAAGCGTTGTATTTGCTATCTTCTAGTGTAGCATTTGCCTTCTTCTACTGTTGTGTTAGCTTTTATTGATATTGCAGTGGTGTTGCATTAAATTAAATATAATTAATTACCCGTCACACGTGGACCCCACAGCTGACGTGGATAGCTGGTGTGGCATGTGACACATGGGCAGCTGACATGGAGAGATGACGTGTCATGTGACACGTAGACAGCTGACGTGGAAAGCTGACGTGGCCCCACTGGAAGCCAGGCCCTAACTAATGCTTAAGGCAACGCTGAATAGTGTCGCATTACGTGCAAATAGTGTTGCATTACGGCTATAATGCAATACTTTCTTTCCGTGGCTGTAGATGGGCAAAAGCGTTGCCTTAGAGGGCTAAGGCAACGGCCGTAAATGACACGGGTCCCTGGTGTTGCCTATTTGAAAAAAGGGCCTACGGCAACGCTTTTTTGATCTACGGCCACAACAAAATAACGTCGAATATGCCCACTTTTGTAGTAGTGTAGGGAGAAAATTGCTTGCACTAGGGCTCAATCATCTCAGGCTTATGACCCAACCCCTTTTCAATGGTCGTCTAGTTCTGCTGATGAAGTTCCTGACACAAGTTATGATCATGGAGATCCTAAGGGTGGGGAAACAAGTATGGCTCAAAGTGTTCTAACCTCGGAAAGTTGGTAAGAAATAGTCGTAAAGTTATCTTAGTAGTATTTTGGCTTTAAAACATGGGCTTGTAATATTTTGGTACTTAGCTCTAACTTTCAACACAAAACTCTATTATGTGCTATGATATGTTATGTCTGAATATTATGATTGCCTTTAATGTCTGTTTCTATAGTGTGTTTGTGTGTCATGCATAAATACTTAAATTATTGAATAAGTATCCCTTTTTGTCAATGACAAAGGGGGAGAAACAAGTAATGATACATGCATATTAACAGGGGGAGCTTATATTGTTGTCATTAGTCAAAAAGGAGGAGAATGTTGAATCCCGCTATATAGCGTTTTGACTATGACAACTATACATAAGCATATATACTAACCTTGTTTTACAAGAAGATATTCGACAACAGATTCAAGAACACAAATGAAGACTATATATGTTGTAAGAGTATGTTTGTCTTAGATTTATTTGTTAAAGTCTTCCTTGATGATTACACACACACATTTTATATATATTTATCACAATGAAATAGGCAAGGAATAAGTTTGTCCTAGAAAACAGACGTCTGAAAATTTCAAATAGACGTCAAACGAATTTCATCTTCATACAATATTCAGACGTCTGGTTCGAAAATTTCAGACGTCTGAATATGCTATGAAATAAACTATTTCCTTGTTGTTCTATTTTTCAAATCAAAACAAACATCTGTAATTTATATTTAGACATCTGATTACGAAGAGTTGCAACCTATTATGAAGTGTCACAACTTTCTAATTCATATCTCTTGATCAAATCTCTTCGTGATTAGTTGTAACTCTTTATATATTATAAATAGAGGCTTCATTAAGTGGTTTAATCACCGAATTTTATTCTAACTCTTTCTATCTTACTCAAAGCACTATAATCTCTAAAAGCACTCTATTTACAAATACTTGAGATTTTAATCTTCCATACTCTTTCACAAAGCTTCACGTTTATCATCAAGGAAAGACTATAGGAAGGGTGTACTTCATATTGACATATCCGTGTTATCAAGAACACATATAGTCATCAACTGTTCTGTATTGAGAAAGTCCTCTTCAGCAGTTGAGGCAAGAAATCCCGTTCGGCTGTTCGGGTAATTGTGAACCTGTTCGTCCGGGTAAAGTGAGGGTGTTTGTGTTAGTGAAATACCAGAAGGGTGTCTGGGACTGGACGTAGGACAGTGGTCCGGACCAGTATAAATTGACTGTGCGAATTTACTTACAGCTACTACTTTGCTATATACATCTTTATTATATTCATACTCCACTCCATACGATCCTACCGCTGCTTAGTAACATTCAAAAACCACAATTCCACAAACCCAATTCATTATTACAATTTCATGCGTAATTACAAAATAGAAGATTTGAGGATTTTCATGTTCATGTTATTGAATAACCAAATCTTCATAGGCATATCGATTCATATAGCAAACTATTAAAAACATGAATATGCCTTTAAGCAAAAACAAGATTCCACTTACAAATTAGACGAAGATGTGGTAGAATTTCAAGATCTGCAAAGGTTCTTAACGTTCAAGCGAGCTTTGTTCTCCTCCTAACAATATACATATAAGAAACATATAATTTTTTTTGGCAAAGCTGACCGGTTTTTATAGTGTTCCGTAACACTTTTTATTATAACTAATAATAAAAGACAATAGCGTACAGGTGACTGTTGTTAGTAGTCAGCTAATATCGGTTTTAGGTGGACCGACAACCACAATATTACAATCTCACGCAGGAGATGTTACTTATGCTCAAGGCATTCCTACATAGCAAAATACATGGTCACTACATTTTAGTCATCTACATGCCAAACTACATGTCATAAAAATCCTACAATCAGCAATTACCCGTTGTCAAACACAACGTGCTTCATGGATCTCATCATGCTTCTAGTAACCGGCGACTTCCCATTTATGGACAAAGAAGAGGAGGTTGTAGCTGCCGTCGCCATTTCATCTCCAACATCAGGCGGAGGAGCCTTGAAACCAGGCGGAGGAGGGATGTTAACATAGGGTCCATATGGTTTATGTAGATCATCTTTGTAGTTTCTCATCATACTGGCTATCACTTGTCTCTTTCCTTCACATGCATCTTTACTGAGCTTACCACTTGCAATCTCAGTTTTCATACTTTCAATCAACTCTAACAATGTTTTATTCTTGTGCACCTTCTTTTCTTTCACCACAGCCGGTGGAGATATACTCTTCGGCACATCAGATATACTCTTTGCTTCCACCTTCTTGGCTTTCACTGAGCTCACCACATAAGAAACATATAATTAGATCTTTATATATATATATACGTATGTATTTATGCTAAATTCCAAATTCCTAGACTTATATAAATCGAAAAAGAGAGATATAGAATGGAGGTTGAGAAGAATAAGAAACCTTCACCCAATTCTCTTTATTTTTCTACGGAATTCAGCAGCATGGAGGCAGAGGTTTAGATAAATAGGGCTTCTAGTGTGAGGTTTGAGGGGTTATTTATACTTGCTCGTGTGAGCATGAGCCGTCTGATTAATAA
The DNA here is from genome assembly GCA_030737875.1 of Allium sativum. NCBI lineage: Eukaryota > Viridiplantae > Streptophyta > Magnoliopsida > Asparagales > Amaryllidaceae > Allium > Allium sativum. The sequence continues at coordinate 375,159,285 of CM060920.1, forward strand.
AATTTAATCTGAGCCTTTCATATAAATATAACCTCTTATAAAACCCTAATCCATGTAGTCAGAATTGGGCTTTCTAGCCGACTGTCGGTCGACCCCCCTTCGGCTGGAACGCCTAATTTTGCTTCATTGCTGAGCTGTTTATTTTATTAATTACGTTCTTAATTTGCTTCATTCTTTTAGATTTATCCAATATACGTTGTCCCCTAGTTCTTATCTCAACATTTCAAATTTCAAATTTCCCTCTTTTATTTCAAATTATTAAATGGACAATATATATAATATTCACATAATTTTTTTTTCTACGTGCACTATCCAAATTCACTTGCTCATAACTTCTTCATTCATTAACCGTTTTCAACATATTATATATGAAAATGATTCAGAATTTCGCCACGAATCCAAATTAAAGAGATTCGTAGCCAAATTCCTAAATCTACAAAATCTCATTTTCCATCCATATCGTTTAATTTCTTGTTTTTATTTATTTATTTATTTATTAATACTTATGAATTTTATGGGGTGTTACACTACTGGTAGATATATCAAAGATTTTTTTGAAAAGCAGAGCTTTGCGGTGTGTTAATTCACGACCTTTACACCCCCGTATGAGCCAAAAATGGGATAAAGGACCATAGAGAGGACATATGTTTCTTTCTAGCTAGAAGTGATGCCATGGTATGGAGCCCAGGCATTTTACTTATATGGTTGTTGGAATTGAGGCGCCTCAGATATGGTCAAATATGACCATGGTAGTCGACGAACTGACCAAGAGGTCCGATAGGACCGGGGAATGTTATGCTCAGGTAATTGTCCAACCAGCGACGTACTGCTAGCCGGCTCTGCTGCTCTGAAGGGGTACATATATTTTACCTAGGACATTTTGCTAGATATGTTCTGAAGTTCAGAGAAGGAAGATCCTTTCCATTGGCTCATGAAGGAATCCAATTTCCAATACGAAAATGTACGGTTTTAGTTGTAAACCTATATGGCGATAATAGGATGGGGTATCATGCCGTCTAAGAATAATACATTTGTTTTCGAAATTGTTTTCAACACCTAAACACCAATAATAACATCAAATGATTTTCTCGTATCAAGCATGTTTGGCCAACTTCAGCTCGTGCTTGCATAGTGTGATGGGACCCGAGTCTTATAATGGCTTCATTTTTCAAAAAGCAATGCGTGGTTTTATGCACCGGCATTCTTGCGGAGTAAACCTATTCTGTGTAACGCGGCATGGTCCCGACATATGCCTTATTTTAAAATGACTTAAGTAACTGTAGGATTTCTCATACCAGTCCCATGACTGATTCGTAGTTTATTTTTCCTTTGCGAACTCGGGTGCCTATATTTTTTACACGGATGACCAAGTAAATAGGTTTTTAGCATGTCTCTTTTGGATGTGTATGGAAGCTGGTTTTGGACTTAGAGCTAAAGTTTGGATTTTGATGTTTCTTTTGAACTCGAAGCTGAAATAAGAATCGTCTGGATCTATTGGGTTATAGTTTTCTAATGAAAGAGAAAAATCGAGATTTCACCTTTAAGATTTTGAGTTATGTCAAATACAATTTTAAGAACGTCATTGTAGAATCGTTTATAAACCATAACGATTTCAAATATAAAATAAAAGGATTTTAATAAATTGAATATTGATATAACCTGGAATTTTAAATCGAGTTAAGATAGCTGAACTATATAATTTTGAATATATATATATATGATAATGATAATTTATTATCAATGGATTCAATTATTTTGAACTCGATGTATATTTTATTGATTTAATATGGAACTTAAAAATAGCTAATTTCTAAATGACCTCGAATTTCAACGTAACTAATTTTATAAAATCTGCAATGTTTAATATTGTAAGATTTCAAGTTTCAAGTCGGCTGGAGTAATTTTATGATCGTGCGCAATATAAACGCATATCGATTCACGTTGTGAAATTAAAAGGAAGTTTTTCAAACGATCTCGGAATTTGAATGAATGAACGGAATTGTAAAATCAAATGAATGAACGGAATTGCGCGAAACAAGAGGCATTGGAACCATATGAATGAGCACTATGTTATCCAATTGGAATGGAATATTTCAGATGTAGTGGGATATTTATATAATTTCAATTAAATAAATTGATTAGAATCATCGAATTCAAATAAATTGTGAGTTAACTCTCACACCTTCTGGAATCCTATGATGTGATTTAATTCATATAACCATAATTTATCATTGCTAGTATAAATTGGATGATTGGATGCCTTGGATACTTATTGTTTGTTGTTAATTGACGTTATTTATATTATCGACGTCTTAAATGCATTACATTAAAATATCTATTTTATATGCAATTATATAATGATATGATGAGCTGTGATGCACGAAAAAAATAGGTTGGAGGGATCCAACTGGATTTCTCAAATATTTTTTATTGTAATTTGATTTCATATTATTCATATATGAACTATTTGACCCTAGTAATGTTAAAACTTGTTTGGATGTTGATGGTTAAATTGAAATTCAATGTTGTTGTGTTATTAACCAATAAACAATACTGATTAAGTGATTGGCAGCAAATGGCCTAAAATCCATCTTTTTAAGACATTAATTCATCGTTAGGCGAATCGACGTATTTTAAGTTATAAAATTAATATTTATAACTGAAGCAAAGTTTTAAATTATATTTTATATTAGAATAGAAGTTTTATAAATAACTCAATATCAATAAATGGTTTTTACAAAAATAGTTATAAAATAGTATGTAGAGCAATTTTAATGTTTTAATAAGTTTTATAAGTATATAAGTCAGAATTTAATCTAGGTGTTAATAGTTTGGAATAATTGTTATTAAGAAAATAATTGAGCGATATTATTAAATTAATTATATTTTTAATTAATTTAAGATGATGGATTAGTGGAAAGCAGTTAATAAGTTAACTGATGTTTCAAGTTGACTAAGTCAACTGTTTAAACTGAAACTGGTTATTAGATTAATTTGTTATCAATTAATCTAATTGTAATAGTTTTAACAAATAGTTGTCTGAACTTAATAAGTTTACTTACAATATTAATTATTTTCAATTAACATTGTCTAAAGCAAATTATTGAGTTATTGATCACTAATAAAGTTAATTACTATTTTAGTAAATATTTAAAGAGATTAACTATTTTAACTTTAGTTAAAAATGAAATGAACTGCTTTTATTTGCTTAATATTGAAGTTAATTATTATTTTAATTAATAATAAGTAAAGCGATTACTTTTTAAACGGAATTAATTTAAGAAGAAATCGAGTTTGTAATGAGATTTTATTGAATTTTGAAAGGGATTTTATAACCAAAGTTTTATAAACAAAGTTTATGAAAGAAATTCTAAACTAATGTGATAGTTTACTTAATATACAAAATAAGTAAAAATGGTCTTAAGTTGGAAACATATGTTAAAGTTTTGCAAAGAAAGTATACTTAAATGGATTTTAATAATAAAATCCAAATTTTAGTTTTATAATATGATGTTAAGTGGTTTTCGGTAAAATATTGTAACGACCCAGAATTTTGAAACCAATTAAAAAATTATTTTTAGTTTAATTTTATGAGAATTTACGGTCAGTTTTGAAAATTAGATAATTTAATGCTATTTCGACAACTTACAAAGGATCATTTTTCAAACGATCTCGAAATTCAACGATTTTTTTTAACGGACCCGTAATGTTGAAAAATGGTAGGATTCCAAATTTCATAATTTTTGGAGTTAGTAAGTGACCATGCGGGAATTAAATGCATACCAGGTCAACACGTCAAAATTAAGCGGAAATGCAATAAAAAAATAAAACAGGAGGACAAACGAACTCCAAACTTGACAAGACTTATTCCCTTGGATCTGGAATTACATTTTATGTTAGGCTTCAAATTTTCGTGAAAAATGGAATTGCGGTTTAGTCACACGCGCGGAAGACGCAACGTTGAACTAACACACATTCACGTTCGTCGATGGAACTTGAGCCTAAAACACCTATTCGAGGTGTCGCGAGATTAAAAGGCATGGTTTTTTTTCTTCACTACTCTCCCTATGTTGACACGTCATCGATTCACACCTCCCTCTCTTTTATAAAACTCCTTCCTCTCTTTTCTTCTCCTCCGTTTATTTTTCTCCTTCTCCTTTTGAACTTCACCTCCTCCTTCTTGCTCCCACGGCCACCCTCCTATGATTCCCATCCACCTGACCATCATCGCCCCTCCCCATACTCCCACTAGCCTCCTCCCCCTTCTCCTCCCACACCATGGCCCCCTTCCTCCACAAACCCAAAAAACTCTATTTTTACCCCCTTCCCCTTTTGCACAAAACCCCCTCAAGATTCTATCTTTCCACCTCCTTACCCCACGCCTAGATCCCCACTACCCCACGCCAGATACGCGAGCGTGAGTGTATTTGTGAGATGTAGCAACCACATAGCCGTAGGATTTATCCCCATAAGCTTTCGGAATGTTTTGTAGACGTTGTACGAGAGTCATAGTGGTGTGCAAGAGTCCAGAGTCCTTCCTTACAAAGATTGACGAGGCGTAAACCCACGGTGAGAAACCAAAAAACTCACTAGAAAGGGATAGATAAAATTATCTGTTAATAGTTAATTGATAGTGTTTGATAATGGTTAGTGATTGATCATATAAGTTAAATATGATGCTAAATATTGAGTAGTGCGACAAAAATATGATTTTTATCTAATATATGTGAAATCATGTAACAACCCGAATTTCGACAAACCGATTTTTTTTCAAAATTCTAATCAATCGAAACTCGTTTTGGTTTGTCTGGTATCCTACAGAAAAGATAGAGATAATAAACATATCAGAGCTCATAAAACATCTCACAGCGGAATGGAATAAAATATAATATAACCAAAATATAGCCTTACTCAGATAATAATACTTCCTAACCAGTATCCAAAGCTATAATATCTCTGCCACAAATCTAACCTATGAGCATGTTATAAGGAGGGGGTCAGAACACAAGTTCTGGTGACTGGATTTAAACTACACATTTTGGATAACCTTACTTATACCATTCAGTTACATTTTCTTATTTATTAGGTTACTTGGGTTAACAGCACTCAAGGCTCACGTCGTAACCATCTACTCCCCGGTAGATTAACCTAATATAGTATATATGTAGCTACACCCAATATTAAGGTACACCCCATGGTACCTCACTCGCATGGTCTCCGCCGTAACACCACAAAAATATACGCAATCCCTCATCCTATGCCGGAGCGACGTACAGATCTCTATATAACAACGCTACGTTCCACATATAACTGCCATCGCCATGCTACGTAAGCGCACGGACTGCCGCCTTTGAACCATTCGATTCGAATCAGGTTCCATCACAGAGAAATGCCCTAGAGTATACGATACACCACCCAGAGAAGACATGCATGTATCTAGACTTTCTCACGTATGTATCGTCAGTCGTACTTGATGCCTTAACCTTTACGATACACCATCGAAAAAAGGCATGCATGTATATGCATATATTATCTACTATGCACTAAGTTCCATAATAGGGCTATATTAGATACACGGAACTCAATCAGGAGACTTTTCAGATATCTGTATACACAGATGCTATGGTCTACCTTCTCGCAGTGGCTATGGTCCAACCCGAGCCCTCCCTCATCTAGTGAAATACAAACATAATTGAGAGCTAGTGACGTGGCCTAGAAAACAACAAATCCTAGTTGGTCTGTCCCTAACCCAAATCCCTGATAGTGAAAGGTCGATGGTCTATTGGTTTAGCCTTCGTCTTTAGGCATCACGCATCACCCCGACTGTCGATGGTCGGTACCCGGTGATTACTATAAATCAGATGGTTAGACCCACCTAAGGCAAATAGATAAGATGGTCGTAACCCGCCAAATCACAAGGCAACAGATTCGTCGAATCACCTAAGCCACCCTACAGCCTTCTGACTGCCCATTATTATGGCAATCAAGGTATACTCATCGGGTAGTAACGCATAGACCTAACTTCTGCGAGTACAGCCTAAACGTTGTCACCGCATAGAGGACTACCAGGAGTATCCTCCACATCCCAGGAAGCCGCGTGCTTCCCCTTCCAGTCCTTTGGAGCCAGCACAATATCAGCAGAACAATAGGCAAAACAAGCAGAATAACCAGATGGATGTGCGCTCCATTTTCTGCCTCATGACACCATGATGATCTACCTCGTTGGGTTATTCACCTTCAGACATACAGACTGGTCCAAGCGCCTTAGGTTAACGTGTTATTAGACCCTATGTCTAACCGTTTAATTACGCGCTTGCTCAACCTCATCAGATTTCCAGTTTCCTTGGTTATTTCAAATCATACTGTCTTCTTGTTCAAGTTACCAAGTTCCCCTTGCTTATTAATTTCTGATATAACTTGACCCATTTAAGTTCATTAATAAGATTTCAACATGTTATTCTTATCAGCAGGTTTCAGATTTCAGATTTATAGATTACTTAATTCACAATTAAGTACCACTTATCTTATTGCATAAGTTACCTTATCTTCTCTATCGTTTATTATAACATAAGTTATAATTTCCACTTGTCCCTAGGATAAGCCTACCTATTATCTTCCTTTTTCCTATTCAGCTTTATTCATAATAAGTTATTTTACTTCCCCGTTCATACCAATTCCTTTTCTATTGTAACTTGCATTCATTTCCATTAATTACAATCAATACCATTTATTTCTATCCTTTTATATACATATATTCATATATATGTTTATGCACCAGACCTCTCACATTAAGCCAACCACTTGTGGATGCTGAATTTGTCGGGCGGTTCCGGACAGATTTTTTCCATAAGTTGGACTTAACCTCAAGTCCTAGCACCGTTATATGTATGTTTACGCACTAGACCCCTCACATTAAATTAACCACTTGTGGATGCTAGATTTTCGGGTCGTTTCGAGCAGACTTCTACCCTAAGTTGAATTTAACCTCGTGTCTAAGTGCGGTCACAATTTTCTTTTACTGCAAATACAGGCATATTCATTCTTCCAAATTTTACTATAAATCTTATTTACAATCTTTTGGCACAATAATATTTTTTAAAATCGTTCATTGTAAATTTCATAATTACAGTGTTCACAGAAATTCCCAATTCAGACAGGTGATTAATGGAAATAGGCTTTTATATAATGCCAACAGATTAAATAGGTTAAGTATTACAAGGTAACAGATTCATATAACCCCAACAGATTAAACATATTTACTTAATCCCACAGATTCCACAGGTTACTTGAAGTTTCATTAACATGGTCCACTTAATTTTGCATTAAGCCTACAGATTTACTTGTTCATACAATCCTAAATTTCTGTCATATTCCACGGTGCTTAATTTCAACAGGTTTCAGCAGGTTAATCATTTAAACATTTCAACGGGTTTACAGTTCAACAGATTAATCATTTCAGTAGATTACAACCGGTTAAACATTTCATTATATTTATTATAAATATTAGCGGGGAATGCCAACAGATAAATATACCATAATAAAAAAAGGCATAACTTAAATCCACTCGGCTAATAGCTTTCCAATTCATGAATGCGGTCCAGACCTAGCATTTCATGGCTCCCCTAACTGAATCTAGAACCTAAATAACTATGGATCCACAATTCTCAACTAAAAGGAAAAGGGAAGAAAGAGGAGAAATTTAAATTGACCAAATCCAAGAATTTACCTTACTTCGAACAGAATTCTGAACACCCATTTGCAAATATACATTCTTTTGCACCAGATCTTGAATCAGAAATTCCTTAGACTAATTATTCTGTTTTCTGAAGAGATTTGAGGAGAAAGAAGAATGACAGAGTCTAGACATCCTCTCAGAAAATATGAGATTTAGGCTAGGCTCTACTAGCCTATTTATTGGTGTTCAAGATCTTATTGTCACACAGTGCTGAGTCAACAACGAATGTGGTTAGAAAAACAGTCCAGATTCATCAAATGAATCTGCCCGGATCAGGGGTGGTCGACCCACATACCTCTCTGGGTCGACCCTATGTTCGACCCAGCCCCCATTGGGTCGACCCATAGGTCGACCCAGGTAGGTGCGGGTCGACCCATTCGGGTCCAGCGTGGCATATATACTTATTTGTTAACGTTTTTGTTTTAAACGTTGGTCACTTTCTTATTTTGCTTCTCTTGATTTTGTTTAATATTATATTTACATATAAATCCCTTATATGTATGGAAAACTTCTAATGCCCATTTTATATGCATATATATGCGCAACTTTTGTTTCATTTTCAAAATTCAAATGGTGTTATTCCGTTATTTAATTCTTACCACATTTCTTTGATTGCACTTTTATTTTGAACTTCTCTATTGTGTGTGTGTGTGTGTATATATATATATATGTATGTATGTATGTATATTTACACATATATGCATATACTTACATATCCATGTATACATATATTTTTGTTCTTCCTTCTATGTATAATTCTCCTTATACGTGCATATATACCTATTTTCTCCTTAGAACATGTATTATTTTAGTCGTTCCCCAAAAACAAAAATATGGCGCCGGCAGGAATCGAACTCACTCCGCTCTCTTGAAAGTCACATGCTCTTACCAACTGGGATACATAGGCTTTAGTTAACAAGACTAAAAACAATGGTAGTCATTGTTCTTTTTCTTTAATCTTCTTTTCATGTTTGTTACAATATTTCATTTAAAGGTATCTCTTTCATCTTAAATCAGTTTTCTGCAACCAATAGGTCTAAATTGACCAGAGAATCGCTACGGACGCAATGACGATAGTCCCGTGACCAAATTCTGGAAGCTCTTCAATTTTTTTTTATTATTTAATTAAAAATGCGGGGTGTTACATTATCTCATCCTTAGGAAATTTCGTCCTCGAAATTTGAGAAGGGTAAATTTATATAATCCCTCGCATTATATACATCAATCATGTGCGCATCCAATTTTTGCAAATATCTATGCATTCGTGAAAAGTGTAATACAACATAGTAATACATGTATGCCTCAGCGGTACTTCCTATACATGCAAAATTTTCAAAAATCCTATAAAACATGATGCACACTTCCTAAATATACTGGCAATTTTTATATGAATGCAATATTTGAAAACCAAAAATACTTTTTTTTCATCTAAATTTTCCCACACTCTTACTGAGTAAGAGCGTAGTTCATCCAATTTTTGCATCCAAAAACCTACCAAGCAACTTTATTTTTCGAATTTAAAAAAAATCAATTTTTCTAAATTCGATTTGTTATGTTACAAAAAGGTGGAGAACGGAAAGCTTCACATCCTCCGTTTTTCTTTTAGTCACCTTTTTCTATCCGTACTTGGATTTTAATTAATTATTATATAAAGATTTCCTATTTTCCTATCCAAGAACAGCCCACATAAGAAAACTTTCTTTGTTACTGATTTTCTTTTTCATCTTATCTTGGAAAAATTTATTCTTATTCGCCTTTTCTAAGAAGTTTCCATTTTCTTTAAATGTCACGTTTGTTGCTTTACTGAATTTGTTGTTTCCATTTTAGTTGTACCATTTCTCTTTTCTTAGCTTATTTAACATAATCCTCTGATCTAAGTTTAGATTCAAACAAGCCTTTTAGTCCTTCAACTAAAATAGGAAAACAAACGCTCTGCACAACTACAACTAAGGGACAAGAATCTTAAGACTATGTCCCCCCTCAGACAGAAAAGTTCAAACCACGGGATCAATGACAGGTTTAGGTGTTACCCTAACTACCCAGCAGGAACAAAATAATAGAACGATCCAAACATAAATGTAATAACGGGTTTTACCCCTAACAGGTAAATTAGCAACAGGATCTAAACACTTACTTTCCCTTCACTATCTAGTAGTCACCACTACTCCTAGCTGTGTACCAACAGTCATTTTCAAGCAACACCCTAAGCTTCTCAATGCTTACGCATTCTACAGGAACTTCTCATTATTCCAAGATAATTCTCGATATCTACTTCATAGCCTCAAAAACTTTTCCTGTCTTCCCTAGACACTAATCCTTACCTACTCCTTGATTTTAAAAATGTGGTTTGGCTTCCTCATTTTATTTTCCTTCCCAAAAGTTAAAAGTGTTAAAACTTCATTTTCCTCATGAAAACTTATTTTTGCCAAAGCCATAAAACATGTCATTTTTATAAAAAAGATGTAAAATATTTTTTTTTCAAAATTACAAAAACTGGAGTAGACAAGGGTAACTATTACTCAATCTGGTTTACAACTTGTTCTTGCCAATAAGGTCAATTCAGTTACTTATTGCAAGGTGCAAACATCTACTCTATTCTTAATTTCTACAACTTATTTTGTCCACCCAACCAAATTTTCTTGTTAAAACAATTTATCAAAAATGATTGTCAAAAGAATAGATATTTCGAAACTTTCTTTACTGAAAATTCTAGTTTTCAATAAAATGCAACATTTTCAATGTTTTGCTTTTTAATCCTTTCATCCAATATAACAAAAAAATTAGCAAGCTATACATGCTCTATAGTGTGCATCTTTTACTGAGAGAATTTTACTTTAGATAAAATTTTCGCAAAAAATCACAATTTCTAAAATATACCCCATTCTACTTCAAAACTCAATATGTACTTTTTCAAATATCTTTTTTTTACATATTTTAAAACTGTAATTTTTAATATCAAAACTTGGCAACATCATAAACCATCTTCCAAAAGCTTTTACAATCTCAAGTTCTCAAAAGTTAATAATGGGATTAGATTCAAAGTGGGTTTCCAACTTACCTAGGCTTTCCTAGACACTCCCACAAGGTCAATTCTCTCAACTATATATATTCCTAATCCATTTTTCTCCTTTTATCCTTTTTCCAATTTATAAGGTTTTACTGCAAAACCCACAAATCTGAAATATTAACATACGAGATCCATCTTTCTCCAATACAAAGCATATTGTACACCTGTCGCCCAAATTACCTAAGGTTCTCATATTTCCATATTTATTCCTTTAGTGTACAAACCAGATATCCCAATTCTTACCATAATCTGCTCTTTCTACTCAGTGGGTTCCTCTTATGGATCTAGGTATATATATAATAGATATTTATATTTTAAAAATACAAAAACGTTCTCTTACTATCTATACAGGAATCCTAAACCTAGGCTCTGATACCAAATGTAACAACCCAAATTTCGACAGACCGGTTTTTTTTCAAATTCTAAATATCGAAACCAGTGTTGGTTTGTCTGGTATCCTGAATAAAAGACAGAGATAATAAACATATCAGAGCTTAGAAAACATTTCACAGCGGAATTGAATAAAATATAATATAGTCAAAATATAGTCATACCCAGATAATAATACTGCCTAACCAGTATCCAAAGTTGTCATATCTCTGCCACAAATCTAACCTGCGAGTATGTAATAATGAGGGGGTCAGAACACAAGTTATGGTGACTGGATTTAAACTACACATTAGGGATAACCCTACATATACAATTCAGTAACATTTTCTTATTTATTAGGTTACTTGGGTTAACAACACTCAAGGATTACACATACGTCTTACACATCTACTCCCTAGTAGATTAACGTAATACAGTATATATGTAGCTACCCCCAATATTAAGGTACGCCCCATGGTACCACACTCGCACGGTCTCCACCGTAACGCCATAGTAATATACGCAATCCCTCATCCTACGCCGGAGCGACGTACGGATCCCTATATAAAACCGCTATGTTCAACATAGAACTGTCATCGCCATGCTATGTAAGCGCACAGACTTCCGCCTTCGAACCATTCGATCGAATCAGATTCCATCATAGAGAAATGCCCTAGAATCTACGATACACCACCCAGAGCAAACATGCATGTATCTAAACTTTGTCCGTACATATCATCAATCGTACTCAATGCCTTAACCTTTACGATACACCATCCGAAAAGGGCATGGATGTATCCGCACATATTATCTATTGTAAACCAAGTTCCATAACAGGGCTATATCAGATACACGAAACTCGGTCGGGAGCCTTTTCAGATATCTGCATACACAGATGCTATGGTCTACCTTTTCACAATGGCTACGGTCCCACCTGACCCCTCCCTCAACTAGTGAATGAAAAACAGAATTGAGAGCTAGTGACGTGGCCTAGAAAACAACAAATCCTAGTCGGCCTGTCCCTCACCCAAAGCCTTGATAGGGAAAGGTCGATGGTCTATTGGTTACCCCTCCGTCTTTCCGCATCACGCATCACCCCGATTGTCGATGGCCGGTGCCCGATGATTACTATCAATCAGATGGTTAGAACCGTCTAAGGCAAACAGATGAGATGGTTGTAACCCACCTAATCACAAGGCAGCAGTTTCATCGAATAACCTAAGTCACCCTACAACCTTATGACTGCCCACTATTATGGCAATCAAGGTATACTCAATGGGTAGTAACGCGTAGACCTAACCTATGCGAGCACAACCTAAACACTATCACCGCGCAGAGGACTAACAGGAGTACCCTCCACGTCCCAGGAAGCCACGTGCTTCCCCTTCCAGTCCTATGGAGCTAGCAGAATATCAGAAGAACGACAGGTAGAATAGGCAGAATAATCAGATGGACGTGCGCTCCCTTTAGTGCCTCATAACACCACGATTATCTACCTCATTGGGTTATTCACCTTCAGATGTACAGACTGGTCCAAGCGCCTCACGTTAATGTGTTATTAGACCCTATGTCTAACCGTTTAATTACGCGCTTGCTCAATCTCATCAGATTTCCAGTTTACTTAGTTATTTCAAATCATACTAACTTCTTATTCAAGTTACCAAGTTCCCCTTGCTTATTAATTTCAGTTATATAACTTAACCCATTTAAGTTCATTAATAAGCTTTCAACATGTTATTCTTATCACCAGGTTTTAGATTCCAGGTTTACAGATTACTTAATTCACAATTAAGTACCACTTATCTTATTGCATAAGTTATGTTATCTTCTCTGTCATTTATTATAACATAAGCTATAATTTCCATTTATCCCTAGGACAAGCCTACCTATTATCTTCCTTTTTCCTATTCAGGTTTATTCATAATAGGTTATTATCATTCCCCGTTCATACCAATTCTTTTACTGTTGTAACTTTCATTTATTTCCATTAATTACAATAATTACCATTTATATCTATCCTTTTATATACATATATTCATATATATGTTTATGCACCAGACCTCTCACATTAAGCTGAACACTTGTGGATGCTAGATTTGCCGGGCGGTTCCGGGCATACTTCTACCACAAGTTGGACTTAACCTTGTGTCCTAGCACCGTTATATGTATGTTTACACACTAGACCCCTCACATTAAATTAACCATTTGTGGATGCTGGATTTGTCGGGCGGTTCCGGGCAGACTTCTACCATAAGTTGAATTTAACTTCGTGTCTAAGTGCAGTTACAATTTTCTATTTACTGTAAATTCAGGCATATTCATTCTTCCAAATTTTACTATAACTCTTATTTACAATATTTTGGCACAACAATATTTTTAACAATCGTTCATTGTAAATTTCATAATTACAGTGTTCACAGAAATTCCCAATTCAGACAGGTGATTAATGGAAATAGGCTTTTATATAACGCCAACAGATTAAATAGGTTAAGTATTACAGGTTAATAGGTTCATATAACCCCAACAGAATAAACATATTTACTTAATCCCACAAATTACTTGTAGTTTCATTAACATGGTCCACTTAATTTTGCATTAAACCTATAGATTTACATGTTCATACAATCCTAATTTTCCTGTTATATTCCACGGTGCTTAATTTCAACAGATTTCAGTTGGTTAATCATTTAAACATTTCAACAGGTTTACAGTTCAACAGATTAATCATTTCATTAGATTACAGCAAGTTAAACATTTTAGCAGATTTATTATACATATTAATGGGGAATGCCAAACGATAAATATACCATAATAAAAAAGTCATAACTTAAATCCACTCAGCTAATAGCTTTCCAATTCATGAATCTGGTCCAGACCTAGCATTCCATGGCTCAGCTAACTGAATCTAGAACCTAAATAACCATTGATCCACAATTCTCAACTAAAAGAAAAAGGGAACTAAGAGAAGAAATTTAATTTGACTAGATCCAAGAATTTACCTTACTTCGAATAGAATTTTGAACACCCATTTGCAAATATACATTCTTTTCCTTGAGATGTTGAATCATAATTTCCTTAGACTAATTATTCTATTTTCTGAAGAGATTTGAGGAGGAAGAAGAATGACAGAATCTAGACATCCTCTCAGAAAATATGAGACTTAGGTTAGGCTCTATTAGCCTATTTATAGGTGTTCAAGATCTTATCATACAAGCAGCACTGAGTCAGCAATGAATGTGGCTAGAAAAACAGTCCAGATTCATCAAATGAATTTGCCTGGATCAGGGGTGGGTCGACCCACAAACCCCCCTAAGTCGACCCTATGTTCGACCCAGCCCCCATTGGGTCGACCCATAGGTCGACCCAGGTAGGTGCGGGTCGACCCATTCGGGTCCAGCGTGGCACATATACTTATTTGTTAACGTTTTTGTTTTAAACGTTGGTCACTTTCTTGTTTTACTTCTCTTGATTTTTTTTCAATATTATATTTACATATAAATCCCTTATATGTATATAAAACTTCTAATGCCCATTTTACATGTACATATATACGCGCAACTTTTGTTTCATTTTCAAAGTTCGTACGTTGTTCTGCCATTATTTAATTCTTACCAGATTTCTTTGATTGTAGTTTTATTTTGAACTTCTCTCTTGTATATATATTTGCATATATATGCATATACTTACATATCCATGTATACATATATTTTTGTTCTTCCTTATATATATATAATTTTTCTTATATGTGCATATATACCTATTTTCTCCTTAGAACATGTATTATTTTAGCCGTTCCCCTAAAACAAAAGTATGGCGCCGGTGGGAATCGAACTCGCGCCACTCTCTTGGACGTCACTTGCTCTTACCAACTGGCTACATAGGCTTTTGTTAACAAGACTAAAAACAATGGTGGTCATTGTTCTTTTTCTTTAACCTTCTTTTCATGTTTGTTACAATATTTCATTTAAAGGTACCTCTTTCATCTTAAATCAGTTTTCTGTAATCAATAGGTCTAAATTGACCAAAATATCTCCATGGATGCAATGACGCTAATCCCGTAACCAAAATTTGGAAGCTCTTTAATTTTTTTATTATTTAATTAAAAATGCGGGGTGTTACAAATCACTTGGATATATGACACATAAATTAGAAACAGTGTTGATTGAAAAGAGGTCGAACCTTAAATGGTTTTGGTTGAGTAATTTATAAATTACTAGTTTGTGAATGTGATGAAAACCCCACACAGGTATTGGGATGATAATTAGCCCACATGTCTCCCAAGTGTGTAGTTTATAATAATCACTAGTTTTTGAATGTGATGAAACCCCACACAGGTATTGGGATGATAATTAGCCCACACGTCTCCCAAGTGTGCAGTTTATAATAATCACTAGTTTGTGAATGCGATGAAAACCCCACACGGGTATGGGGATGATAATTAACATGAATCCCAAGTGTTGATTTGTATGCTAATCTGCTGATTAACAAGACAATGTAAGCATAACTTATTTAAGGCTTATATGGTGAAGTTCACGTTGTGTGTGAATTGGATGTTGCTTGATGGTTGATTGAGTATTAAATAATACACTATTGGAAAATGAACAATAAAGGTGGTTATTGGTTCATTGGTTAAGTCTCCATCAAGATAATGGATTTTTAATGAATATTTTAACAATATAATAATAGGTTGAAAATAAAAGTTTAAATTTGATGTCCGATTTTGGATGGATGCGAAGATTATAAAATATAGATGAATTTTTGTAGTTGTAACGAGTTGTTTTGAAGTAATTTTCATATAGATATGGCTTGTTCAAGTTTTATTTTCGAAATGAATAGTAACCAATAAAAGTAAAGTTCGGTTAGGATACCTAGGAAATGTTTTAAACCATATTCCTTTACAAAACTTTCTTATTTATTTTTATAATGAATGTAAGGAAAGTCTGAAATAAAAATAACGAAGTTTGAAAAATAATATTATTTTAATCATTATGATATTATTATAATATTGGAATATTAAAGTAAATAATTTTAGGGTTGAAAATTTATAATATGGCTCTGGAAAATTATTATATTTTTTTTATATAATAAATTAAATGTTTTCAAAGCGATTCAACGTATTTTATATTATACGTCGAATATTGGTCAGAATAGAACGTGTTGCACAGTAGTAGTTCGCCAATTTCGACCTGTAGCTTTAAATTAATATACCGGAAGATCCGACCGTCGGATTTTCCTGAAACTGAAATAGTTGGGTTTGTATTGAAAAGACCTTCAAATGGTAAGAAAATATTTGAAATCTAACAACCGTTGTTTTTTTAAAATATTCAAATCAAATTTAAATAAAAACAGCGCTAGAAACGCAATGACCTGTAATTGGAAATTATGGGTATGGAATATTTTTATATAAATAAAAATAGGGAATAATCGTTATAAATTATTAAAAATAATTTGAAATGGATTTAAACCAATTTTATATGGTTTTAAATGATAAAAGCGGTTAAGCGGAATATGGTTGTTTTCTATAAAGATTTTACATAACGGATTTCAAGCAAAGTAACGACATAAGAATTTTAATTTGTAAATTGAATTGAATTCTTAAGTAAACCTTTTTATAAGGTTATGAAATGATTTTTGGAAGCCAAATAACTTAACCAGGCTTGAGAATAAAATTTTAAATCTTATGTAAATGAAACCAATTAAAGAAGATTTAATTGGTGAGTCAATAATCCAATAAGGATTTGATTTGATTTGTTTTGGGGCGAATTATTCGAAAAGACCGTGTTTAACCCATTTCGAATAATTTTACGATGATTAAAAGTCAAAGATATTGAAGACGGTGTAAGACCGGGAATCTTCACATCGAATGGACTGCTTGCCATTGTCTTGGATTTGGGTAGCTCCCTTGAAGGCGTTATAGTGGCAGTGGTCCGGACGTACTTGTTGATTGTCCGGATGTGCAAGGGCCTCTCCCTTATATTGGAAATATGGGACGAGGAATAAGGTGCCTTCAGTTTCATTCAGACCCAGAATGACCTTTTGAATGGATTATGTGTCTGACATCGTAATTCATTACATATTGATTAGTTGTTATTGATGATATATCTTTTAGTGGCGAAGAATTATTCTTTTAGCTTAACACCCTTCTTTGAGAAGTATGAGCTCAAAGGTTATATTATTGATGAAAACTGATCATATGTATGGATTGACAATGTGTCATGTAAAGTGCAACTAGCAGATAGATCAAAGCTTTTATTAAAAAGCAAAGCTTTGTGGTGCATTAATTCACGAGCTTCACACCTCGGTATGAGCTAAAAATGGTATGAAGGACCACAAAGAGGACATATGTTTCTTTATAGCTAGAAGTGATGCCATGGTATGGAGCCTAAGCATTTTACTTATATGGATGTTGGAATTGAGGTGCCTCGGATATGGTCAAATATGACCATGGTGGTCGACTTATTGACCAAGAGGTCCGACAAAACCAGGGAACATTATGTTCTGGTAATTATCCAACCAGCGATGTACTGCTGGTCGACTCTACGGCTCCGAAGGGAATTTTCCCTCAGGCATTTTTCTAGAGATGTTCTAAAGTTCAGAGAAGGAAGATCCTTTGCATTGGCTCATGAAGGAATCCAATTTCCAATACGAAACTGTACTGTTTTAGTTTTGAAATTATATGGCTACAAATAGGATGGGGTATCATGCCATCTAAGATTAATACATTTATTTTCAAAATTGTTTTCAACATCTAGACACTAATAATAATATCAAATGATTTTCTCGTATGAAGCATGTTTGGCCACCTTCGACTTGTGCTCGCATAGTGTGATGGGACCCGAGTCTTATAATGGCTTCATTTTTCAAAAAGCAATGCATGGTTTTTTGCACCGGCATTCTTGTGGAGTAAACCAGTTCCGTGTTATGCGCCTGGTCCCGAGATATGCCTAATTTTAAAATAACTTAACTAACTGTAGGGTTTCTCATACCAATCTCATAACTGACTCGTAGTTTGTTTTTCCCATGCAAACTCGGATGCCTATATTTTTACATGGACTACGAAGTAAACATGTTTTTAGCTTGTCACTTTTGGATGTGTATGGAAGCTGGTTTTGGACTTGGAGCTGAAGTTTGGATTTTGATGTTTCTTTTGAACTCTTTCAAGACTCTATTATGTTAATTATCTGTTAATTCCGCTGTGTACCTATTTTTTAGTTGAGACTCTGTTATGTATAATTATAATCCTGTGATGTTGTAAACTCTGATATTATCCTTCGATATAAATTCATGTACATTATTATCTGATGTAATGCCATGTTCTATGATCTGCTGTTGTGATTAATATGTTATATTCCAACGTCTATCCGTTTCGCCTAGGATTAGGGGATTGGGTCGTCATAGGTGGCATCGGAGCTAAGGATTAACCCTAGTTCTAGAGTATAACATATTAAAGGACTCACTAGAGACAGAATCAGTAGTATTCTAGGATGAGTGACTCATTAGAGATAGGATTAGCAATGTCTTAAAATGAGTATAGCAGAATAGCATACACCCTAGTAGACTTGTTTCTGTTCATATATATGTCCTTATGCTCATACAATTTCTTTCAGATATCTTTTCCATTGGTCTGACTCTTTTCTGGCTATTTGCAGACATACTAGAAAATGAGTGGTAGGGGTAGAGGCGGAAGAGGTAGAGGAAGGGGTAATATTCCGGCTAAAGATCAGCAACCCAAACGCATAGGAGCTGCTAATGTACCAATTATGCCTCTACGGCAAGGGCTAGATCTAGAAGTGCTTGCTAAGAAGTATAAGAATCTGTGTGAACTGCTATTCTTGTGTAGGGAGCCTGTTATTGAAGCTCAATTATGGATGCAAACTTCCGAAAGGATTTTTGAAGGCTTGGGTTTGAATGGTGATCGGAAAAGATTGCTAGCATCATGGTTACTTAGGGATGAAGCCCTAATCTGGTGGGAAATAATTGCAATAGGTAACCTAGGAGAGGTAATATTACTTAGGATAGATTTAATGGAATTTTTGAAGAAAGATTTGTTCCCCCAGAAGCAGTCGAGAATCTATATTATGAATTCTCTAACTTAAAGCAAAGAGACATGTCAATCCAAGAATATCTAAGCAAATTCAATGAACTTTCCTGCTTTGGTCCAAATTTAGTTCAGAACCCAGTCAAGAAAAATGTGAGGTTTATAGAGGGTCTTCAAAGAAGGTATAAAACTAGAGTGACTGCTCATGTGAGGCTCCCATTAGTTGAGATGGTAGAGATGGCATTTCGTTATGGGTCTGTGGACAAAAGGAATGCTTTAGAAGATAAGGAAAACAGCTATTCTGGCAAGAGGAGGAAATTTGCAAATAAATAGTCAGAAGCAAGTAAGGGAGAAGAGAAGCCCAAGGATGAGTGATTAAAAGTGTTACATGTTATGACTGCCACAAGCAAGGACATTTGGCAAGGGATTGCATATCTCTAAAGAAGATGAGGAAGTCACAGGAAGATATGGAATGTTATAATTGCCACAAGAAGGGGCACACAAAGACAAATTGCCCACTATTGGAAAAGACTGAGGTGGCTCGCGTCTATAATGTAGCAGATACTCTAACAACTTTCATTAGAAGGGGAAGGCCTGATGTTTTGGAAGGTATGCTTACCATTAGAGATATCCCTGCTAAAGTATTGTATGATATAGGTACATAATGAAATTTTATATCGAGTAGCATGGCTAAGAAACTGAATTTAAAACTTAGATATCTTGAAGAACCCTTTTGTAACAATCCGATAAGAGGTTCCATCAATCTTTGTTCATATTGTAGAGTGTTTATCTCTTATTCCCATTATCGATTTTCCTTCGATTTAAACGTCATGGATTTTACTGAGTCTGGTCTTATACTTTGGTTGGATTGGTTGACCAACTATGAAGCTGAAGTTAAATGCGCTGATAGAATTGTTAGAACTAAAACCAAAATTTAAAGTTTATAACCATACATGCGAAGGTCTAGATGCAGAAAGGAAGGAATTTTGGTCTGCTCTCGATGTTTCCCTCACTTCTATAGAAACCATCCAAGTCTTTAAGGATTATGCGGATGTGTTTGAAGAAGTAGTTAGTCTTCCTCCACGAAGGGAGATTGACTTTAGGATTGATTTAGTTTTGAATGCGAGACCAGTTGTGCATCCTATTCGGAGGATGACGATGAAGGAGAAGGAAAAGTTAAGCAATCAGACTCAACAACTTTTATGAAAAGGTCTGATCATGCCTAGTTTCTCGAGTTGGGGAGCAGCAGTGGTATTCGTTCCGAAGTCAGACGGTGCCCTCAGATTATGTGTGGATTATCAAGACCTCAACAAGCAAACACTTAAGAATAAGTATCCACTTCCCTGTATAAATCATTTTAAATCACTTGAATGGAGCGCGTGTATTTTCGAAGATGGACCTAGTTACAGGTTTTCATCAATTAAGGATAGTGGAAGAGTGCGTTCCTTTGACAACTTTACG
The DNA here is from genome assembly GCA_030737875.1 of Allium sativum. NCBI lineage: Eukaryota > Viridiplantae > Streptophyta > Magnoliopsida > Asparagales > Amaryllidaceae > Allium > Allium sativum. Next base: position 375,179,955 of record CM060920.1, read on the forward strand.
GGGCCCGGATTCATTTTAAGAATGGTTAGTAATGCCTTTCAGATTGTGTAATGGCTCGACTTATTTCGTAGATCTGATGAACCAGGTCTTCTCTAAGATAAAGGAAGAGCACACAAGACATTTGGAACAAGTGTTGGAGATCCTAAAAGGAATATATTGAAGTTCTTGTTTTCCAAGTGCAAATTCTGGAAAGAGGAAGTGAAGTTCCTTGTACGTGTGGTTTCGAAGGAAGGAATCTCAGTAGATCTGAGTAAGATTGCCACCATCCAGGATTGGAAGCAACTAAGGACTCCCACCGAAGTAAGAAGTTTTCTTGGATTGGCAAGTTATTATTGAAAGTTCGTGAAGTATTTTTCAAAGTTATCTTGTCCTTTGATGAAGCTTGCTAAGAAGCATACCAAGTTTATTTGAATGCCAGGATGTGAAGCAACTTTCCAAGAATTGGAGGAAAGACTAACTACTGCACCAATGTTAAAAATTATAGATGGTAATCAAGATTTAAACATCTATATTGATGCTTCGGGTGAAGGAGTTGGCGTGGTGTTGATACAAACAGGCAAAGTAATTGCTTATGCAAGTCGACAGTCAAAGCCGCATGAGAAAAGGTACGCCACTCATGATTTGGAATGGCTAGCTGTGGTATTTGCCTTAAGGATTTAGAGGGACTACCTATTGGGTGAGAAGTTTGAGTTATATACATATCATAAATCTTTAAAGTATTTTTTCACCCAGAAGGATTTGAATATGAGGCAATAGTGTTGGTTGGAGTTTCTAGCAGCATATGATCTAGATATTCTATACACTCCAGAAAAGGCTAATGTGGTAGAAGACGCACTCAGTAGAAAGAATATTATTATTTCTAATCTGATTGTCACACCCTCGTTGATGAGAAGATTTCTATTTTACAAAAAGATGATGAGTTTATTCAAAAGATTGGCAAAATAATTCAGGAAGGTGAAGTCTCGAACTTCCAGATCGATAATAAAGGATTTCTAAAATTGAAAGGACAGATTTGTGTTCCAGATATTCCAGAGCTCAAGAGAGAAGTAATGGATGAGTGTCACAAGTCTAAACTGAGCATCTATCCAGGGGTACAGAAGATGTGTCGAGATTTGAAACACACATTTTGGTGGAAGTCGATGAAAAGAGATATCTTGATATATGTTAGCGAGTGTTCCACTTGCCAACAAGTTAAGAGTGATCAGCAGAGACTCTGGAATGGAAGCAAGACCAGATATCAATGGATTTCATTGACGGTCTGCCTCAAACCAAGAAAGGTAACAAAAGTATATGTGTTATTGTAGATCGTTTGACGAAAAGCACCCATTTTCTTCCAGTGAGTGAAAATAGAATCGCTCAAAGCCTTGCTCAGTTATACGTGAAAGAAGTTGTTAGATTGCATGGAGTGCCCAGCAGCATTGTCAGTGATCGAGATCCGATCTTAACCAGTATGTTTTGGGAGGCATTTTAGTCTGAGTTTGGGACGAAGTTGAATCTTAGCACTGCTTACCACCCCCAGACAGATGGTATGACTGAAAGGGTGAATAGAGTTTTGGTAGATATGTTGAGAGCTTGTATCCTTGATTTCAGAGGATCGTGGGAGGATCATTTACATCTTGTAGAGTTATCATATAATAAAAGCTTCCAAGCTAGTTTGAAGATGTCACCATTCGAAGCTTTATATGGTCAACCTTGCAGATCTCTTGCATGCTGGATAGAACCTGGTAATCGACTTGTTTTGAGTCCAGATATGATCCGTGAAGTAGAGGATAATATAACACCCCATAATTTTAAAATATTAAAATTAACAAATTAAAGAATACTTAATTTTTAGAAGAAGAATTAAGGGAAACGGGCTGCGCCATTGCGTTCGTCTCAGAATTCTGCTTGGGATAGAGTCCGGGTTTGCATAAATCGGATATCGTATGGAGAAGTTATAAGCCTTAGAAGTTTGTATACGCATAAGGGAGAACACACACACACACATATACACACATATACACATATATATATAATACCAGAACCTTCAAAACAGTTCAAAAATCAAAATCCAACCAAAGCGTGCTGAGCGGGAAAATTCCCGCTCGTAGGTGTAGACCCCCCTGGGGGTGTCGACAGGGGGGTGTCAACCCCACTATAGGGGTGTCGACCCCCCTCCCCCCAGGTAGATCTGGGAAGAATTCGTTTTATGTACCTGGACTTGATTCTGGAACTGGTTCAGTGGTTCTAGGCTATAAATATGGTCCCCTATTCTCCTATTTTCTTCATTGGAGATCATGGAGGCCACATGTTGTCGGGTTGCAAACTGAAACAGAATCAAATTCTACAACAACGGTTTAGCTAATCAAATTCTGAATTCAGATCTATTCTCTCTCAATTCTCTTAACCTAACGCTGTGAGTTTTTAGACACTTTTAGGTTTAAATAAATAACAGTGAATTGTGAAAGACAATGAATTGGATATGTTGTAAAGTATGAATCTATGCTAGTATTAAATCTTGTACTATGTAGACCTTGATAGATCTATTTCTCTAGATCTGATATAATTGTAGTTATACTATGATGTTGCCTATGTAGATCTTGATAGATCTATTTCTCAAGATCTGATATAATTGTGGTTATTCTATGATGTTGCATATGTAGATCTTGAGTTGTAGTTGTATTATGGAAAAGGTGAATACGTTAATTTGGGACAAGTTATGGCATTGATTAGATCTGGTTCTTTATGTAAATCACCTTTCACCTGTCATATTGTGGTAAATTTGGATATGTTATAAATTGGACATGTGAATTTATCCTTAGATCAAAACATGCTACTATGTCACCCTTACTATGTTAGATCTGAATTGTTGGATATTTAAATGATTAATTTAGATCTCATCTTTGATCATTATGACATCATAGAAATTGTCACAAGTTCATATGACAACCTTATGACTATGTTAATCTATGTTATGCCAAATCATATTCAATGATCACTTGTGTTACATTCTTATTAGCTTTCCTTTTCATCGCTTATGGCTAGACAAATTATTTAGCCTAGGCATGCCGTCAATTTTGTAAGGACGTTAGTTAGAAACGGGGAAAAAAGTAAATATTGGTATAATTGGGAAATAAACATTTTTGGACTAGTAATTCAAATTGTTGATAGAATGAGCAATAACACCCAAGAAGGTAAGATTAATTAATTGGTAAATTAATTAATAAATGGAATGTTTAGTAATTACAATTAGGAATTGTAATTGTACTTATGACACGAGGTTAGGTTACATTAGTGGTGGAAGTCTACCCGGACCCGACCGGCATATCCAGCAACCACTAATGTTGAACCTAATGTGGGAGGTCTAAGTACGTAAATACGAATCGGGCTAAGACACGAGGTTAGGCCCAACTGTGGAATAAGACTGCCCGGACCCGACCGGCATATCCAGAATCCACATGTTGTAGGCCTAATGTGGGAGGTCTAGCCCATTATAACCATAAATGGACATGGTAATGAATTGGACTACTTAACCTAAGTTAATCCATAGGGATTGTATGAACTTAAATTTAAGTTGGGGGGTTAAGTAAACTTGGCTGAATAAAAGGGGAGGGTTAAGTAAATCTTGGGTAGGTGGGTAATATTAGTATATATAAGCCCACAAACTTAACCGTTAAATAAACATTCTTGAATCAGTGGGAGGGTTAAGTAAATCTCTGGTAGGTGGATAATATTAGTATATATAGGCCCACAAACTTAACCGCTAAATAAACATGCTTGAATCAGTGGGAGGGTTAAGTAAATCTTGGGTAGGTGGGTAATATTAGTATATATAGGCCCACAAACTTAACCTGATAAGGTTATGTAATTAAAGACACCTTTTAGGTAAACATAACCAGTTGAAACCTAGTAGTGGGGATGCAAGACAAAGGGGAGAGCTTGCATCATCTTGTGTGGGACCCATTTCAGTCAGTAACCCTTAAATAGGTATCAAACGGGTACTCCGAACTAGGTCGGAGTGGGGCACGCTTACTGAGCTGATTGTAAGAGATCCAAACGTGGAGGCGGTGTTGACGACGCGTTCCAATGGGGTCATATGCGTGCATGACTCCGTCTGTTGGGGAAGATAAGACGCTGTGACATCAGTAGATCTGGTTGTGCACATCCGGAAAATAAAGGGTTGCCACTTTAAGGAGTGATACACCCTACTGTGGGGCCAACACAGGGTATCTACGGAATAGGGAGTCGATCGATTGGGGGTAGTAAATAGGGTACATCCAGTACTGTCTGTTTCTGTGGGGTACCTGTGTTTCTGTTTGGTCTAACACCTGTTATTTATGTTTAGGTACCAGTTCTGTTTGGGTTAAAACCCGTTACTAGAGTACACCTAAAACTACCATTATGTTTGGGATCATCCTGTTTTTGTTAAGCAATTGGGGACTATGTAATCCTATTACATATCTGTTATACTAGTATTGATGCAGAGCAAGGAAAGTATTAAGAAGCGCTATCTATTCTATCCTGTTGTCATGTTTACCTTGTTATACCTTCCATTTATGTAGTGATCTCTCTTATCCACTTTGTATGCTTATCATGTTACTTTTATTTATTTACTGGCTAAAAGTAACTAGACTCGCCAGACTTTATGTCTGACTCTTTTTGTTTCCCCATCTTTCTTCCGTTCCCCCTCCCCCAGGTTCTCGAGGAGGAAACACATAGGCTTGATCGTGATTTTGCTTGATTGCTGGAGTTGCTGATATGTATGGATCAAGCTCCTATTCTCGTTGCAATGGCTATATTTTGTTATTGGGGAATTTTCTTTCTTTTATGTACTCTGATATTTCTTAAGTACAAGACAGTGGTTTTTATGTTGTAATGGGTTTTTATATTTCAAACAAATGATGCTTTGGACCACGGTATTTTGATGATTAATAAAGTTGTTTATTTCCGCTACAAATTTTTTTATATCTATCTTGTAATATTCTGTGTCTGTTTACCTAAACACTTCACGAAACTTAATGCATTCCCTTTGTGAGTGACAATAACGGACGTGGGATGTTACACTTGGTATCAGAGTTGAAGGTTACCAGATTAGATAAGAGTTTTTGAAAAATATTTTCAAAATGAGTTTTAAAAGAAAGTATTTTCAAAAAGAAAAGTCTGTTTTGAAAAACATTCCCCAAAAAGCCATATGTAGCAGCCCTCGGTCCTTTATCTAAATTTCTTCCTTTTTCCTTTTTCAGCATGTCTGGGGAACAAAACATTCCTAATATCCCAGAGGGCATCACAATACCCGGATGGTTCCGTAGGTATTTGGAGGCCACGACGCCTGCCGAAGGCCAAAGAGACGTTCCTCCCCCAGTTGCGCCAATCATTCCTCCTTCTCCCCCTCCAAGAGCAGATAACTTCGCCAAGATCTGCAAAGACTTCCATGCTATGGGAGGAAAACCATTCCATGGGAATGAGACATTCGTTGAAGCTCAAAATTGGCTCAAGGAAACCGAGGACTTGTTCATGATCTTTGAAGTAGAGGATAGAAGAAAGGTTCAGTTAGCCTGGCTACTGAAGGAAGAAGCCTCTTTTTGGTGGGAAATTACCCAAGCTGGACGATCGGTAGAAACTTGGGGAGATTTTAGGCAGAGGTTCGAAATGAAGTTTCTTGCCCAAGCTGAGAGAAGCATACAGATGGAGAGGTTCTTAGAACTCAAACAAGGATACTTGACGGTGAAAGAATATGTGAACAAATTCAACCAGCTAGCAAGGTTCGGGTTAGGATTGGTGGATACACCGCACGAAAAGGCTTTGTTGTTTGCTAAAGGGCTCAATGAACCCCTTCATGGGTTAGCCATGTCCCATATCCCAATGGGAGCCACTTTTGAAAAACTTGTTGATATGTCCCTAATGCATGAGGAAGACGAGGGAGAAAAGAAGGAAGAAAAGGCTGAGGAAGCAATGCAAAATGAGAAGGCGTGGCCTAAGAAGGGACAACAGTAGAAGAAAGGCGAAAGTAATGACAAGGTTAAAGATAAGAGGAAGTGCCATAGTTGTGGGCGAGAGGGTCACTTAGCCAAGGACTGTAGGAAAAGGAAGAATGCTTGCTTCGCTTGTGGAGAGGTTGGGCATCTTATTAAGGATTGCCCGAAGAAACAGGGACAAGATCAAAGGGCAAGAACTTCTGGAGGGCAAGTGCATGCTCTCGCGATCAGTGCTCCTGAAAGAGATAGAAAAATTTCCGTAGAAATTTTAGTTTCTCTTTCAAATCATCCAGTTAGAACACATTTTAATTCTGGCGCTTCACACTCATTTATATCTAGTTTTGTTGTTGAATCTCTGCACTCAGTTACTAGTATGGTAGTAGATCCCGTAGTTGTCTCGAACCCCATTGGTGGTTCAGCTCATTTATCTATGATTTGTAGGGGTTTTAGAATATCTGTGTTAGGCGTCAAATTTGAATGCGACGCATATGTGCTCGGGTTTATGGGCTATGGGTTGATTCTATGGATGGGTTGGTTTACCACATATGGTGCCATTCTGGGTGGTGAGAGGAGGGTCGTTAAGCACCCTCGAAATTTCTTGTGACCCACAAGGGTCTGTCATGCTTAATTTCCTAGAGTCTCTTGAGGCGTCTATCGATGATCTGCGATTGGCACCAGTAGTCCGTGAGTATCCTGATGTCTTAGATGAGGTTCGGGGTTTACCCCCGAGGCGCGAGATCGATTTCCGTATATACTTGGTGGAAAATGCAAAGCCAGTTGCATTACCTGCACTACACCAAAACAGGGGATTCCCAACAAGTACAGGTGTTACAAATAATTTCTGTAACACTTATATGTGTTACCAACGGCGTGTGAGGAATTGTCTAGCCATATTTGTAACACTTATAAGTGTTACAAACATAGTAATTGCTAACACTTATAAGTGTTGGAACCGGAAGATATGGTAACACTTACAAGTGTTACAAACATATTCATTACTAACACTTATAAATGTTGGAACCATAAGATATGGTAACACTTATAAGAGTTACAAACATATTCATTGCTAACACTTATAAATGTTGGAACCATAAGATATGGTAACGCTTATAAGAGTTACAAACATATTCATTGCTAACACTTATAAATGTTGGAACCATAAGATATGGTAACACTTTTAAGAGTTACAAATATATTCATTGCTAACACTTATAAATGTCAGTATCATAATCCTACTAACACTTATAAATGTTGGCATACATAAATTGCTAACACTTATAAATGAGTATATATAACATGTCTATATGATTTTCAGTCACATATATAATTCAACATATCAATTCAAATAAAAGTATTTGGTACACTTCCATATTTCGAATTCAACAATGTCACTTTTGCATAATGCTTCAAATTTCAAAATACCATAATATCAAGTTCAAATTACAAAAAACAATACAAAGTGTTACTAAAGATACATAGAATTTTAGACACTACGAAGGAGAAACATGGACCATATCAAAAAGCCTCCATCCGAAAATTCACAAAGCTTGTAATGCCCATTTTGAGGACCAACGTAAATTGGTGCTTCTGGATCTAAAACTTCTGTTATCCAAACAATTTTCTCAACACCTTGCACTATCTCTCTAAAATGACACATGGTTTGTGTTCTAATATAAGCTTTTGCTTTTGAAGCTTGCATCATCTTTATGTGCTTTACGGAAAAAGAGGAGCTAATTGCACGACAATAATTTTTCCTTTTATCAGAACCAAAAACTCTGGAAATAGGATCATTGTCAAGATCAAACATATTTGCTTTCGAGTTGCCATTACATTCCAAATTCTATTTATTTTTCCTCCTCCACAAGTGCCTACAAAATATAAATGCACTCATTTTTACAGAAATAGCAAATTACAAAACTGATAAATAACAAGTTATCATTCCAAAACTTACAAATAACAAGAGAATTCCAAAACAGAAAAATCATGAGAAAGGAATTAAAGTTCCATTTAACTCTATACTTTTCCTATCAAATAAGATACTTGATTGAGTAAGAACTATGGTTTCAAAGTCTTAAATAAACCAAATGCATGCATTCTGATTTCGCGTGGAGGTAATCAGTCGAGTCAATGACCAACAGGGATAGCAATTGCATGCATTCTGATTTTTTTTCATAGTTGACAATTCAGAAAACCAAAAAATTGGAATTGCATTTGTGAATTGTCAATGACCAACATGGATTTATATGCATATAAAATATAGGTATACACATACATGTACTGTTGGTCAACAGGGATTTATATGCATATTGATCATTGACAGTTCACAAATAGAAAGACCAACAGGGATATTCAGGGATGGATTCATATATTGGAATATGCAGGGAATGAATATGCAGGGATGGATTCATTTTATAAATTGTGACAAGAACAATAAAAATATTGTCAAATATGTATCTATATATTGGATGGATTCATTCACAACAGCTGATGCTAAAATACCTAAATAATCTTTTGACAGTTTAAATCGCTTTGGCTGAATAAACCTTATTATCTTTGAAAGTTAATTTTGAGTAGTGAACAATCAATGGAATACTCCTTTCCAGATTGTAGCAACTCTTATGCTACTCATATTCAAGATCTTGGACAAAACAAATGCTTTCTCGCGAAAACTGAGCAGCTCAGTTTTTGCGCCAAAACTGAGCAGCTCAGTTTTCGCTAGGGGTGGGCGCGGTTCGGTTCGGTTCGGTTCGGTGCGGTTTGGAGCTCAAACCACTTCCGCGCCGTATCAAACGGTTAAAGCCATTATACCGAGGTCTCGTTCGTTAACGGAATTAACCAGACAAATCGCACCGTTCAAACGGTTCGGTTTTGGTTCGGTTTTGATGCAATACGGTCCGGTTTTGATTCGGTTCGGTTTGAACCCATATTAAATGTGTAACAAGAGAATTACTTCCATCAACAATCCATTTATGATTGTATGACGTTGTGTCACCTGAAGGTTAAAACACATAATGTTATCTTGAATTGATATAACTACAACAAACGTTGAAAATAGAATATATATATAGTTAAAATTAAAAATTAGATAGTATTTTTATAATTTTTTATCGTAACATTACCGGTGTAGCTATGCGGTTCGGTTCGGTTTAATATGTTTGGCAACAGTTCAAACCGCAACCGAACCGTATCATTACGGGTCGGTTCGGTTTGGGTTGTTTGCTTTAGAAAGAGAATCTGGTGTGGTTTTCCGTACCGTTTATGCGGTTCGGTCTGGGCGGTTTCCGCATTGCGGTGCGGTTTATGCCCACCCCTAGTTTTCGCGCGAAAACTGAACTGAGCTGCTCAGCTCGTGCAAAAACTTAACTGAGCAGCTCAGTTTTCGCGCGAAAACTGAGCTGCTCAGTTAAGTTTTCGCGTGGAGGTAATCAGTGGAGTCAATGACCAACAAGGATAGCAATTGCATGCATTCTGATTTTTATGCATATTGGTCATTGACAGTTCATAAATAGAAAGACCAACAGGGATAACAATTGCTGACCAACAGGGATAGCAATCAGAATGAATATGCAGGGATAGCAATTGCTGACCAACAGGGATTTATATGCAAATAAATAAATAGAAAGACTAAACAGTACAAAGAATGAGAGATCAAATCCTTTGATAAAGCAATGATGTCCGTTGGTACTGCATATATACACGGATATCAACCAGTTTAAATAACCTAATTTTCCACATGAATCCTGACACAACTAATGTTTGTGTATAAATTGTTTGAAAAGCTCACTTTCATTCCAAGTGAACTCTTATTTGATCACATGTTTTGGGACAGATAAAAAGCAACTGGACTAGGAAAACATTAAGGACTTGGGAATATGGTGAATAATAGCCCATAGTACCAGAATTCCATCACTTTTCTTGTTTGTAGTTGTTGGTATCGATGAAGAAGAAACTTAAATTTATCTAAATGTTTGTGAAGGAGACAGCTTAAATTATCATAAATTACCACATTGATAACTATAGGGTGTTGTTATGTTTATTGGATTACTATCCTTGCAAATATTAGTTTGACTTAATAATGTAGTTAATTTTCTCCTCCATATTTCTTTTACTACAGCCAGGGGTAGAAATTAAATACAAAATCAATGCACAGATATGCATTGTCAATGACGTTGTGCTAAGTTAATAATAATTGAATTTCTTTGCATATAAATTGAGTTGGCATTTGTCCTTCAGGAAAAATATCTCAAAGGTTTCTCAGCTAAAAAAGAAAAGATTAATTAATGTTCATTATGTTCGCATTAAAATCTTCATAGCAAGTTTTCTATAAGCGCTACAACAATACCATATTAGCCTTACGCGTTCGTACATGTAATTAAATTTTATTATAGCAGTTAAAACAAAATCTAACCCAAGTAATGACACATAGTTACACAAGCCTTAAAATTTTAAAACGTGAAACTGAGTGATAACATCAATGCATTTAGCAATTTAACAATGAGTATTAAAACGTGAAAACTGAGTGACAACATCAGTGCATTTTGCAACTTAAGAATGAGTAAATATAAGAGTAAATAGAAACTAAAAGTAAAACTGCCTTAACAAAATGCATTTATAGTTGTCTATAGAATAAATTACCATAAGGAGAAAGAAATCTATCATCAAATTGACTCTTGAATACTGCCAAATATCTTTCAACAATAGATGGATGATTACAAACCTATTTCCAATTTTTTTTAAAAAAAAACCATTAAAACAGCAACATAATTATGTTAAATAGAGTAATAAATTTAGTTATCAGTGATCCTACAGAAGAAATGAGTACCTGAAATTTGTTGAATTTTAATCAATATGTTTGTTTTCATGTTGGTCATATATATACCCACAAGGTCCTAGTGGGTAATTCAAAAATCAGTGCATTCATTACAGGAATTTAGAAATTAGAACAAAACAGGCATAATCTCAAACTTAGTCATTTTAATCCTGGAGTTGAGTAAATTTGTTATCAAATTGATTCCACATGTTCACTTTTCACTATAACTTTGGTTTCAAAGTGCCTTATGTATTTTTACATGTATAAAGTAACTTGGTTATCAAAGATTCACATCTACTTACATCAGGAAAAGATAAACGTTCAAAAATGCGAGCTCCTAAATTTATGAAATTTATCGAACATATAGGTAGTTGTTGTTGGCCATATATATATACACATGATCCTAATAAAGTTAAACTGACTATTCACATCGAAAAAGGAACGGTTGCGTATCAACTGTGTTAGTCCTATATTTTACCAAATTTATCGTTAAACAAATTTAATAAGTTGACATATATACAATACATACAAACAAAACCTTTAGTGAATTACATTATTTTTCAGAAATCAACATGATAGATTAAAAACTTACTAGTTACTCAATGTATAAAAAAATATCGCCTAAACAAAAGAAATTTTAAGGTTGTGTATTCAGCTGATATCTCAAGCTTGTGACCATGGACCAAAAAAATGTTGAAGATATGGAAGTAGATTAGGTGAAAATATTTTAGAAAAAGAAACAATGAGAAAAAGTTCAAGCTCTGGGACTACATTATCATTTAAGTTAGGTTACGAAATCAGTGCAAAGTAAAGAAGGAATTGACAAAATCATATAAATTAAATTTCCCAATATGGAATAATTGATGAAGAGTTGAATATGCATTACGCAAATATTAATCAAGAAAGCATTAATCACATAATTATAAACATTGTGATACGTTACAAATTCCTTTTTAGAGCGACAGATTCATGCTACTAATAGCTTTTACTGAAACTCTTATAATTGCAAATAATATGAATTTATCATCCCATTATCATTATATAAAATTCTAGACAATGAAATATAAGTGCAAAGAAAGCTTTCTACAGAAGTGAAGTAATAGTAATTCAATACTCTACTTATATTAGCTTCATTTCTCCCATGTCTATTTTTTTTTCTTTTGGGAAACCAGTATAACTACACGGATTCTATGAAAATATACTGTTGTGACTTATGACAAACAAATCTTCACAAATGGTAATATATCATTTGATGACAAAAACCATAACATAGAATTGAAAATTGCAAAGAAATTAAACCTTTAGACCAACAAATTTTCTCAATATACAGTAAACTTTCCCATCTCTAGCTCAAAGTTGTCACTAAAGGTATAAAAAAATATAAAAATAAGAAGGAAGGAGCAAATGATCAAGGAAGGAGTAGAAAAATACAATGACCACTAAGTGGGGTAGATGCATTTAAAAAAGGTCTAATTTATGAAAAATCAGAGTTTAAGTTGTTGAACAAATTTTAGATTGGAAAGATGAGAACTACAATTAGAGAAAGTCGCATTCTCATACACAACATCGAAATCTTAAATACTCAAGACATTTCTGCATAACATCAGATTTCTATTATTGGAAACCACAAAAAGTAACTTTTCCATCATCAAACAGGATTGCATTACACATATTATAGCATGTTAATTTATCAAATAAGGTTTTCATTTTCTAAACAGCGAGAAAACAAAGACCTTCTGAACCAAAAAATATCAGTTGAACCATCCATTATTTACCCATATCTTCTGGAAGAAGATAACTAACAGAAATGGCGAAGAAAATAAATGGAAATGGTAGAGAAAATTACCTACATGTGATGACCAATCGACACCATAAAAGGACGGTTGGAAATGAGTGGTGCTCGCCGTAAAATATGATCAGGAAGAACAATTGAAAACTACTTGGGTGATTGTGCAATGGGCTTAAATCAAACGCTTGACCTCGGGTAAACTGTAAATGAGAAGAAGGGAAAATTTTATTCAAACAAAAATAATGACGCTTCAATTTCAATAAATAGGAAAATTCTTCAGAGCTATAGAATATTAACCCGGCTTTAATAGTATTTGTTTATATGAATCTAGCATTGTAAAATTAATATACAAATTTGTCTTCAAAGTAAAGTGCTAGACATTCACATTTGTTGATATCAAGTGAAAATATTCATGTCCAATAGCAGCAATATACGTAAATAATAAGGATAAACTGCGGCTCCAAGTCAATGTTTATGCATGCTTGAAAATGTGGCATATATTAGCACATGGTAGCAATGTAGGAAGGTTATCCATACACTTTCCACTCCCCGTACATCCCTCATTAGGAAAACAACCTCTTAGCATGGAAAACAAATTATAGTTGTGAAACTCAACTGACGTTTACAGAACAAACAATACTTCGGATTTGCGCAATAAGCATGGAGAATCGAACAGTAAAAATAGTTGAATACCCAAATAAATTCAACCGGCAATAGTGAACTGTGAGATTACAAAAATTGTAAATAACGCCCCGTAGAAATAATAGGCATTTCAGATAGACAGTCATAAGTTCCATCCAAAAAAGAAATTAAATGAAGGACAAACACAAATGGGAGAGCAAATCACCTAAACGTGGTGGTAGATGATTCAAAGCAGTCTTCCAAGGCAACCAGTTATAGAAGCAGCAAGATGAGGCAAAACATAAAAGATGCACTAATAGTGACTGTGTAGCATTAAAAGTACAAAACATAAAATGATCAAATCTTTTAACATACAAATATGTTGAAACTAATAGCTGCAAAAAAGAATTCAGATACTTAAATGACCTGTAATTGTAACTTTACAATACTGACACGTGCATGACATTATATAGATTATTAGCTTTGAACAATAATCGAGTTGAATTAGTATTGTGAGCCAACTTGTTCAAAGATATGAATCTAAATGGATTAAAAAAAGCAGTACATTTATCACTCTTATCCTCTTTTAATAATTTTCCAATATTATCTGAAATGTATACATATTATAAATACAGTGCCCACCTTTTTGTCATTTAGAAAAAATTCTGTAAATAGTTAGCAGGTGAAACAACTTTATAATAGGAAAAAAAAAAAAAAAAATCAACGCAGCAAGTGCTAGTATCTCATAGGTACAGACGTACAATAAAAAAAGCATTGCCCCAACATATCTATTTATTTGCTGCACCAGTCAGTGCATGAGTAATCTATATTAAACTTTAATATGTAACATGCAATGAAGTTTAGTTGTTAAGAAACATTGCTGAATGTATATACTTCACATCTCTCCTAGTATTTGCAACTAAGAAAAGGGGCACGGCTAATTTACTTCACATATCTCCTTACTATTTGCAACTAAAAATAAGGGTATGTTGTAAATTATCAAATATTGTTTGGGATATGAGTTTTTTTTTGAAGAGGGAAGCAAGAATGGAAGAAGATAAGGTGTAGGGATTAGTCCCACATTGTAGAATATAAAAGAGTTTGTCACTATATAGGTAAAAGCTTGATACATGATATCAAAAGAAAGAAGAGAAGAAGGAATAAGGTAATGGGCCTTGAGCATGAACTTAGCATAGATAATAATCTTTAAAATATCAACAATTGCAATGCTTTGCTGGTGGGTTGAACTATTGTCTGAAAGAATTTGCTCCGCAAATCCTTGAAGTCAGAAGTACGACAGATTCTACTCCTCCAAAAGCGTCTCAAACCACAAAATCCCCAACAAATTTTCAGACAATAATTTCAACCATGGAAGGTTTGAGCGCGTTACAAGTGCTGAATCAGCATTTCACGAAGTTAGAGCGATTTGATGGAGAGAATTTCACTCGTTGGCAAGAGACCATGAAATTCTTCCTGATCACAGTCAAGTTATTGCATATTCTCGAAGATGGATTGGAGAAAATACCGGAGGAAACAGATAAGGATAGTGCAGAACTAAAAGCAAAAAGGGCAAAGCGCAAAGAGGAAGATTTTCTATGCAGAGGCCACATTCTGAATGCACTATCTACTCCGATATACAATGCTCACAAGACCTTGGACACCGCAAAGGCTCTCTGGACTGCGCTAGAAAGCAAATATCGCATCTCTGAGGCAAGTAATAAGAAATTTCTTATATGCAATTTTATGGATTTCAAAATGGTCACTAACAAGTCCATAATTGGACAAGTTAGTGAAATACTACTGTTAGTAAATCAACTTAAGGATGCCGCTATTGATCTCCCTGAATCATTTGTTGTTGAAGTTATTATTTCGAGACTCCCGAATTCTTGGAATGATTATAAGAAGAAATTAAAACATGTGGAAACCGATTATGATTTAGACGGTTTACAGCGTCATCTTCGTATTGAAGAGGATTCTCGTAAACGCGAACTAGGTGATAATCCGCAAACTGAGTCTCAATCTAAGGCTAATAATGTTGAAATTAACGATAAGTTGAAGCCTAAGAATGAGACACAGTTCAAAAAGAAAGGTACTAATTCCAAGAATAAGAAGAAGGGTGACTGTTACTATTGTCACAAACCCGACCACTATGCCCGAGACTGTCGTCTTCGGAAGAAACAACAAAAAGCGAATGTGGTCGAAGAAAAGCTTGTGGCTGTCGTACAAGAGGCGAACTCCGTTAGTGGAATTGATAATGATTGGTGGCTCGATACTGGAGCAACTATTCATATTTGCAAAGACCGTAATCTGTTCAAGACTTATGATGAGAATAACGGAGAATCCAGCGAAGTAACTAGCGCAAACAAAGTTGCAAGCAAAGTTCTGGGAAAAGGCACTATTGAATTGGCATTCACCTCTGGGAAAGTTCTTACTTTAGTCAATGTATTTTATGTACCTGATATGTGTAAGAATTTGATTTCTGGATACCTTCTTAACAAAGGAGGATTCAAGATGGTGTATGAGTCTGATAAGTTAGTGTTGTCCAAGAACAGCAAATTTATTGGACAGGTATATTCTTGTAACGACATGATTAAGTTGAATCTAATAAAGAAATCTTCTGCTTATATTGTTGACTCTGTTAATTTATGGCATAGTAGATTATGACATGTTAATTATAAGTCACTTAGAAATATGCATAAATTAGGATTAATTTCTGATTGTGATTTCGAATCCACTTCTAAATGTGAGATATGTGTTTAAGCAAAAATACATCGAAAATCCTTTAAATCTGTTGAAAGGAAAACTAGTTTGCTTGATTTGGTATATAGTGATGTGGGTGACTTGAAAAGTCATATCACCTATGGTGGTAACCAATACTATATAACGTTTATTGATGATTATTCTAGATATGCTTATGTATATCTAATGAAATCAAAAGATGAAGCCTTTGATAAATTCAAAATTTACAAAGCAGAAGTCGAAACACAATTAGGAATTAAAATTAAAGTGTTACATTCAGATCGTGGTGGTGAATATTTTTCAAATGAGTTTACTTTGTTTTGCAAACAAAATGGTATCATTCACCAATGTACCGCCCCTTATACACCACAACAAAATGGTGTTGCTGAGAGAAAAAATAGAACTTTAGTAGAAATGGTTAATGCCATGCTCATAAGTTCTAATTTGCCTTATAACCTATGGGGTGATGCTATGTTATCTACATGTTACATTTTAAATAGAGTACCACTTAAGAAAAATAATATTTCTCCTTATGAATTATGGTTCAATAGAAAACCTAATCTTACTAGACTTAAAGTTTGGGGTTGCTTAGCATACGTTAGAAAACCAGACCCTAAACGACCAAAGTTAGGTAATAGGGCTTTTAAATGTGTTTTCATTGGATATTCTCTTAATAGTGTAACTTATAGATTTATGATTCTTGATACCTTAGAAGTCATAGAATCTGTAGATGTAGAATTTTTTGAAAATCAAACTATTGAGAATCCATTGAGATCATCTAGTCCAGAACCAACTGAGACTAATGATACAAATTATGATGAATATGCTCCTGCTCAAAACAGCAAGGAAGTTTCAGTACCAGATGATAGTACTGAATACAGAAGAAGTAAAAGAGCGAGAATAGAGAAGGACTATGGTCCTGACTTCATAACATATCTCGTAGAAGGCAATAAGGACGAAGTCCTTAATGTGACAAGATATGTAATGAACGTCGATGATGATCCCAAAACTTATTCTGAGGCTATGAGTTCTAGAGATTCTAATTTCTGGAAAGAAGCTATCAATGATGAAATGAATTCCATAATGTTAAACCAAACTTGGGTATTAAGCGATTTACCTCCTGGTGCTAAACCTATAGGATGTAAATGGATATTCAAGAAAAAGTTGAATATAAATGGATCCATTGATAAGTTTAAAGCCAGATTAGCTGCTAAGGGATATAAACAAAGACAAGGAGTAGATTATTTTGATATATATGCTCCGGTAGCTCGCATATCTTCGATACGTTGTTTAATAGCACTTGCATCAATTCATAACTTGGTCATACATCAAATGGATGTAAAGACAGCTTTTCTAAATGGAGATTTAGAAGAAGAGATATACATGGAACAACCTGAAGGTTTCATAACCCCAGGCCAAGAAAAGAAAGTTTGTAAATTAGTTAAATCTCTTTATGGCCTGAAGCAAGCTCCCATGCAATGGCATGAGAAGTTTGATAAATTTGCACTGTCATTTGGATTCATTGTTAATGATGCAGATAAATGTATCTATAGCAAATCGAATAATAACGGTTATGTTATAATATGTTTATACGTTGATGACATGCTGATATTTGGTTCCAACATATCCTGTGTAAATGACACTAAGAAGTTTCTATCTTCTAAATTTGATATGAAAGATCTGGGAGAGGCTGATGTAATTCTAGGAATTAAAATCATTAAGAAAACGGGGGAGTTATTATTAACTCAATCTCATTACATTGAGAAGTTCCTAAAGAAGTATAATCATTATGATGACAAACCAGCACCAACTCCTTTAGATCCAAGTATAAAATTAGAAAAGAACACTGGACGTACCATTTCTCAATTGGAATATTCCAGTATTATTGGGAGTCTTATGTATGCTATGCATTGCACTAGACCAGATATCGCACATGCTATAAGTGTATTGTGTCGATTTACGAGTAACCAGGTTTCGAACACTGGAAAGCCATTTCCAGAGTCTTAGCTTATTTGAAGGGAACCATCAACTACGGTTTATCTTATAAAGGATATCCTGCTGTAATAGAAGGATATAGTGATGCAACCTGAAACAATGTAGAATCGAAATCCAAGTCTACGACTGGATGGATATTTACATTAGGAGGCGCTGATGTGTCTTGGGCTTCCAAGAAGCAGACCTGTATATCTGATTCAACTATGTTGTCAGAATTGATTGCATTAGCAGACGCATGTAAAGAAGCGGAATGGCTTAGAAATTTGTTAGTAGAAATCCCATTATGGAAGAAGCCATCTCCAGCAGTCTTGATTAACTGTGATAATCAAGCAACGATATATAATGTTTCTAATAAAACATATAATGGAAAATCTAGACATGTAAGTCTTAGACATCACATGGCGAGACAGTTACTCAAAAGTGGAGTTATAACTGTTGATTACATAGAAACAAAGAAAAACTTGGCTGACCCACTTACGAAGAGTCTTCCAAAGGCTATGGTTTCTATAAAGTCAAAAGAAATGGGACTAAGGTCTGTGAATGAAGATTGATCATCCTTAACAGAAACCCAACTTGTGTCTTGAAAAGGATAGACAAAGTTCAATGGGTACCAACAAGTTAACGAAATGATTATGGAACACTAAATCAATAATCCCATAATGTTTAATGTTGGATTCTGCATGAACAAAGGATGGATAAATATCCTTAATAAGTCTAGAAACCCTAAAAGGTGTCTCGTAGAAACACTTTAAGTGACTTACGTATACGAGTATGGAAATCAGGCCGTTTCCTAGGAAAGTAAGACCGCTTTCGAAGTAGACTCATGAACCAGGATTTAAGCACATGGCCATTAACGTGCTGAGCAATACAGAACACTCTAACTAAGGAATACAACATGTGTGATTGTTCCGGTTTTATCATTAAGGGATACATGGTTCAAGATTCGTTCACCATAGAATCTCGATAGAACTTTGAACGGTTTACACTAAGTAAAAGTTCAAATCCAAAAAATACTTTTATTTATGTGTTGTTTCCACGATGGTGCAAAACTTGATCTTAGAACTACATAGGCTTGATCCCACTTGGGTATGTAGGAAGTCACCCTAGTGACTCAGCCATCCACTTTAATTTATTCTGAAAATTGGGGGAGATTGTTGTAAATTTTCAAATATTGTTTGGGATATGGGTTTGTTTTTGAAGAGGGAAGCAAGAATGGAAGAAGATAAGGTGTAGGGATTAGTCCCACATTGTAGAATATAAAAGAGTTTGTCACTATATAGGTAAAAGCTTGATACATGATATCAAAAGAAAGAAGAGAAGGAGGAATAAGGCAATGGGCCTTGAGCATGAACTTGGCATAGATAATAATCTTTAAAATGTCAAAAGATGGGCCTTGGGGCTCTTGGGGTCTCGTGATCCATTAGACCGATGAAACAGATCGGTCGACTGGCCAAAACTCACTGGTCGACCGGTGGTTTTTGGGCGGTCGACCGGTTTCGTCCTAAAGGGGATGCGACGCTTCAGAAGCGTTGCAAAACTGAAAGGATGCGTATTTTCAGAATCGAACAGAAATGGCTGTTGCGATTCAACAATTGCAACGCTTTGCTAATGGATATCTCCTCTCATCACCTATATATACAACGCCAGAAATCTGTTTCTATATTACCGAATTCTTTATTTCTTCTTCATCAGTTCTGCAACGCCTTTAAACTATTGCAAAACACTTCCGTCTGAAACACTTGTATAGTGTTTCAATTCTGAAACAGTTGCAGAATTACCGTATTCTACTTCCTCTTCTATTCTATAATCTACATTGCAGCATCAGCAATCAAATATCAGAGTGTTCTTGGTTGGATCAAAATCGTACAAATTTTGAATCCGATAACGCTGTTTCAAGGCTTCATTGAATCCTGAAGTCAATAGTTCGTTAACCCGTTTGTACCTGGTGGGTTGAACTATTGTCTGAAAGAATTTGCTCCGCAAATCCTTGAAGTCAGAAGTACGGCAGATTCTACTCCTCCAAAAGCGTCTTAAACCACAAAATCCCCAACAAATTTTCAGACAATAATTTCAACCATGGAAGGTTTGAGCGCGTTACAAGTAATGAATCAACATTTGACGAAGTTAGAGCGATTTGATGGAGAGAATTTCACTCATTGGCAAGAGACCATGAAATTCTTCCTGATCACAGTCAAGTTATTTCATATTCTCGAAGATGGATTGGAGAAAATACCGGAGGAAACAGATAAGGATAGTGCGGAACTAAAAGCAAAAAGGGAAAAGCGCAAAGAGGAAGATTTTCTATGCAGAGGCCACATTCTGAATGCACTATCTACTCCGATATACAATGCTCACAGGACCTTGGACACCGCAAAGGCTCTCTGGACTGCGCTAGAAAGCAAATATCGCATCTCTGAGGCAAGTAATAAGAAATTTCTTATATGCAATTTTATGGATTTCAAAATGGTCACTAACAAGTCCATAATTGGACAAGTTAGTGAAATACTACTGTTAGTAAATCAACTTAAGGATGCCGGTATTGATCTCCCTGAATCATTTGTTGTTGGAGTTATTATTTCGAGACTCCCGAATTCTTGGAATGATTATAAGAAGAAATTAAAACATGCGGAAACCGATTATGATTTAGACGGTTTACAGCGTCGTCTTCGTATTGAAGAGGATTCTCGTAAACGCGAACTAGATGATAATCCGTAAACTGAGTCTCAATCTAAGGCTAATAATGTTGAAATTAACGATAAGTTGAAGCCTAAGAATGAGACACAGTTCAAAAAGAAAGGTACTAATTCTAAGAATAAGAAGAAGGGTGACTGTTACTATTGTCACAAACCCGGCCACTATGCCCGAGACTGTCGTCTTCGGAAGAAACAACAAAAAGCGAATGTGGTCGAAGAAAAGCTTGTGGCTGTCGTACAAGAGGCGAACTCCGTTAGTGGAATTGATAATGATTGGTGGCTCGATACTGGAGCAACTATTCATATTTGCAAAGATCGTAATCTGTTCAAGACTTACAATGAGAATAACGGAGAATCCAGCGAAGTAACTAGTGCAAACAAAGTTGCAAGCAAAGTTCTGGGAAAAGGCACTATTGAATTGACATTCACCTCTGGGAAAGTTCTTACTTTAGTCAATGTATTTTATGTACCTGATATGTGTAAGAATTTGATTTCTGGATACCTTCTTAACAAAGGAGGATTCAAGATGGTGTATGAGTCTGATAAGTTAGTGTTGTCCAAGAACAGCAAATTTACTGGACAGGGATATTCTTGTAACGACATGATTAAGTTGAATCTAATAAAGAAATCTTCTGCTTATATTGTTGACTCTGTTAATTTATGGCTTAGTAGATTAGGACATGTTAATTATAAGTCACTTAGAAATATGCATAAATTAGGATTAATTTCTGATTGTGATTTCGAATCCACTTCTAAATGTGAGATATGTGTTCAAGCAAAAATACATAGAAAATCCTTTAAATCTGTTGAAAGGAAAACTAGTTTGCTTGATTTGGTATATAGTGATGTGGGTGACTTGAAAAGTCATATCACCTATAGTGGTAACCAATACTATATAACGTTTATTGATAATTATTCTAGATATGCTTATGTATATCTAAAGAAATCAAAAGATGAAGCCTTTGATAAATTCAAAATTTACAAAGCAGAAGTCGAAACACAATTAGGAATTAAAATTAAAGTGTTACATTCAGATCGTGGTGGTGAATATTTTTCAAATGAGTTTACTTTGTTTTGCAAACAAAATGGTATCATTCACCAATGTACCGCCCCTTATACACCACAACAAAATGGTGTTGTTGAGAGAAAAAATAGAACTTTAGTAGAAATGGTTAATGCCATGCTCATAAGTTCTAATTTGCCTTATAACCTATGGGGTGATGCTATGTTATCTGCATGTTACATTTTAAATAGAGTACCACTTAAGAAAAATAATATTTCTCCTTATGAATTATGGTTCAATAGAAAACCTAATCTTACTAGACTTAAAGTTTGGGGTTGCTTAGCATATGTTAGAAAACCAGACCCTAAACGACCAAAGTTAGGTAATAGAGCTTTTAAATGTGTTTTCATTGGATATTCTCTTAATAGTATAACTTATAGATTTATGATTCTTGATACCTTAGAAGTCATAGAATCTGTAGATGTAGAATTTTTTGAAAATCAAACTATTGAGAATCCATTGAGATCATCTAGTCCAGAACCAACTGAGACTAATGATACAAATGATGATGAATATGCTCCTGCTCAAAACAGCAAGGAAGTTTCAGTACCAGATGATAGTACTGAATACAGAATAAGTAAAAGAGCGAGAATAGAGAAGGACTATGGTCCTGACTTCATAACATATCTCGTAGAAGGCAATAAGGACGAAGTCCTTAATGTGACAAGATATGTAATGAACGTCGATGATGATCCCAAAACTTATTCTGAGGCTATGAGTTCTAGAGATTCTAATTTCTGGAAAGAAGCTATCAATGATGAAATGAATTCCATAATGTTAAACCAAACTTGGGTATTAAGCGATTTACCTCCTGGTGCTAAACCTATAGGATGTAAATGGATATTCAAGAAAAAGTTGAATACAAATGGATCCATTGATAAGTTTAAAGCCAGATTAGTTGCTACGGGATATAAACAAAGACAAGGAGTAGATTATTTTGATACATATGCTCCGGTAGCTCGCATATCTTCGATACGTTGTTTAACAGCACTTGCATCAATTCATAACTTGGTCATACATCAAATGGATGTAAAGACAGCTTTTCTAAATGGAGATTTAGAAGAAGAGATATACATGGAACAACCTGAAGGTTTCATAACCCCAGGCCAAGAAAAGAAAGTTTGTAAATTAGTTAAATCTCTTTATGGCCTGAAGCAAGCTCCCATGCAATGGCATGAGAAGTTTGATAAAGTTGCACTGTCATTTGGATTCATTGTTAATGATGCAGATAAATGTATCTATAGCAAATCGGATAATAACGGTTATGTTATAATATGTTTATACGTTGATGACATGCTGATATTTGGTTCCAACATATCCTATGTAAATGAAACTAAGAAGTTTCTATCTTCTAAATTTGATATGAAAGATCTGGGAGAGGCTGATGTAATTCTAGGAATTAAAATCATTAAGAAAACGGGGGATTTATTATTAACTCAATCTCATTACATTGAGAAGTTCCTAAAGAAGCATAATCATTATGATGACAAACCAGCACCAACTCCTTTAGATCCAAGTATAAAATTAGAAAAGAACATTGGACATACCATTTCTCAATTGGAATATTCCAGTATTATTGGGAGTCTTATGTATGCTATGCATTGCACTAGACCAGATATCGCACATGGTATAAGTGTATTGTGTCGATTTACGAGTAATCCAGGTTTCGAACACTGGAAAGCCATTTTCAGAGTCTTAGCTTATTTGAAGGGAACCATCAACTACGGTTTATCTTATAAAGGATATCCTGCTGTAATAGAAGGATATAGTGATGCAACCTGGAACAATGTAGAATCGAAATCCAAGTCTACGACTGGATGGATATTTACATTAGGAGGCGCTGCTGTGTCTTGGGCTTCCAAGAAGCAGACCTGTATATCTGATTCAACTATGTTGTCAGAATTGATTGCATTAGCAGACGCATGTAAAGAAGCGGAATGGCTTAGAAATTTGTTAGTAGAAATCCCATTATGGAAGAAGCCATCTCCAGCAGTCTTGATTAACTGTGATAATCAAGCAACGATATATAATGTATCTAATAAAACATATAACGGAAAATCTAGACATGTAAGTCTTAGACATCACATGGTGAGACAGTTACTCAAAAGTGGAGTTATAACTGTTGATTACATAGAAACAAAGAAAAACTTGGCTGACCCACTTACGAAGAGTCTTCCAAAGGCTATGGTTTCTATAAAGTCAAAGGAAATGGGACTAAGGTCTGTGAATGAAGATTGATCATCCTTAACAGAAACCCAACTTGTGTCTTGAAAAGGATAGACAAAGTTCAATGGGTACCAACAAGTTAAGGAAATGATTATGGAACACTAAATCAATAATCCCATAATGTTTAGTGTTGGATTCTGCATGAACAAAGGATGGATAAATATCCTTAATAAGTCTAGAAACCCTAAAAGGTGTCTCGTAGAAACACTTTAAGTGACTTACCTATACGAGTATGGAAATCAGGCCGTTTCCTAGGAAAGTAAGACCGCTTTCGAAGTAGACTCATGAACCAGGATTTAAGCACATGGCCATTAACGTGCTGAGCAATACAGAACACTCTAACTAAGGAATACAACATGTGTGATTGTACCGGTTTTATCATTAAGGGATACATGGTTCAAGATTCGTTCACCATTGAATCTCGATAGAACTTTGAATGGTTTACACTAAGTAAAAGTTCAAATCCAAAAGATACTTTTATTTATGTGTTGTTTCCACGATGATGCAAAACTTGATCTTAGAACTACATAGGCTTGATCCCACTTGGGTATGTAGGAAGTCACCCTTGTGACTCAGCCATCCACTTTAATTTATTTTGAAAATTGGGGGAGATTGTTGTAAATTTTCAAATATTGTTTGGGATATGGGTTTGTTTTTGAAGAGGGAAGCAAGAATGGAAGAAGATAAGGTGTAGGGATTAGTTCCACATTGTAGAATATAAAAGAGTTTGTCACTATATAGGTAAAAGCTTGATACATGATATCAAAAGAAAGAAGAGAAGGAGGAATAAGGCAATGGGCCTTGAGCATGAACTTGGCATAGATAATAATCTTTAAAATGTCAAAAGATGGGCCTTGGGCCTTGGGGCTCTTGGGGTCTCGTGATCCATTAGACCGACGAAACAGATCGGTCGACTGGCCAAAACTCACCGGTCGACCGGTGGTTTTTGGGCGGTCGACCGGTTTCGTCCTAAAGGGGGTGCGACGCTTCAGAAGCGTTGCAAAACTGAAAGGATGCGTATTTTCAGAATCGAACAGAAATGGCTGTTGCGATTCAACAATTGCAACGCTTTGCTAATGGATATCTCCTCTCATCACCTATATATACAACGCCAGAAATCTGTTTCTATATTACCGAATTCTTTATTTCTTCTTCATCAGTTCTGCAACGCCATTAAACTATTGCAAAACACTTCCGTTTGAAACACTTGTATAGTGTTTCAATTCTGAAACAGTTGCAGAATTACCGTATTCTACTTCCTCTTCTATTCTATAATCTACATTGCATCATCAGCAATCAAATATCAGAGTGTTCTTGGTCGGATCAAAATCGTACAAATTTTGAATCCGATAACGCTGTTTCAAGGCTTCATTGAATCCTGAAGTCAATAGTTCGTTAACCCATTTATACCTGGTGGGTTGAACTATTGTCTGAAAGAATTTGCTCCGCAAATCCTTGAAGTCAGAAGTACGGCAGATTCTACTCCTCCAAAAGCGTCTCAAACCACAAAATCCCCAACAAATTTTCAGACAATAATTTCAACCATGGAAGGTTTGAGCGCGTTACAAGTAATGAATCAGCATTTGACGAAGTTAGAGCGATTTGATGGAGATAATTTCACTCGTTGGCAAGAGACCATGAAATTCTTCCTAATCACAGTCAAGTTATTTCATATTCTCGAAGATGGATTGGAGAAAATACCAGAAGGAAACAAATAAGGATAGTGCGGAACATAAAGCAAAAAGGGCAAAGCGCAAAGAGGAAGATTTTCTATGCAGAGGCCACATTCTGAATGCACTATCTACTCCGATATACAATGCTCACAGGACCTTGGACACCGCAAAGGCTCTCTGGACTGCGCTAGAAAGCAAATATCGCATCTCTGAGGCAAGTAATAAGAAATTTCTTATATGCAATTTTATGGATTTCAAAATGGTCACTAACAAGTCCATAATTGGACAAGTTAGTGAAATACTACTGTTAGTAAATCAACTTAAGGATGCCGGTATTGATCTCCCTGAATCATTTGTTGTTGGAGTTATTATTTCGAGACTCCCGAATTCTTGGAATGATTATAAGAAGAAATTAAAACATGCGGAAACCGATTATGATTTAGACGGTTTACAGCGTCATCTTCGTATTGAAGAGGATTCTCGTAAACGCGAACTAGATGATAATCCGCAAACTGAGTCTCAATCTAAGGCTAATAATGTTGAAATTAACGGTAAGTTGAAGCCTAAGAATGAGACACAGTTCAAAAAGAAAGGTACTAATTCCAAGAATAAGAAGAAGGGTGACTGTTACTATTGTCACAAGCTCGGCCACTATGCCCGAGACTGTCGTCTTCGGAAGAAACAACAAAAAGCGAATGTGGTCGAAGAAAAGCTTGTGGCTGTCGTACAAGAGGCGAACTCCGTTAGTGGAATTGATAATGATTGGTGGCTCGATACTGGAGCAACTATTCATATTTGCAAAGACCGTAATCTGTTCAAGACTTACGATGAGAATAACGGAGAATCCAGCGAAGTAACTAGCGCAAACAAAGTTGCAAGCAAAGTTCTGGGAAAAGGCACTATTGAATTGACATTCACCTCTGGGAAAGTTCTTACTTTAGTCAATGTATTTTATGTACCTGATATGTGTAAGAATTTGATTTCTGGATACCTTCTTAACAAAGGAGGATTCAAGATGGTGTATGAGTCTGATAAGTTAGTGTTGTCCAAGAACAGCAAATTTATTGGACAGGGATATTCTTGTAACGGCATGATTAAGTTGAATCTAATAAAGAAATCTTCTGCTTATATTGTTGACTCTGTTAATTTATGGCATAGTAGATTAGGACATGTTAATTATAAGTCACTTAGAAATATGCATAAATTAGGATTAATTTCTGATTGTGATTTCGAATCCACTTCTAAATGTGAGATATGTGTTCAAGAAAAAATACATCGAAAATCCTTTAAATCTGTTGAAAGGAAAACTAGTTTGCTTGATTTGGTATATAGTGATGTGGGTGACTTGAAAAGTCATATCACCTATGGTGGTAACCAATACTATATAACGTTTATTGATGATTATTCTAGATATGCTTATGTATATCTAATGAAATCAAAAGATGAAGCCTTTGATAAATTCAAAATTTACAAAGCAGAAGTCGAAACACAATTAGGAATTAAAATTAAAGTGTTACATTCAGATCGTGGTGGTGAATATTTTTCAAATGAGTTTACTTTGTTTTGCAAACAAAATGGTATCATTCACCAATGTACCGCCCCTTATACACCACAACAAAATGGTGTTGCTGAGAGAAAAAATAGAACTTTAGTAGAAATGGTTAATGCCATGCTCATAAGTTCTAATTTGCCTTATAACCTATGGGGTGATGCTATGTTATCTGCATGTTACATTTTAAATAGAGTACCACTTAAGAAAAATAATATTTCTCCTTATGAATTATGGTTCAATAGAAAACCTAATCTTACTAGACTTAAAGTTTGGGGTTGCTTAGCATATGTTAGAAAACCAGACCCTAAACGACCAAAGTTAGGTAATAGGGCTTTTAAATGTGTTTTCATTGGATATTCTCTTAATAGTGTAACTTATAGATTTATGATTCTTGATACCTTAGAAGTCATAGAATCTGTAGATGTAGAATTTTTTGAAAATCAAACTATTGAGAATCCATTGAGATCATCTAGTCCAGAACCAACTGAGACTAATGATACAAATGATGATGAATTTGCTCATGCTCAAAACAGCAAGGAAGTTTCAGTACCAGATGATAGTACTAAATACAGAAGAAGTAAAAGAGCGAGAATAGAGAAGGACTATGGTCCTGACTTCATAACATATCTCGTAGAAGGCAATAAGGACGAAGTCCTTAATGTGACAAGATATGTAATGAACGTCGATGATGATCCCAAAACTTATTCTGAGGCTATGAGTTCTAGAGATTCTAATTTCTGGAAAGAAGCTATCAATGATGAAATGAATTCCATAATGTTAAACCAAACTTGGGTATTAAGCGATTTACCTCCTGGTGCTAAACCTATAGGATGTAAATGGATATTCAAGAAAAAGTTGAATACAAATGGATCCATTGATAAGTTTAAAGCCAGATTAGTTGCTACGGGATATAAACAAAGACAAGGAGTAGATTATTTTGATACATATGCTCCGGTAGCTCGCATATCTTCGATACGTTGTTTAATAGCACTTGCATCAATTCATAACTTGGTCATACATCAAATGGATGTAAAGACAGCTTTTCTAAATGGAGATTTAGAAGAAGAGATATACATGGAACAACCTGAAGGTTTCATAACCCCAGGCCAAGAAAAGAAAGTTTGTAAATTAGTTAAATCTCTTTATGGCCTGAAGCAAGCTCCCATGTAATGGCATGAGAAGTTTGATAAAGTTGCACTGTCATTTGGATTCATTGTTAATGATGCAGATAAATGTATCTATAGCAAATCGGATAATAACGGTTATGTTATAATATGTTTATACGTTGATGACATGCTGATATTTGGTTCCAACATATCCTATGTAAATGAAACTAAGAAGTTTCTATCTTCTAAATTTGATATGAAAGATCTGGGAGAGGCTGATGTAATTCTAGGAATTAAAATCATTAAGAAAACGGGGGAGTTATTATTAACTCAATCTCATTACATTGAGAAGTTCCTAAAGAAGTATAATCATTATGATGACAAACCAGCACCAACTCCTTTAGATCCAAGTATAAAATTAGAAAAGAACACTGGACGTACCATTTCTCAATTGGAATATTCCAGTATTATTGGGAGTCTTATGTATGCTATGCATTGCACTAGACCAGATATCGCACATGCTATAAGTGTATTGTGTCGATTTACGAGTAATCCAGGTTTCGAACACTGGAAAGCCATTTCCAGAGTCTTAGCTTATTTGAAGGGAACCATCAACTACGGTTTATCTTATAAAGGATATCCTGCTGTAATAGAAGGATATAGTGATGCAACCTGGAACAATGTAGAATCGAAATCCAAGTCTACGACTGGATGGATATTTACATTAGGAGGCGGTGCTGTGTCTTGGGCTTCCAAGAAGCAGACTTGTATATCTGATTCAACTATGTTGTCAGAATTGATTGCATTAGCAGACGCATGTAAAGAAGCGGAATGGCTTAGAAATTTGTTAGTAGAAATCCCATTATGGAAGAAGCCATCTCCAGCAGTCTTGATTAACTGTAATAATCAAGCAACGAAATATAATGTTTCTAATAAAACATATAACGGAAAATCTAGACATGTAAGTCTTAGACATCACATGGTGAGACAGTTACTAAAAAGTGGAGTTATAACTGTTGATTACATAGAAACAAAGAAAAACTTGGCTGACCCACTTACGAAGAGTCTTCCAAAGGCTATGGTTTCTACAAAGTCAAAGGAAATGGGACTAAGGTCTGTGAATGAAGATTGATCATCCTTAACAGAAACCCAACTTGTGTCTTGAAAAGGATAGACAAAGTTCAATGGGTACCGACAAGTTAACGAAATGATTATGGAACACTAAATCAATAATCCCATAATGTTTAGTGTTGGATTCTGCATGAACAAAGGATGGATAAATATCCTTAATAAGTCTAGAAACCCTAAAAGGTGTCTCGCAGAAACACTTTAAGTGACTTACCTATACGAGTATGGAAATCAGGCCGTTTCCTAGGAAAGTAAGACCGCTTTCGAAGTAGACTCATGAACCAGGATTTAAGCACATGGCCATTAACGTGCTGAGCAATACAGAACACTCTAACTAAGGAATACAACATGTGTGATTGTTCCGGTTTTATCATTAAGGTAGACATGGTTCAAGATTCGTTCACCATTGAATCTCGATAGAACTTTGAATGGTTTACACCAAGTAAAAGTTCAAATCCAAAAGATACTTATATTTATGTGTTGTTTCCACGATGATGCAAAACTTGATCTTAGAACTACATAGGCTTGATCCCACTTGGGTATGTAGGAAGTCACCCTAGTGACTCAGCCATCCACTTTAATTTATTTTGAAAATTGGGGGAGATTGTTGTAAATTTTCAAATATTGTTTGGGATATAGGTTTGTTTTTGAAGAGGGAAGCAAGAATGGAAGAAGATAAGGTGTAGGGATTAGTCCCACATTGTAGAATATAAAAGAGTTTGTCACTATATAGGTAAAAGCTTGATACATGATATCAAAAGAAAGAAGAGAAGGAGGAATAAGGCAATGGGCCTTGAGCATGAACTTGGCATAGATAATAATCTTTAAAATGTCAAAAGATGGGCCTTGGGCCTTGGGGCTCTTGGGGTCTCGTGATCCATTAGACCGATGAAACAGATTGGTCGACTGGCCAAAACTCACCGGTCGACCGGTGGTTTTTGGGCGGTCGACCGCTTTTGTCCTAAAGGGGATGCGACGCTTCAGAAGCGTTGCAAAACTGAAAGGATGCGTATTTTCAGAATCGAACAGAAATGGCTGTTGCGATTCAACAATTGCAACGCTTTGCTAATGGATATCTCCTCTCATCACCTATATATACAACGCCAGAAATCTGTTTCTATATTACCGAATTCTTTATTTCTTCTTCATTAGTTCTGCAACGCCATTAAAATATTGCAAAACACTTCCGTCTGAAACACTTGTATAGTGTTTCAATTCTGAAACAGTTGCAGAATTACCGTATTCTACTTCCTCTTCTATTCTATAATCTACATTGCATCATCAGCAATCAAATATCAGAGTGTTCTTGGTCGGATCAATATCGTACAAATTTTGAATCCGATAACGCTGTTTCAAGGCTTCATTGAATCCTGAAGTCAATAGTTCGTTAACCCGTTTGTACCTGGTGGGTTGAACTATTGTCTGAAAGAATTTGCTCCGCAAATCCTTGAAGTCAGAAGTTCGGCAGATTCTACTCCTCCAAAAGCGTCTCAAACCACAAAATCCCCAACAAATTTTCAGACAATAATTTCAACCATGGAAGGTTTGAGCGTGTTACAAGTAATGAATCAGCATTTGACGAAGTTAGAGCGATTTGATGTAGAGAATTTCACTCGTTGGCAAGAGACCATGAAATTCTTCCTGATCACAGTCAAGTTATTTCATATTCTGGAAGATGGATTGGAGAAAATACCGGAGGAAACAGATAAGGATAGTGCAGAACTAAAAGCAAAAAGGGCAAAGCGCAAAGAGGAAGATTTTCTATGCAGAGGCCACATTCTGAATGCACTATCTACTCCGATATACAATGCTCACAGGACCTTGGACACCGCAAAGGCTCTCTGGACTGCGCTAGAAAGCAAATATCGCATCTCTGAGGCAAGTAATAAGAAATTTCTTATATGCAATTTTATGGATTTCAAAATGGTCACTAACAAGTCCATAATTGGACAAGTTAGTGAAATACTACTGTTAGTAAATCAACTTAAGGATGTCGGTATTGATCTCCCTGAATCATTTGTTGTTGGAGTTATTATTTCGAGACTCCCGAATTCTTGGAATGATTATAAGAAGAAATTAAAACATGCGGAAACCGATTATGATTTAGACGGTTTACAGCGTCATCTTCGTATTGAAGAGGATTCTCGTAAACGCGAACTAGATGATAATCCGCAAACTGAGTCTCAATCTAAGGCTAATAATGTTGAAATTAACGATAAGTTGAAGCCTAAGAATGAGACACAGTTCAAAAAGAAAGGTACTAATCCCAAGAATAAGAAGAAGGGTGACTGTTACTATTGTCACAAACCCGGCCACTTTGCCCGAGACTGTCGTCTTCGGAAGAAACAACAAAAAGCGAATGTGGTCGAAGAAAAGCTTGTGGCTGTCGTACAAGAGGCGAACTCCGTTAGTGGAATTGATAATGATTGGTGGCTCGATACTGGAGCAACTATTCATATTTGCAAAGACCGTAATCTGTTCAAGACTTACAATGAGAATAACGGAGAATCCAGCGAAGTAACTAGCGCAAACAAAGTTGCAAGCAAAGTTCTGGGAAAAGGCACTATTGAATTGACATTCACCTCTGGGAAAGTTCTTACTTTAGTCAATGTATTTTATGTACCTGATATGTGTAAGAATTTGATTTCTGGATACCTTCTTAACAAAGGAGGATTCAAGATGGTGTATGAGTCTGATAAGTTAGTGTTGTCCAAGAACAGCAAATTTATTGGACAGGGATATTCTTGTAACGGCATGATTAAGTTGAATCTAATAAAGAAATCTTCTGCTTATATTGTTGACTCTGTTAATTTATGGCATAGTAGATTAGGACATGTTAATTATAAGTCACTTAGAAATATGCATAAATTAGGATTAATTTCTGATTGTGATTTCGAATCCACTTCTAAATGTGAGATATGTGTTCAAGCAAAAATACATCGAAAATCCTTTAAATCTGTTGAAAGGAAAACTAGTTTGCTTGATTTGGTATATAGTGATGTGGGTGACTTGAAAAGTCATATCACCTATGGTGGTAACCAATGCTATATAACGTTTATTGATGATTATTCTAGATATGCTTATGTATATCTAATGAAATCAAAAGATGAAGCCTTTGATAAATTCAAAATTTACAAAGCAGAAGTCGAAACACAATTAGGAATTAAAATTAAAGTGTTACATTCAGATCGTGGTGGTGAATATTTTTCAAATGAGTTTACTTTGTTTTGCAAACAAAATGGTATCATTCACCAATGTACCGCCCCTTATACACCACAACAAAATGGTGTTGTTGAGAGAAAAAATAGAACTTTAGTAGAAATGGTTAATGCCATGCTCATAAGTTCTAATTTGCCTTATAACCTATGGGGTGATGCTATGTTATCTGCATGTTACATTTTAAATAGAGTACCACTTAAGAAAAATAATATTTCTCCTTATGAATTATGGTTCAATAGAAAACCTAATCTTACTAGACTTAAAGTTTGGGGTTGCTTAGCATATGTTAGAAAACCAGACCCTAAACGACCAAAGTTAGGTAATTGGGCTTTTAAATGTGTTTTCATTGGATATTCTCTTAATAGTATAACTTATAGATTTATGATTCTTGATACCTTAGAAGTCATAGAATCTGTAGATGTAAATTTTTTTGAAAATCAAACTATTGAGAATCCATTGAGATCATCTAGTCCAGAACCAACTGAGACTAATGATACAAATGATGATGAATATGCTCCTGCTCAAAACAGGAAGGAAGTTTCAGTACCAGATGATAGTACTGAATACAGAAGAAGTAAAAGAGCGAGAATAGAGAAGGACTATGGTCCTGACTTCATAACATATCTCGTAGAAAGCAATAAGGACGAAGTCCTTAATGTGACAAGATATGTATTGAACGTCGATGATGATCCCAAAACTTATTCTGAGGCTATGAGTTCTAGAGATTCTAATTTCTGGAAAGAAGCTATCAATGATGAAATAAATTCCATAATGTTAAACCAAACTTGGGTATTAAGCGATTTACCTCCTGGTGCTAATCCTATAGGATGTAAATGGATATTCAAGAAAAAGTTGAATACAAATGGATCCATTGATAAGTTTAAAGCCAGATTAGTTGCTAAGGGATATAAACAAAGACAAGGAGTAGATTATTTTGATACATATGCTCCGGTAGCTCGCATATCTTCGATACGTTGTTTAATAGCACTTGCATCAATTCATAACTTGGTCATACATCAAATGGATGTAAAGACAGCTTTTCTAAATGGAGATTTAGAAGAAGAGACATACATGGAACAACCTGAAGGTTTCATAACCCCAGGCCAAGAAAAGAAAGTTTGTAAATTAGTTAAATCTCTTTATGGCCTGAAGCAAGCTCCCATGCAATGGCATGAGAAGTTTGATAAAGTTGCACTGTCATTTGGATTCATTGTTAATGATGCAGATAAATGTATCTATAGCAAATCGGATAATAACGGTTATGTTATAATATGTTTATACGTTGATGACATGCTGATATTTGGTTCCAACATATCCTGTGTAAATGAAACTAAGAAGTTTCTATCTTCTAAATTTGATATGAAAGATCTGGGAGAGGCTAATGTAATTCTAGGAATTAAAATCATTAAGAAAACGGGGGAGTTATTATTAACTCAATCTCATTACATTGAGAAGTTCCTAAAGAAGTATAATCATTATGATGACAAACCAGCACCAACTCCTTTAGATCCAAGTATAAATTTAGAAAAGAACACTGGATGTACCATTTCTCAATTGGAATATTCCAGTATTATTGGGAGTCTTATGTATGCTATGCATTGCACTAGACCAGATATCGCACATGCTATAAGTGTATTGTGTCGATTTACGAGTAATCCAGGTTTCGAACACTGGAAATCCATTTCCAGAGTCTTAGCTTATTTGAAGGGAACCATCAACTATGGTTTATCTTATAAAGGATATCCTGCTGTAATAGAAGGATATAGTGATGCAACCTGGAACAATATAGAATCGAAATCCAAGTCTACGACTAGATGGATATTTACATTAGGAGGCGCTGCTGTGTCTTGGGCTTCCAAGAAGCAGACCTGTATATCTGATTCAACTATGTTGTCAGAATTGATTGCATTAGCAGACGCATGTAAAGAAGCGGAATGGCTTAGAAATTTGTTAGTAGAAATCCCATTATGGAAGAAGCCATCTCCAGCAGTCTTGATTAACTGTGATAATCAAGCAACGATATATAATGTTTCTAATAAAACATATAATGGAAAATCTAGACATGTAAGTCTTAGACATCACATGGTGAGATAGTTACTCAAAAGTGGAGTTATAACTGTTGATTACATAGAAACAAAGAAAAACTTGGCTGACCCACTTACGAAGAGTCTTCCAAAGGCTATGGTTTCTATAAAGTCAAAGGAAATGGGACTAAGGTCTGTGAATGAAGATTGATCATCCTTAACAGAAACCCCACTTGTGTCTTGAAAAGGATAGACAAAGTTCAATGGGTACCAACAAGTTAAGGAAATGATTATGGAACACTAAATCAATAATCCCATAATGTTTAGTGTTGGATTCTGCATGAACAAAGGATGGACAAATATCCTTAATAAGTCTAGAAACCCTAAAAGGTGTCTCGCAGAAACACTTTAAGTGACTTACCTATACGAGTATGGAAATCAGGCCGTTTCCTAGGAAAGTAAGACCGCTTTCGAAGTAGACTCATGAACCAGGATTTAAGCACATGGCCATTAACGTGCTGAGCAATACAGAACACTCTAACTAAGGGATACAACATGTGTGATTGTTCCGGTTTTATCATTAAGGGATACATGGTTCAAGATTCGTTCACCATTGAATCTCGATAGAACTTTGAATGGTTTACACTAAGTAAAAGTTCAAATCCAAAAGATACTTATATTTATGTGTTGTTTCCACGATGATGCAAAACTTGATCTTAGAACTACATAGGCTTGATCCCACTTGGGTATGTAGGAAGTCACCCTAGTGACTCAGCCATCCACTTTAATTTATTTTAAAAATTGGGGGAGATTGTTGTAAATTTTCAAATATTGTTTGGGATATGGGTTTGTTTTTGAAGAAGGAAGCAAGAATGGAAGAAGATAAGGTGTAGGGATTAGTCCCACATTGTATAATATAAAAGAGTTTGTCACTATATAGGTAAAAGCTTGATACATGATATCAAAAGAAAGAAGAGAAGGAGGAATAAGGCAATGGGCCTTGAGCATGAACTTGGCATAGATAATAATCTTTAAAATGTCAAAAGATGGGCCTTGGGGCTCTTGGGGTCTCGTGATCCATTAAACCGATGAAACAGATCGGTCGACTGGCCAAAACTCACCGGTCGACCGGTGGTTTTTGGGCGGTCGACCGGTTTCGTCCTAAAGGGGATGCGACGCTTCAGAAGCGTTGCAAAACTGAAAGGATGCGTATTTTCAGAATCGAACAGAAATGGCTGTTGCGATTCAACAATTGCAACGCTTTGCTAATGGATATCTCCTCTCATCACCTATATATACAACGCCAGAAATCTGTTTCTATATTACCGAATTCTTTATTTCTTCTTCATCAGTTCTGCAACGCCATTAAACTATTGCAAAACACTTCCGTCTGAAACACTTGTATAGTGTTTCAATTCTGATACAGTTGCAAAATTACCGTATTCTACTTCCTCTTCTATTCTATAATCTACATTGCATCATCAGCAATCAAATATCAGAGTGTTCTTGGTTGGATCAAAATCGTACAAATTTTGAATCCGATAACGCTGTTTCAAGGCTTCATTGAATCCTAAAGTCAATAGTTCGTTAACCCGTTTGTACCTGGTGGGTTGAACTATTGTCTGAAAGAATTTGCTCCGCAAATCCTTGAAGTCAGAAGTACGGCGGATTCTACTCCTCCAAAAGCGTCTTAAACCACAAAATCCCCAACAAATTTTCAGACAATAATTTCAACCATGGAAGGTTTGAGCGCGTTACAAGTAATGAATCAGCATTTGACGAAGTTAGAGCGATTTGATGGAGAGAATTTCCCTCGTTGGCAAGAGACCATGAAATTCTTCCTGATCACAGTCAAGTTATTTCATATTCTCGAAGATGGATTGGAGAAAATACCGGAGGAAACAGATAAGGATAGTGCGGAACTAAAAGCAAAAAGGGTAAAGCGCAAAGAGGAAGAATTTCTATGCAGAGGCCACATTCTGAATGCACTATCTACTCCGATATACAATGCTCACAGGACCTTGGACACCGCAAAGGCTCTCTGGACTGCGCTAGAAAGCAAATATCGCATCTCTGAGGCAAGTAATAAGAAATTTCTTATATGCAATTTTATGGATTTCAAAATGGTCACTAACAAGTCCATAATTGGACAAGTTAGTGAAATACTACTGTTAGTAAATCAACTTAAGGATGCCGGTATTGATCTCCCTGAATCATTTGTTGTCGGAGTTATTATTTCGAGACTCCCGAATTCTTGGAATGATTATAAGAAGAAATTAAAACATGCGGAATCCGATTATGATTTAGACGGTTTACAGCGTCATCTTCGTATTGAAGAGGATTCTCGTAAACGCGAACTAGATGATAATCCGCAAACTGAGTCTCAATCTAAGGCTAATAATGTTGAAATTAACGATAAGTTGAAGCCTAAGAATGAGACACAGTTCAAAAAGAAAGGTACTAATTCCAAGAATAAGAAGAAGGGTGATTGTTACTATTGTCACAAACCCGGCCACTATGCCCGAGACTGTCGTCTTCGGAAGAAACAACAAAAAGTGAATGTGGTCGAAGAAAAGCTTGTGGATGTCGTACAAGAGGCGAACTCCGTTAGTGGAATTGATAATGATTGGTGGCTCGATACTGGAGCAACTATTCATATTTGCAAAGACCGTAATCTGTTCAAGACTTACAATGAGAATAACGGAGAATCCAGCGAAGTAACTAGCGCAAACAAAGTTGCAAGCAAAGTTCTGGGAAAAGGCACTATTGAATTGACATTCACCTCTGGAAAAGTTCTTACTTTAGTCAATGTATTTTATGTACCTGATATGTGTAAGAATTTGATTTCTGGATACCTTCTTAACAAAGGAGGATTCAAGATGGTGTATGAGTCTGATAAGTTAGTGTTGTCCAAGAACAGCAAATTTATTGGACAGGGATATTCTTGTAACGGCGTGATTAAGTTGAATCTAATAAAGAAATCTTCTGCTTATATTGTTGACTCTGTTAATTTATGGCATAGTAGATTAGGACATGTTAATTATAAGTCACATAGAAATATGCATAAATTAGGATTAATTTCTGATTGTGATTTCGAATCCACTTCTAAATGTGAGATATGTGTTCAAGAAAAAATACATCGAAAATCCTTTAAATCTGTTGAAAGGAAAACTAGTTTGCTTGATTTGGTATATAGTGATGTGGGTGACTTGAAAAGTCATATCACCTATGGTGGTAACCAATACTATATAACGTTTATTGATGATTATTCTAGATATGCTTATGTATATCTAATGAAATCAAAAGATGAAGCCTTTGATAAATTCAAAATTTACAAAGCAGAAGTCGAAACACAATTAGGAATTAAATTAAAGTGTTACATTCAGATCGTGGTGGTGAATATTTTTCAAATGAGTTTACTTTGTTTTGCAAACAAAATGGTATCATTCACCAATGTACCGCCCCTTATACACCACAGCAAAATGGTGTTGCTGAGAGAAAAAATAGAACTTTAGTAGAAATGGTTAATGCCATGCTCATAAGTTCTAGTTTGCCTTATAACCTATGGGGTGATGCTATGTTATCTGCATGTTACATTTTAAATAGAGTACCACTTAAGAAAAATAATATTTCTCCTTATGAATTATGGTTCAATAGAAAACCTAATCTTACTAGACTTAAAGTTTGGGGTTGCTTAGCATATGTTAGAAAACCAGACCCTAAACGACCAAAGTTAGGTAATAGGGCTTTCAAATGTGCTTTCATTGGATATTCTGTTAATAGTATAACTTATAGATTTATGATTCTTGATACCTTAGAAGTCATAGAATCTGTAGATGTAGAATTTTTTGAAAATCAAACTATTGAGAATCCATTGAGATCATCTAGTCCAGAATCAACTGAGACTAATGATACAAATGATGATGAATATGCTCCTGCTCAAAACAGCAAGGAAGTTTCAGTACCAGATGATAGTACTGAATACAGAAGAAGTAAAAGAGCGAGAATAGAGAAGGACTATGGTCCTGACTTCACAACATATCTCGTAGAAGGCAATAAGGACGAAGTCCTTAATATGACAAGATATTTAATGAACGTCGATGATGATCCCAAAACTTATTCTGAGGCTATGAGTTCTAGAGATTCTAATTTCTAGAAAGAAGCTATCAATGATGAAATGAATTCCATAATGTTAAACCGAACTTGGGTATTAAGCGATTTACCTCCTGGTGCTAAACCTATAGGATGTAAATGGATATTCAAGAAAAAGTTGAATACAAAACGATCCATTGATAAGTTTAAAGCCAGATTAGTTGCTAAGGGATATAAACAAAGACAAGGAGTAGATTATTTTGATACATATGCTCCGGTAGCTCGCATATCTTCGATACGTTGTTTAATAGCACTTGCATCAATTCATAACTTGGTCATACATCAAATGGATGTAAAGACAGCTTTTCTAAATGGAGATTTAGAAGAAGAGATATACATGGAACAACCTGAAGGTTTCATAACCCCAGGCCAAGAAAAGAAAGTTTGTAAATTAGTTAAATCTCTTTATGGCCTGAAGCAAGCTCCCATGCAATGGCATGAGAAGTTTGATAAAGTTGCACTGTCATTTGGACTCATTGTTAATGATGCAGATAAATGTATCTATAGCAAATCGGATAATAACGGTTATGTTATAATATGTTTATACGTTGATGACATGCTGATGTTTGGTTCCAACATATCCTATGTAAATGAAACTAAGAAGTTTCTGTCTTCTAAATTTGATATGAAAGATCTGGGAGAGGCCGATGTAATTCTAGGAATTAAAATCATTAAGAAAACGGGGGATTTATTATTAACTCAATCTCATTACATTGAGAAGTTCCTAAAGAAGCATAATCATTATGATGACAAACCAGCACCAACTCCTTTAGATCCAAGTATAAAATTAGAAAAGAACATTGGACATACCATTTCTCAATTGGAATATTCCAGTATTATTGGGAGTCTTATGTATGCTATGCATTGCACTAGACCAGATATCGCACATGGTATAAGTGTATTGTGTCGATTTACGAGTAATCCAGGTTTCGAACACTGGAAAGCCATTTTCAGAGTCTTAGCTTATTTGAAGGGAACCATCAACTACGGTTTATCTTATAAAGGATATCCTGCTGTAATAGAAGGATATAGTGATGCAACCTGGAACAATGTAGAATCGAAATCCAAGTCTACGACTGGATGGATATTTACATTAGGAGGCGCTGCTGTGTCTTGGGCTTCCAAGAAGCAGACCTGTATATCTGATTCAACTATGTTGTCAGAATTGATTGCATTAGCAGACGCATGTAAAGAAGCGGAATGGCTTAGAAATTTGTTAGTAGAAATCCCATTATGGAAGAAGCCATCTCCAGCAGTCTTGATTAACTGTGATAATCAAGCAACGATATATAATGTATCTAATAAAACATATAACGGAAAATCTAGACATGTAAGTCTTAGACATCACATGGTGAGACAGTTACTCAAAAGTGGAGTTATAACTGTTGATTGCATAGAAACAAAGAAAAACTTGGCTGACCCACTTACGAAGAGTCTTCCAAAGGCTATGGTTTCTATAAAGTCAAAGGAAATGGGACTAAGGTCTGTGAATGAAGATTGATCATCCTTAACAGAAACCCAACTTGTGTCTTGAAAAGGATAGACAAAGTTCAATGGGTACCAACAAGTTAACGAAATGATTATGGAACACTAAATCAATAATCCCATAATGTCTAGTGTTGGATTCTGCATGAACAAAGGATGGATAAATATCCTTAATAAGTCTAGAAACCCTAAAAGGTGTCTCGCAGAAACACTTTAAGTGACTTACCTATACGAGTATGGAAATCAGGCCGTTTCCTAGGAAAGTAAGACCGCTTTCGAAGTAGACTCATGAACCAGGATTTAAGCACATGGCCATTAACGTGCTGAGCAATACAGAACACTCTAACTAAGGAATACAACATGTGTGATTGTTCCGGTTTTATCATTAAGGGATACATGGTTCAAGATTCGTTCACCATTGAATCTTGATAGAACTTTGAATGGTTTACACTAAGTAAAAGTTCAAATCCAAAAGATACTTTTATTTATGTGTTGTTTCCACGATGATGCAAAACTTGATCTTAGAACTACATAGGCTTGATCCCACTTGGGTATGTAGGAAGTCACCCTAGTGACTCAGCCATCCACTTTAATTTATTTTGAAAATTGGGGGAGATTGTTGTAAATTTTCAAATATTGTTTGGGATATGGGTTTATTTTTGAAGAGGGAAGCAAGAATGGAAGAAGATAATGTGTAGGGATTAGTCCCACATTGTAGAATATAAAAGAGTTTGTCACTATATAGGTAAAAGCTTGATACATGATATCAAAAGAAAGAAGAGAAGGAGGAATAAGGCAATGGGCCTTGAGCATGAACTTGGCATAGATAATAATCTTTAAAATGTCAAAAGATGGGCCTTGGGCCTTGGGGCTCTTGGGGTCTCGTGATCCATTAGACCGATGAAACAGATCGGTCAACTGGCCAAAACTCACCGGTCGACCGTTTTATTCTCTGTTTGAAAACGGTCGACCGGTGGTTTTTGGGCGGTCGACCGGTTTCGTCCTAAAGGGGATGCGACGCTTCAGAAGCGTTGCAAAACTGAAAGGATGCGTATTTTCAGAATCGAACAGAAATGGCTGTTGCTATTCAACAATTGCAACGCTTTTCTAATGGATATCTCCTCTCATCACCTATATATATACAACGCCAGAAATCTGTTTCTATATTACCGAATTCTTTATTTCTTCTTCATCAGTTCTGCAACGCCATTAAACTATTGCAAAACACTTCCGTCTGAAACACTTGTATAGTGTTTCAATTCTGAAACAGTTGCAGAATTACCGTATTCTACTTCCTCTTCTATTCTATAATCTACATTGCATCATCAGCAATCAAATATCAGAGTGTTCTTGGTCGGATCAAAATCGTACAAATTTTGAATCCGATAACGCTGTTTCAAGGCTTCATTGAATCCTGAAGTCAATAGTTCGTTAACCCGTTTGTACCTGGTGGGTTAAACTATTGTCTGAAAGAATTTGCTCCGCAAATCCTTGAAGTCAGAAGTACGGCAGATTCTACTCCTCCAAAAGCGTCTCAAACCACAAAATCCCCAACAGGGTAACCCCCAGTTTCATACAAGTTAATGATAGTTGCTCTTGCTTATCATCAAATTGGATCTTACTTCCTACAAAATGCTTACAGATTTATTTATGATTTAATTATATTATTGACAGTTTACTTCCCATTGCCAGACTGAATTATTTCTTAAAAAAGATTGGGAAATATTAAATCTAAACACCCAACTCCAGCGAATATAGTAAAATGACGATTATAAAACTGAAAATTATATGACTTTGAAACAGAAAACATTACCTAATAGAGGAGAATTTGTGCGGATTCAGTCGGAATGATCTCAAAAAGTACTCCTTCCTATAAATAGCGGAATCATCATATACATATGGAAGAAAGAAGAAACAAAAAAGGAGAAGGGAAAGAATTATTTGAAAGTTTATAATGTGAGACGGAAGCGAAGTCTAACCTTATATCACATATATGAACCATAAAGTTTTTACATAGGCCTAATTCATATTCATTATAGTTGAACTTTGTCAAAAATGGTTAATGTTTGTGAGATAAAATCTTCAGCCCTCTAGGATACTGGCTTCAGTAGATCCCTTAATGGCTGGTCACTGCAACCTCCTCGGTACATTACAATTCAGGGGTTGAAGCAGCATCATTTTTGTACTTCAAGAAGTCTTCAGTTCAACTCTCACTGGTAGACACTATCCACTTTTTTTCGCTGCCTTGGCCTTTGTTAGACCATTATGTGTGAAACTTGAGGATCCATGCAGCTAATGTCTTACGTAAAGTTCCATGCAGTTCATGTAAGCAACAACAATTGGACGACGTGAACATTTGTGTGCAACAGAAACAGCCAAGTCATTTTTCTATATTGGATCATGTGCCATAGATGGCAAGTTGTTTGCAACGTTTTCTGCTCTATTTTCCATGTACAAGGGTTAGAATTGTTTTAGCACACTATACTACAACTTATATATTTTGAAAGGGATCCCAATTCCAGTTGCCATATTCTTGAATCTAGTCAATCTGGCAATCAAGCTATGTATTCTCAAAAGCAACAAAATAAAGTTCTCTTTAAAAAGCTGATTCAAAGTACAATTCCAAGCGCGGAAATGGCAGGCAAAATAATAAATTTCAAAATAGGTATCAAACATATCACACATGCTTAATTTATAATTTGAGAAACAACCCAAGTTTGTAACAAAGAGGGTAATGCGGTCTAACAGATATCACATAATAAAAAACAGGGCCGTCTTAATGCAATATAAGGTCATAGGCAATGGGAGAACATCAGCAACGTTACAGAACTTTTTTTTAATACTAAAACCAGTTTATTTACAATATTCAATATAGTTTCTTTTAATTAAGTCAATAGTTAGATCATATCAATCGAGAATAACTTATCTAAATAGCTATTGTTTCATTGCTACTAATTTATATCCTTGTCATGTTTTTCAAATTTGTTTTCCCCTTCTCCAACTGAATAATTGCATAAAGAACATAATTTTACAGAATATTTAGAGAGCATACCCTGTTTAGGTTTGGGGTTATAGGGTATAGAATACATAAAGATAAGCTTTTGAGTTTTACTTGCAACAAACGGTCAGCGAGTTGGGAAAAGTACAGTGAGTTCAGAAACAATAAAGATCACCCTACTGTCCTGGTAATCAATAAAATGCTTAATCCACTTGTATTAATTAATACCACACAACTATTGTAAACTGAGAACATTTCGTGTATGTATCCCAATCAAAATTACTCAGTAAATATTGACATAAAAATTAAAATTTCACACATTCATGAAGACTGACAACTACTCCTTGTTACATCAAAAAGTTTCTTCTAACT
Organism: Allium sativum; assembly: GCA_030737875.1. Lineage (NCBI taxonomy): Eukaryota > Viridiplantae > Streptophyta > Magnoliopsida > Asparagales > Amaryllidaceae > Allium > Allium sativum. Next base: position 375,223,554 of record CM060920.1, read on the forward strand.
TAAATGAATCATATGCATAAAAAAAAACTATATAAAGGAAAATTAAAACAAACTGTAAGAGTCATAAAATACACTTCTATGTGTTTAACTGCATATCAAGGACAGGATGTATTATAACTCACGTTGTCTGCACAGTATGCACAGGAAAGTTACTTCATTGAGATCAAACAGTATTTTATGCTTCTTAGTAGTCGAATAAACCATAGTTACGCACAATTGGAGCGGAGAACGGTGGAATACAATGTCGTTGAACGAAAATGGGAAGCAAAGTTCTAAATCGATTGGTAAATATATCAAAAAAAATTAGGTACAATGAAAAAATTGGTTACAATGAAAAAATAGGTAGTCGAATAAACCATTTTTATAGTTTCTAACCATCAATTAAACTTATAAAATGGTTCAGAATATGCATAGATTTTGCGATTTTAATTGAATGTGGGGAGGAGACAGGCCTGCACCATGCATAACAAAAGTAGATGGGCACCTGTTATATTTCATTTTGAAACATAGCAACAATTTGCATTAAATACTTTGAAAAAATGGTTCCAATGAACAAAGATGTTGTGGAAGTGAAACCAACAACTCCATGTTGATATGATCTGTACTATTAAACTGAATGTTGAAGAAGTAGCTACTTGACACAGATATTCTATTCTACAATCAGAACTACAGTTATCATCCATTAAATATCTCACAGTAACTGCTATCGCAATATGAGGAAACGACTAGAGTACAATTGTTGAACTGAAGCATATCAAATAAATAGTGGACAGGAATCCATGGGAAACTGTCATACTTAAGATGAAATCGATTTTTTAATCTAACATCGTATAGTCCAAACACAACGAAAGTGAAATCGATTTTTTTTACCTATTATCGCGATTCCTAGAAGCCCGAATTCGAAGTCGAGGATTGAGAAACGAGTTGAGAAACCTCAATTCCTAGAAGCCGTGATTACTAGAAGCCTTCCTAGAAGCCCCGATTTGAGAATACCAAAATCATTAGTATCGCTGATATTGATATCGATTAGAGAGAGCTGATATCAATTCTTCGAAGTCCATTTTTCTTTTTATTTTCTAATGACGCGACCTTAAGAGGGATAAGCGTTGGGGGAAAAAGAATTGAGGCAGCGATTAGGTTATGGGTGAGAACTTACCATTTTGCCCTCAGAACATAAGGGTTGACCAGACATATCAACACAACTAAGTGTTGGCACATTTTTACTATAGAAACACATATTAGTGCCACTAGTCTACAACACATATAAGTGTTGGCGGTTGAAAACAAATAAGAGTTGCCAAATGGGCATTATGGTGTAGTGTTGTGCACCATATGGCTCCTAAAAGAAAAAGGGGAACTTGATGAGCAAGTGGCGGGGATACTTGAGAAGAGGTTTGATAGGTGAATCATATCAGGATGGGAAACCTATTGAAGACAGTCCTTGAGGAAGCCCACCATTCCAAGATGACTATTCATCCAAGTGGCGATAAAATGTATAGAGTTCGAGGTAGTGGGGCCAAACTTGCGAAAGGAAGTGAAAATAAAGAAGGAAGCAATGATTGGATGAGTTTCGACTTGCATACTTGGATCGGAGGTTAAGAAGCTACATAAACGAGAAGTCAAGTTGGTGAAGGTCCAGTGGGGAGACAACCAAGAAGATGCAACTTGGGAGACCGAAGACAAGATTTTTACGCTTCGTACCCTTTCCTTTTTAAGGGAATGTTCTTAATTTCTCTTCCAAAAGCTTTTATTCGCATTTGCTTCTATCATCTGAGTATATCCTATCAATCGAATCTTCGCCCTTTAGGTAGGAAATCCCATGATTGTAAACATGTGTTTGAGACATGTTATGTTTGATGGATGCAGGTGTTTGCTAGTGGTTACTTGTGGATATATATACACACATTAGGCACTAGATCGACTCAATCACTCTCTCATACTGCATATGGATGCGTATGCATTTTCTTTTCTTTTATGGATGAAAATAGATGAGTTAGCATATGAATGTTGCACTTGGACGAATGGATGTGCACACATATAGAACTTACATGTTATAGTAAGATTATTTGCATACATATTGAATTCATGGCACTAATCATACATCGCATTAAGGAGGTCAACTGAATCAGTAGACCGCCTGATTTTCGCATTAGTATTGGGACATATACACACAATTAAGAGAAATGGGACACGCCATTGCGTTCGTCTCGGAATTCTGCTTGGGATAGAGTCCGGGTTTGCGTAAATCGGATATCGTATGGAGAAGTTATAAGCCTTAGAAGTTTGTATACGCATAAGGAAGAACATATATATAATAATTCCAGAACTTTCAAAACAGTTCAAAAATCAAAATCCAACCAAAGCGGATTAAGCGGGATAATTCCCGCTCGTAGGTGTCGACTCCCCCGGGGGTGTTGACATGGGTGTCGACCCCCCTTAGGGGGTGTCGACAGGGGTGTCGACCCCCCTCCCGGGCAGATCTGGGCAGAATTCGTTTTATGTACCTGGACTTGATTCTGGGTCTGGTTCAGTGGTTCTAGACTATAAATATGGTCCCCTATTATCCTATTTTCTTCATTGGAGATCATGGAGGCCATATGCTATCGGGTTGCAAACTGAAACAGAATCAAATTCTACAACAACGGTTTAGCTAATCAAATTTAGAATTCAGATCTATTCTCTCTCAATTCTCTTAACCTAACGCCGTGAGTTTCTAGTCACTTTTAGGTTTAAATAAATAACAGTGAATTGTGAAAGACAATGACTTGGATATGTTGTAAAGTATGAATCTATGCCAGTGTTAAATCTTATATACTATGTAGATCTTGATAGATCTATTTCTCTAGATCTGATATAATTGTGGTTATTCTATGATGTTGCCCATGTAGATCTTGATAGATCTATTTCTCTAGATCTGATATAATTATGGTTATTCTATGATGTTGCCTATGTAGATCTTGATAGATCTATTTCTCTAGATCTGATATAATTGTGGTTATTCTGTGATGTTGCCTATGTAGATCTTGACTTGTAATTGTATTATGGAAAAGGTGAATACGTTAATTTGGGATAAGTTCTGACACTGATTAGATCGGGTTCTTTATATAAATCACCTTTCATCGGTCATATTGTGATAAATTTGGATATGTTATAAATTGGACATGTGAATTTATCCTTAGATCTAAACATGCTACTATGTCACCCTTACTATGCTAGATCTGAATTGTTGGATATTTAAATGATTAGTTTGGATCTCATCTTTGTTCACTTTGACATCATATAAATTGTCACAAGTTCATATGACAACCTTATGACTATGTCAATCTATGTTATGCCAAATCATATTCAATGATCACTTGTGTTACATTCCTATTAGCTTTCCTTTTCATCGCTTATGGCTAGACTAATTATTTAGCCTATGCATGCCGTCAATTTTGTAAGGATGTTAATTAGAAACGGGGAAAAAAGTAAATATTGGCATAATTGGGAAATAAACATTTTTGGACTAGTAATTCAAATTGTTGATATAATGGGCAATAACACCCAAGAAGGTAAGATTAATTAAGTGGTAAATTAATTAATAAATGGAATGTTTAGTAATTACAATTAGGAATTGTACTTATGACACGAGGTTAGGTTACATTAGTGGTGGAAGTCTGCCCGGACCCGACCAGCATATCCAGCAGCCACTAATGTTGAACCTAATGTGGGAGGTCTAAGTACGTAAATACGAATCGGGCTAAGACACGAGGTTAGGCCCAATTGTGGAATAAGACTGCCCGGACCCGACCGACATATCCAGCATCCACATGTTGTAGGCCTAATGTGGGAGGTCTAGCCCATTATAACCATAAATGGACATGGTAATGAATTGGACTACTTAACCTAAGTTAATCCATATGGATTGTAAGAACTTAAATTTAAGGTGGGGGGTTAGGTAAACTTGGCTGAATAAAAGGGGAGGGTTAAGTAAATCTTGAGTAGGTGGTTAATATTAGTATATATAGGCCCACAAACTTAACCATTAAATAAACATGCTTGAATCGGTGGGAGGGTAAAGTAAATCTTTGGTAGGTGGGTAATATTAGTATATATAGGCCCACAAACTTAACCGCTAAATAAACATGTTTGAATCAGTGGGAGGGTTAAGTAAATCTTGGGTAGGTGGGTAATATTAGTATATATAGGCTCACAAACTTAACTTGATAAAGTTATGTAATTAAAGACACCTTTTTGGTAAACATAACCAGTTGAAAACCTAGTAGTGGGGATGCAAGACAAAGGGGAGAGCTTGCATCATCTTGTGTGGGACCCATTTCAGTCAGTAACCCTTAAATATGTATCAAACGGGTACTCTGAACTAGGTCGGAGTGGGGCACACTTACTGAGCTGATTGTAAGAGATCCAAACGTGGAGGCGGTATTGACGGCGCGTTCCATCGGGGTCATGTGCGTGCATGACTCCGCCTGTTGGGGGAAGATAAGACATTGTGACATCAGTAGATATGGTTGTGCACATCCGAAAAATAAAGGGTTGCCACTTTAGGAAGTGATACACCCTACTGTGGGGCTAGCACAGAGTATCTACGGAATAGGAAGCCGATCGATTGGGGTTAGTAAATAGGTTACATCTAGTTCTATCTGTTTATGTGGGATACCCGTGTTTCTGTCTGGGCTAACACCCGTTATTTCTGTTTAGGTACCAGTTCTGCTTGGGTTAAAACCCGTTACTAGAGTACACCTAAAACTACCATTATGTTCCTGTTGGGGTCATCCTGGTTTTTCTAAGCAATTGGGGAGTATGTAATCCTATTACATATCTGTTATACTAGTATTGGTGCAGAGCAAGGAAAGTATTAAGAAGCGCTATCTATTATATCCTGTTGTCTTGTTTACCTTGTCATACTTGCCATTTATGTAGTGATCTCTCTTATCCACTTTGTATGCCTATCATGTTACTTTTATTTATTTACTGGTTAAAAGTAACTAGACTCGCCAGACTTTATGTCTGACCCTTTTTGTTTCCCCTTCTTTCTTCCGTTCCCCCCATCAGGTTCTCAGGGAGGAAACATACAAGCTTGATTGTGATTTTGCTTGATTGCTGGAGCTGCTGATATGTATGGATCAAGCTCCTATTCTCGTTGCAATGGCTATATTTTGTTATTGGGGAATTTCTTTCTTTTATGTACTCTGATATTTCTAAAGTACAAGACAGTGGTTTTTATGTTGTAATGGGTTCTTATGTTTCAGACAAATGATGCTTTGGACCACGGTATTTTGATGATTAATAAAGTTGTTTATTTCCGCTGCAAATTTTTTTATATCTGTCTTGTAATATTCTGTGTCTGTTTACCTACATGCTTCACGAAACTTAATGCATTCCCTTTGTGAGTGACATTAACAGATGTGGGGTGTTACAGATAAATTGGACTTCATTAAGAAGAGGTTAAAGGCAGCTCAAAGCCAACAAAAAAGTTATGCAGATTCTAGAAGAAGAGATTTGGAATTTGCTATTGGCGACCAGATATTTTTGAAAGTTTCTCCACTAAGAGGAGCGATCTGATTCGGGAAAACGAAGAAGTTATCACCCAAATATATTGGTCCATTCCCGATATTGGAGAGAGTTGGAACTTTGGATTACATGATCCAGTTACCATATTGGTTACCCAAAGTGCATGATGTGTTTCACGTTTCTCATCTTTGGGAGTATGTGTATGATCCCAACTTGATTATTGAAGAAGCAGCACAGGAAGACTTAGAGATCACCCCAAATTTGGTAGTTCATAGAGAGCCTTTAAAGATAATAGGCAGAGAGATAAAGGAACTGAGAAAAAAAAAGGATGAGACGAGCCAAAGTGCAACGGAGCAGAGATCTAAGAGACTATACGTGGGAAACAGAGGATAGCATTAAAAAGGCTTATCCCAGGTGCAGAGTAGATATCCCTAATGAGAGGTAAGCTTACTTCTGTCATATCATTTTATTTCAACTTTGCTTTCGTCTAATTTCAGGAACGAAATTATTTTAAGTAGGGGTGACTATAACGACCCAGAATTTTGAAATCAATTAAAAAGGTATTTCTAATTTAATTTTATGAGAATTTATGGTCGATTATGAAAATTCGATGATTTAATGCTATTTCGAAAGCTTACAAAGGAACATTTTACAAACAATCTCAGAATTTGACATAATCAATTTTATCGGATCCATAATATCGGAAAATGGTAGGATTCCAAATTTCATAATTTTTGGACTTAGTATGTGACCGTGCGAGAATTAAATGCATACCGGGTTAACCCATCGAAATTAAGCAGAAACATGATAAAAAATATGGAAAGTCAAACGAACTCCAAACTCGACGAGACCTGTTACTTTGGATCCGGAATTACGTTTTATGTCGGATTTCAAATTTTTATGAAAAACGGAATTGCCCTTTGGTCACACGAGCGGATGACGCAACGTTGAACTAACACACGTTCACGTTCGTCGAAGGAACTTGAGCCTAAAACACCTATTTGAGCTGTCGCGAGACCAAGTAGCTTGGTTTTTTTCTTTACTACTCTCCCATGCCAACACGTCACCGATCCACACCTCTCATTTTTTGTAATACTCCCTCCTCTCTTCTCCTCCTTTCCTTTTCCTCCTTCTCCTTTTGAACTTCACCTCCTCCTTCTTGCTCCCATGGCCACCCTCCTCCTATCTCTCTCCACCTGACCACCACCGCCACCTCCCCACACCCTACCATCACATGCCAGCCTCCTCTCCCTACTCCTCCCACGTCGTGCCCCCCTTTCCTCCACAAACCCTAAAAACTCCATTTTACCCTTTTTTTGCACAAAACCCCTCATGCTTCCATCTTTCCACCTCCTACCCTATGCCTAGGGCCCCATTAACCCAATCCGTCCCTTAGCCGCCTCTACCATGGACCCCACCTCCAACTCATGCCGCCTGGACCTGCAAAACCCCTCCAGTTTGCTTTAAAACTCCAAAATCATGAGCATGAGTGTATTCGTAAGGTGTAGCAATCCCGTAGCCGTCATATTTAGCTCTTTAAGTTTTTAGAAAGTTTCGTAGATGTCGTACGAAAGTCGTAGTGGTGTGCGGGAATCCAAAGTCCTTCATACAAAGAATAACAGATTGGAAACTCACGGTGAGAAACCAAAACTCACTAGAAAGGGATAGATAAAATTAACTGTTAATAGTTAATTGATTGTGTTTGATAATGGTCAGTAATTGATCATATAAGTTAAATATGATGCTAAATGTTGAGTAGTGGGATAAAAATATGATTCTTATCTGATATATGTGAAATCACTTGGATATATAACACATGATGTGATGAAAACCCCACTTGGGTACTGAAATGATAATTAGCCCACACATCTCCCAAAAGTATAGTTTATAAAAATCACTGGTTTGTGAATGTGATGAAAACTCCACACGGGTATTGGGATGATAATTAGCCCAAACGTCTCCCAAGTGTGTAGTTTACAATTATCACTAGTTTGTGAATGTGATGAAAACCCCATATGGGTATTTGGATGATAATTGACACTAATCCCAAGCATTGATTTTGTATGTTAATCGCCTAATAGACAGGACAGTGTAAGCATTATTTATTAAAGGCTTGCACAATGAGTTCAGTTTGTGTGTGAATTGGTTGTTGCTTGATGGTTGATTGAGTGTTATATAATAAACTTTTTGAAAATGAACAATAAAGGTGTTTATAGGTTAAGTCTCCATCAATAAAATGGATTTTTAATGAATATTTTAGTAATATACAATAATAGGCTGAAAACCAAAGTTTAAATTTGATGTCCGATTTTGGATGGATGTGAAGATTATAAAATATAGATGAATTTTTGTAACCGTAACAAGTTGTTTTGAAGTAATTTTCATATAGATATGGCTTGTTCAATTTTTATTTTTGAAATGAATAGTAACCGATAAAAGTGAAGTTCGGTTAGGATACCTACTGTAAGGACCCGGTTTTTGTCGACTTTGGTTATCGCCATAAACTCAATGATGACTAACCAAACATCAAAAAATACCGAAAAGTTAATAGAAAGAAGTTAGAGGGTGAGGAAAGATAAGATAGAAACTTAGAATAGAAGAAGAAGAAGAAGAACACAACATCAGAGTAACACGAATCTCACAGCGAAACGAATAACATATAATATATATAACATAACCTTGAAATATAAATTTGTACTTGAATATACACATCATTATCAAAGTACAACACTTACAACACAGCGGAATAATAATAGTTATATAATCCTGAAGCCTCCTGCCCTAGCTCTTCAAGTATCAGTAAAATCCTGACTACTTGACTGCCCGTACAAAATTGGGCACCCAAGAGTTTAGGGAAACAAAACAAAATAAACTCCGGGTCAGTCATGGAACTGGTATGAGTAAAACAGTTTGAACAAGTAAACGATATCTCATAAGACCACGCCGTATAACGGAACGGGTTTTTCCCTTATGAGAATCCAAAATATCTTTATATCAAAAACCTTTTAATATTATAATAATGTCTATCAACCACAATATAATAATCATCTAGCAGAAACGCTTTCATCTCACGTTCTACATATGTAGTATACAATCAAAACCGCAAGCACGTATTGGGTAATGGATTTCCAACTATGACAAGGTATGGAACCACCTTTCGCTAGTGTACCTCTTGAGAGGAATACACTGGGTTCAACAAGAACATCTTGCAACCCGGCCACACATGACTGACCACTCATTTCGCTTGAGTGTATCGAATGTATATCACCAACGGTTGGGATCAGCAACTGTTTCCCGAATGGGACAACATCGACAATAGATTTTTAGAAGTAAAATGAAACTCTAGATCAGGTGATTATACACCCTAATAGGTGCGACCTACATAGCCATGCTGCCTGCCCGACTTTTGTCATTTACCGGATGTGAGGCTAGAAGCTACGCTTATCTCTGACAGATCACACGTTTATTCACTTTGAATGTCACATCGCCATACCCACCAAATCACAAATTGATTTCCCCAAAAATATAACGGGTATACAGGTAAGAGAAACGAATTCCTCCGCCACCAAACGTGAATACGTTTGAAGAGATCAACTTACGCGATATACTGTGTCAGACATTCTTCCATACAGGTCGTCCTGGGACTAGACAAACCGAATGCACTATTCAGTACAACCATCTTAGGCAATCTTTACCTAAGATTTATACAACAGCCCTTGCACTATACTCCGTCTTCAATTATCTTTGGCATATATGATTTGCAATGCTTATTCCAATACGGAGTGCTTCTGCGGATAATAATCCAACCGGTCTCTCCATATTAACAACGTTAAAATGGTCAAAAACTTCGATAGTCGGTGAGTTAACTATCAAAGAAAAACAGGTGTGCAAACAACGATATCATTTCCAGATGGAAATCATATCGATCAGTCATCATTTAACATTTATCTCTTTAGTTCATTAATTTACTTAACTCCTGTTTTCATTTCTTCTAAATTCTTATCTTTCTATTATCAGAAACCATTTCTGATTCTTATTTGGAAAAACATTTCCAAATCTCCTTCATTGCCAAACCTTACCATTCCTTAGTTAAGAAGGAAGTCAATCAAATTGGGGTATAATTACCTCTCAGACCTTAACTGAACAACGTTTTAACTTCGAAATAGTCAAAGTTTATCTTTTAACTTTTAACAAACTTCCTTACGACTCTCTCGGTTTCTATTTACGAATCCACTTCTTTAATGAAAACATTGGTTATAACGATAACGTTATAATCCCTACTTTCGAAATATCTAACTCCCATTATAACTTTTGTTCTGTAATGTGAATAAATAAATAAACACCTGATTTATAAATAAATAAATCTAGATTTAAACACCGGAAAGTATAAGTACTTTCCCGAAGTCGATATAATCGAATTCGACGATTAACTCTCTTCGAATAACTAATATTCGATTAACTCACTTCGAATAACTAATATTCAATTACTCTTTCTTTCGAATAAACGATATTCGATCATCTCTCTTTCGAATACTATATTCGATTACTCCTTTTCGAATAATTAAATTCGATTAACTCTTCTCGATTAAACTAATCGATAACTCATTTCGAATAACTAGATTCTATAACTCCTTTCGATTAAACTAATTGATAACTCCTTTCGAATAACTAGATTCGATTAGCTCCTTTCGAATAACTAAATTCGATTAACTCCTTTTAAGTCGATTCGAATAACTAATATTCGATAACTCCTTTTAACTCGATTCGAATAACTAATATTCGATAACTCCTTTTAACTCGATTCGAATAACTAATATTCGAAAACTCCTTTTAACTCGATTCGAATAACTAATATTCAATAACTAATATTCAAAAACTCCTTTTAACTCGATTCGAATAACTAATATTCGATAACTCCTTTTAACTTGATTCGAATAACTAATATTCGATAACTCCTTTTAACTCGATTCGAATAACTAATATTCGATAACTCCTTTTAACTCGATTAACTCTATTTAATTCCTCTATTGGTTAACTCTAACTCTAACTGGTTAACTCTAACTGATCAACTCTACTAGTCAACCCTAATTGATTAACTCTAACTGGTTAACTCTAACTGATCAACTTTAACTGGTCAATCCTAATTGATTAACTCTAACTGGTCAACCCTAATATATTAACTCTAACTGGTTAATTCTAACTGATCAACTCTAACTGGTCAACCCTAATTGATTAATCCTATGAATTAACTCCTTTGATTAATTCCTTTTCTATTTGTTTACTTAACAAATTACTATTCCCTTTTCAATTCTATTATTTAACAAATAAATATTTCTTTTTATCTTTTCTATTTATTTCCTAAATAAATAACCCTTTTTCTTTTATTTATTTTCTATAAATAAATGATCCTTTTATACTTTTATTTATTCCCTAGTAAATAATCCTTTTATTTTATTTATTTCCTAAATAAATAAATCCGTTTTATTTTTATTTATCCCCTAAATAAATAAAAAATCCCATTTAATATATTTGTAAATGTTCTACAAATATTTCCTTTTCAATTCCATTTGTAAATGTTTTACAAATGTTTTCCTTTTTATTTCTATTTGTAAATGTTTTACAAATGTTTTCCTTTTTATTTCTATTTGTAAATATTTTACAAATGTTTTCCTTTTTATTTCTATTTGTAAATGTTTTACAAATATTTCTCCTTTTTATTTCTATTTGTAAATGTTTTACAAATGTTTTCCTTTTTATTTCTATTTGACAAATATTTTCCTTTATATCTGTTTTACAAATATTTTCCTTTATAACTCTTTTGATTTTATAATTATTTCCTTATATAAAATCCTTTTTACTTTTATATATAAAATCCATTGATTTTATATAAATAATTTATTTTCAAAATATACTTTGAAAATCCCCTTTTATCATTCTGGTATTTCTTATGGTATTAAACATACCATATAACAATGATAAATATCGTCCAAACATACATAACCAACAGTAGATTATATATCACATCATATATCACAATATATAAATAACAGTAAAATAACTGTTGAGGAATCCAGTTGGATCCCTCCAACCTGTTTCCCTACATCACAGATGTTAAACAACACGAATATAAAATATTCTGATAAACAGAATCAATATTCGACTAACGATTTATATATATCGTTATCTATATTTTCAACCAATAAATTAACAGTTAAATCCAAACAGTTAACACACATCAATCAACAGATAATTATCAGTTTTATGAATACGTTATAAAAATATAACTGTTCAGATTTGGTGATTTTTACTCACATTGGACGATCATCGTTAATAACGATAACCATCTCTTGATTCAGACGGACAATTTATTTTGCTATAAATTTTAACGAGCTCTATTCCACTCCCAGTCAGTTCCATGGTGTTCTCGTCGTCCATACGATCCTAACGGATTCAAGTTTGCAAAATTCTGATAACGTATGTACCAGTTATTTAAGTTACAAGATTATATATAGTTTTTAAATTAAACCAAACTTAATTTACAAATTCATTTTTTTATTTGGGCTTTTACCTTACATCTCGGCCCAACGCCACTATAATCCCCACCCGGCATGAACAGTAATCTTTCTTCCTCCTTTTTCTTAACTTCCCTTCTTTCCAGCTCCACAAAACCCATACCACCGAACTTCATGCTCGCGCCCCTCATTCATTTCTCAACGAACCCAAAAACTGAAAACACCGCTGCATTCTCCTTCTACTTCTCTTCCACCCCGACACCAAAGGTTTGAACTCGCAACCCCCTCTTTCCGTGCGTCGTACGGCCTCAAACCTCCTATACATACGAACCCGCGGATCCAAAATGCACCTACCACCCCAAAACTTTGAAAATAGGTGATATACCACAACTTAACCCCAACGCCCCATGACACGTCTCTTGCTCTCATCAGCCATTTCCGCGCCTCCACTCCTATCCTTCACGAACAAATTTTCCATTGGCTCTTTCCTATGCACCAGCTCCAGGAACCACTGGCCAATATTTCCGCATGTCCATTTCAGTCTCCACTTCGTTCACAAAACCGGAAAACCAAAAAAATGTTTGAAGTCGAAAGTGGAACGAAATGCAGTATTAGCTTAAGTATTTATAAGGGATATTTACTTTGTTGTAAAGTAATGAATTACTTGACCGTTAAGGCAAATTGGTAGATGGTAAGTCTGTGGTGTTTATTTGAATGTTTTTGAAAGGTTTGGAGGCCATGAAGGACACGTTGAGTCCTCTGAAGCCAAACAAAACGAAATGGAGACACATTGAGTCCTCTGAAGCCAAACAAAATGAAATGGAGACACGTTGAGTCCTCTAAAGCCAAACAAAATGAAATGGAGACATTGATGGAGGGGAGACGTGCATATACAGTGTAGTCGAATGAAAATATGGTCACTTAGTGAGTGTAATATACCTCATCTGTTTTGTCAACTGGTTGAACATATTTATTTTAATATGGTTTGAGTTATAATGCTTAGCGTATCGGATATAAAATACTTTGTTTGTGTACGAGCCGCCATGGACACAAATAAAAGTACCATCCTAGTAAACAATGTGCCACGATCCCAAAAATATAATAATATAGGTCCGTTAACTTATTCTGTGAAACCCCGAAATGTTGATATAGGGTGCAAAATACTCCAAATAAAAAGTTGCTTATTTAATTAATTAAAAATTACAATAAAATTCTAAAAATTAAATTATCACTACATCTCAAAAGAATCTTGTCTAAATTCGAACCTGGTATCTAGTTATATCAAATAACCGTTACGGTCGATAAACGATTCTGTAGCGACTATTTTAAAATTTGATTTGGACACAACTCACAATCTACACGACGAAATCCTGATTTTTTCTTCCATCAGAAAAATATACTTCACCAGCTCCTAACGTTTCTTGTTTCACAGAAATCCGATTTAAAACGGCTTCTGTATATTCGTTTAAAGTTCGAATCGTCAAATTACGAACTACTGCGCCATTTCGAGCTCGATTATATTTATAATATAATTAATACGTTCAAACTTCGTTTAAATAATATATTCGTTATCGTAATTCAAATTCTGAACAGAATTACATCTTTTGAATTTGACCAATTCACACCATACTGCCATTTCAGCTAATTCTGATTATTTCAGAACTAAATATATTATTTAATTATTATATTTATTAAATATTCAAAGTTATTAAATTTAAACGACCATTTAAATTACCAAACCATATTTTAAATAATTAAATAAATTAATAATTCCACCATAAAATACGGGACATTACATTCTTCCCCTCTTAAAATAATTTCGTCCTCGAAATTGCTAAGGTAGAAAACAACCCTACTGACTGGGTTAGAATTATTCGTTCACTTCTTAACTTCAATTTCAACTGAACTGATTAATTCAAATTAAATATTAATTCATTCTTATCAACGAAAATTTTCAAAAATCCTGAAAATTTTCTAATACCTTAACTTTTCAAAAAAAATCGCCAGCACCTCCTTTGTACTGGTCAATAGCTCAAACTCCAACTCGCCTCTCTAGGCCATCACCAACCCAAAAGGAAATCAAACAGCCAAGTGGCTTGCCAATTCGGCTCATAAATCTTATATCCAATAGAAATATAAACTTGTACCTTTTTGTCGGCATATCATTATATCCTTTACACCTGTTATCAATTCAGCAGATACAAGGGTCATCCCAATCAAATTCCAATCTGTTTTTATCCACAAATCCAACAATTCGCTTATACCTAAGTCGAATTCCATTTCAAATTCGAGTTCCATTCTCGATTTCAAACTCTTAACTTCCCAATCCAATTTTCATTTCAGATTCTTATCTCGACAATCCAATTTTGTTCAAGAACAAATTTTTCCTGATATCATTCTATTTCCATCCATTTGTCAATTATTTGGCTTTATTTAAATCTCAATTTGTTTTCACAAATTTTTAATTAAATTTGTTCTTAATTCAAACAATTTTTCTTCTTGGGAGTTTTTAAACAGTTTACCTCTTTCAAAAAAATCAAATTTTCCTTTTTTGAAATTCAACACAACTTGTTTCTCTCAAAACAATTCAAAAACAAAATCTTTTCAGTAGTAATCCATCACTTACAACTCGAAATTGAACACCGATGATGTCATGATCATCATTGGAATCTATTTCCAACTTTCGAAGTGAGTTCAATACTATATCGCTTTTCAAAACCATTTCTAACATTTCCACTTTGAAATTTATTTCAAAATATCCTTCCAATGTTTGTAAAACAATTTAAAATCTCCCAGGATTTTAAAATTCTCATATACTTAATTTAACTCCATTTACAAACACCTTTCAAGTTCGAGGTTTAAATTTCAACTCTGATTTTAATTTCAGATTTATTTCAATTCATTATGCTTATCTGAATTCTGATCGGTTATTTACATAACCATTTCACATTTTTATAATCTTATTCGATTATAATAACAACCAATATATCCAATATGTTATAATTATTCCAGTATAAATCCTTTATATCAAAATATAATTTGGGTAAAATTATTTCATTTACCCTCTTTTCAAAACATACCATGACGGTTCATCGTATTCAAGTGTTTATGAACTCCTATCGATACAGTGGATCAACTAATCGACTAGAACCCATAAACAATTAAACCAATAAATCTCCATGGTATAAAATCATTTTATATCAAATAATAAATACGTTCACTCATATATATTCACTCAAACTCAATCTAGGGTATTACTAACCCCATCTCTACTGAGTCACGCCACAGAGCCAAGGTAATACTTAACCTTAAGCTCTGGTACCAACTGTAACGACCCGGTTTTTGTCGACTTTGGTTATCGCCATAAACTCAATGATGACTAACCAAACATCGAAAAATACCGGAAAGTTAATAGAAAGAAGTTAGAGGGTGAGGAAAGATAAGATAGAAACTTAGAATAAAAGAAGAAGAAGAACACAACATCAGAGTAACACGAATCTCACAGCGGAACGAATAACATAAAATATATATAACATAACTTTGAAATATAAATATGTACTTGAATATGCACATCATTATCAAAGTACAACACTTACAACACAGCGGAATAATAATAGTTATATAATACTGAAGCCTCCAGCCCTAGCTCTTCAAGTATCTGTAAAATCCTGACTACTTGACTGCCCGTACATAATTGGACACCCAAGAGTTTAGGGAAACAAAACAAAATAAACTCCGGGTCAGTCATGGAACTGGTATGAGTAAAATAGTTTGAACAAGTAAACGATATCTCATAAGACCACGCCGTATAACGGAACGGGTTTTTCCCTTATGAGAATCCAAAATATCTTTATATCAAAAACCTTTTGATATTATAATAATGTCTATCAACCACAATATAATAATCATCTAGCAGAAACGCTTTCATCTCACGTTCTACATATATAGTATACAATCAAAACCGCAAGCACGTATTGGGTAATGGATTTTCAACTATGACAAGGTATGGAACCACCTTTCGCTAGTGTACCTCTAGAGAGGAATACGCTAGGTTCAACAAGAACATCTTGCAACCCGGCCACACATGACTGACCACTCATTTCGCTTGAGTGTATCGAATGTATATCACCAACGGTTGGGATCAGCAACCGTTTCCCGAATGGGACAGCATCGACAATAGATTTTTAGAAGTAAAATGAAACTCTAGATCAGGTGATTATACACCCTAATAGGTGCGACCTACATAGCCATGCTGCCTGCCCGACTTTTGTCATTTACCGGATGTGAGGCTAGAAGCTACGCTTATCTATGACAGATCACACGTTTATTCACTTTGAATGTCACATCGCCATACCCACCAAATCACAAATTGATTTTCCCCAAAAATATAACGGGTATACAGCTAAGAGAAACGAATTCCTCCGCCACCAAACGTGAATACGTTTGAAGAGATCAACTTACGCGATATACTCTGTCATACATTCTTCCATACAGGTCGTCATGGGACTGGACAAACCGAAGGCACTATTCAGTACAACCATCTTAGGCAATCTTTACCTAAGATTTATACAACTGCCCTTGCACTTTACTCCGTCTTCAATTATCTTTGGCATATATGATTTGCATCGCTTATGCCAATACGGAGTGGTTCTGCGGATAATAATCTAACCGGTCTCTCCATATTAACAACGTTAAAATGGTCAAAAACTTCGATAGTCGGTGAGTTAACTATCATAGAAAAACAGGCGTGCAAACAACGATACCATTTCCAGATGGAAATCATATCGATCAATCATCATTTAACATTTATCTCTTTAGTTCATTAATTTACTTAACTCCTGTTTCCATATCTTCTAAATTCTTATCTTTCTATTATCAGAAAACGTTTCTAATTCTTATTTGGAAAAACATTTCCAAATCTCCTTCATTGCCAAACCTTACCATTCCTTAGTTAAGAAGGAAGTCAATCAAGTTGGGGTATAATTACCTCTCAGACCTTAACTGAACAACGTTTTAACTTCGCAATAGTCAAAGTTTATCTTTTAACTCTTTAACAAACTTCCTTACGACTCTCTCGGATTTTATTTACGAATCCACTTCTTTATTGAAAACATTAGTTATAACGATAACGTTATAATCCCCACTTTCGAAATATCTAACTTCCATTATAACTTTTATTCTGTAATGTGAATAAATAAATAAACACCTGATTTATAAATAAATAAATCTTGATTTAAACACCGGAAAGTATAACTACTTTCCCGAATTCGATATAATCGAATTCGACGATTAACTCTCTTCGAATAACTAATATTCGATTAACTCACTTCGAATAACTAGTATTCGATTACTCTTTCTTTCGAATAAATGATATTCGATCATCTCTCTTTTCAAATACTATATTCGATTACTCCTTTTCGAATAACTAAATTCGATTAACTCCTTTCGATTAAACTAATTGATAACTCCTTTTGAATAACTAGATTCGATAACTCCTTTCGATTAAACTAATTGATAACTCCTTTCGAATAACTAGATTCGATTAACTCCTTTCGAATAACTAAATTCGATTAACTCCTTTTAACTCGATTCGAATAACTAATATTCGATAACTTCTTTTCACTCGATTCGAATAACTAATATTCGATAACTCCTTTTAACTCGATTCGAATAACTAATATTCGATAACTCCTTTTAACTCGATTCGAATAACTAATATTCGATAACTCCTTTTAACTCGATTCGAATAACTAATATTCGATAACTCCTTTTAACTCGATTAACTCTATTTAATTCCTCTATTGGTTAACTCTAACTCTAACTGGTTAACTATAACTGATCAACTCTACTGGTCAACCCTAATTGATTAACTCTAACTGATCAACTATAACTGGTCAATCCTAATTGATTAACTCTAACTGGTCAACCCTAATATATTAACTCTAACTGGTTAATTCTAACTGATCAACTCTAACTGGTCAACCCTGATTGATTAATCCTGTGAATTAACTCCTTTGATTAATTCCTTTTCTATTTGTTTACTTAACAAATAACTATTCCCTTTTCAATTCTATTTATTTAACAAATAAATATTTCTTTTATCTTTTCTATTTATTTCCTAAATAAATAACCCTTTTTCTTTTATTTATTTTCTATAAACAAATGATCCTTTTATACTTTTATTTATTCCCTAGTAAATAATCCTTTTATTTTATTTATTTCCTAAATAAATAAATCCGTTTTATTTTTATTTATCCCCTAAATAAATAAAAAATCCCATTTAATCTATTTGTAAATGTTCTACAAATATTTCCTTTTCATTTCCATTTGTAAATGTTTTACAAATGTTTTCCTTTTTATTTCTATTTGTAAATGTTTTACAAATGTTTTCCTTTTTATTTCTATTTGTAAATGTTTTACAAATATTTCTCCTTTTTATTTCTATTTGTAAATGTTTTACAAATGTTTTCCTTTTTATTTCTATTTGACAAATATTTTCCTTTATATCTGTTTTACAAATATTTTCCTTTATAACTCTTTTGATTTTATAATTATTCCCTTATATAAAATCCTTTTTCCTTTTATATATAAAATCCATTGATTTTATATAAATAATTTATTTTCAAAATATACCTTGAAAATCCCCTTTTATCATTCTGGTATTTCTTATGGTATTTAACATACCATATAACAATGATAAATATCGTCCAAACATACATAACCAACAGCAGATTATATATCACATCATATATCACAATATATAAATAATAGTAAAATAACTGTTGAGGAATCCAGTTGGATCCCTCCAACCTGTTTCCCTACATCACAGATGTTAAACAACACGAATATAAAATATTCTAATAAACAGAATCAATATTCGATTAACGATTTATATATATCGTTATCTATATTTTCAACCAATAAATTAACAGTTAAATCCAAACAGTTAACACACATCAATCAACAGATAATTATCAGTTCTACGAATACGTTACAAAAATATAACTGTTCAGAGTTGGTGAGTTTTACTCACATTGGACGATCATCGTTAATAACGATAACCATCTCTTGATTCAGATGGACAATTTATTTTGCTATAAATTGTAACGAGCTCTATTCCACTCCCAGTCAGTTCCATGGTGTTGTCATCGTCCATACGATCCTAATGGATTCAAGTTAATCCCCACCCAACATGAACAATAATCTTTCTTCCTCCTTTTCCTAAACTTCCCTTCTTTCCATCTCCAGAAAACCCATACTACCGAACTTCATGCTCGCGCCCCTCATTCATTTCCCAACGAACCCAAAAACTGAAAACACCGCTGCATTCTCCTTCTACTTCTCTTCCACCCCGACACTAAAGGTTTGAACTCGCAGCCCCCCTCTTTCCGTGCGCCGTACGGCCTCAAACCTCCTATACATACGAACCCGCGGATCCAAAATGCACCTACCACCCCAGAACTTTGAAAACAGGTGATATACCACAACTTAAACCCAACGCCCCATGACACGTCTCCTGCTCTCATCAGTAATTTCCGCGCCTCCACTCCTATCCTTCACGAACAAATTTTCCACTGGCTCTTTCCTATGCACCAGCTCCAGGAACCACTGGCCAATATTTCCGCATGTCCATTTCAGTCTCCACTTCGTTCACAAAATCGGAAAACCATAAAAATGTTTAAAGTCGAAAGAGGAACAAAATGCAGTATTAGCTTAAGTATTTATAAGGGATATTTACTTTGTTGTAAAGTAATGAATTACTTGATCGTTAAGGCAAATTGGTAGACGGTACGTCTGTGGTGTTTGTTTGAATGTTTTTGAAAGGTTTGGAGGCCATGAAGGACACGTTGAGTCCTCTAAAGCCAAACAAAACGAAATGGAGACACGTTGAGTCCTCTGAAGCCAAACAAAATGAAATGGAGACACGTTGAGTCCTCTAAAGCCAAACAAAATGAAATGGAGACATTGATGGAGGGGAGATGTGCATATACAGTGTAGCCCAATGGAAATATGGTCACTTAGTGAGCGTAATATACCTCATCTGTTTTGTCAACTGGTTGAACATATTTATTTTAATATGGTTTGAGTTATAATGCTTAACATATCGGATATAAAATACTTTGTTTGTGTACGAGTCGCCATGGACACAAACAAAAATACCATCGTGGTAAACAATGTGCCACGATCCCAAAAATATAATAATATAGGTCCGTTAACTTATTCTGTGAAACCCCGAAATGTTGATATAGGGTGCAAAATACTCCAAATAAAAAGTTGCTTATTTAATTAATTAAAAATTACAATAAAATTCTAAAAATTAATTTATCACTACATCTTAAAAGAATCTTGTCTAAATTCGAACCTGGTATCTAGTTATATCGAATAAACCGTTACGGTCGATAAACGATTCTATAACGACTATTTAAAATTTGATTTGGACACAACTCACAATCTACAAGACGAAATCCTGATTTCTCTCTTCCATCAGAAAAATATACTTCACCAGCTCCTAACGTTTCTTGTTTCACAGAAATCCGATTTAAAACGGCTTCTGTATATTCGTTTAAAGTTCGAATCGCCAAATTACGAACTACCGTGCCATTTGGAGCTCGATTATATTTATAATATAATTAATACGTTCAAACTTCGTTTAAATAATATATTCGTTATCGTAATTCAAATTCTAAACAGAATTACATCTTTTGAATTTGACCAATTCACACCATACTGCCATTTCAGCTAATTCTGATTATTTCAGAATTAAATATATTATTTAATTATTATATTAATTAAATATCCAAAGTTATTAAATTTAAACGACCATTTAAATTACCGAACCATATTTTAAATAATTAAATAAATTAATTATTCCACCATAAAATACGGGACATTACACCTAAGGAATGTTCTAAACCAACTTCCTTTACAATAATCTCTTATTTATTTATATAATGAATGTTAGGAAAGTTTGGAATGAAAATATTGAAGTTTGGAAAATAATATTATTTTAATCATTATGATATTATTATAATATTGGAATATTGAAATAAATGATTTTGGAGTTAAAAAATTATAATATGGCTTTGGACAATTATTATATATTTTTTATATAATAAATAAAATGTTTTCGAACCGATTTGAAGTATTTTATAATATTCGTCGAATATTAGTCAGAACAGAACGTGTCACACACCGATATTTCGTGAATTTCGATTTGTAGCTTTAAATGAATATACCAAAAAATCCGACCGCCGGATTTTCCCGAAACTGGAACCGTTTGGTTCGTTTTTAAAGATCTTTCAAATGATAAAAAAAGATTTGAAATCTAACAGTAGAATTTTTTGAAATGTTCAAATCAAATTTGAATAAAAACAGCGTTAGAATCCGCAATGACCTGTAATTGAAATTATGGGTATGGACTATTTTTATATAAATAAAAATAGGGAATAATCATTTCTAAATTATTAAAAATAATTTGAAATGGATTTAAACCAATTTTATATGGTTTTAAATGATAAAAGTGGTTAAGTGGAATTTGGATGTTTTCTATAAAGATTTTACATAACAGGTTTCGGCCAAAGTAATGAAGTAAGAATTTTAATTCGTAAATTGAATTGAATTCTTAAGTAAAACTTTTTACAAGAATATGAAATGATTTTTGGAAACCTAACCAGGCTTGATAATAAGATTTTAAATCTTCTGTAAATGAAACCAATTAAAGAAGACTTAATTGGTAAGTTAATAATCCAATAAAGATTCGATTTGATTCGATTTGTTTTTACGCGAATTATTCGAAAAGACCGGGTTTAACCCATTTAGAATAATTTTACGATGACTAAAATTTGAAGATATTGAATATGGTGCAAGACTGAGAATCTTCACATCGAATGGACTGCTTGTTGCTGCCCTGGATTTGGGTAGCTCTCTTGAAGGGGTTATAGTGGTAGTGGTCTGGACGTACTTGTTGATTGTCCGGATGTGCAAGTGCCTATCTCATGTATTGGACATATGGGACGAGGAATAAGGTGTCTTCGGCTTCGTTAAGACCCATAACGAAATTGTAAATGGATTGTGTGTATAATATTGTAATTCATAACATACTGATTAGTTGCCATTGATGATATATATGTTGGTGGCGAATAATTTATTCTTTTACTTTAACACCCTTCTTTGAGATGTATGAGCTCAAAGGTTATATTATTGATAGGAATTGATCATATGTATGGATTGACAATGTGGCATGTCAAGTGCTACCGGCAGATAGGTCAAAGCTTTTGTTGAAACGCAAAGCTTTGTGGTGCGTTAATTCGTGAGCTTCACACCCCAGTGTGAGCCAAAAACGGGATGAAGGACCACAGAGAGGACATACGTTTTTTCTAGCTAGAAGTGGTGCCATGGTATGGAGACGAGGCATTTTACTTATGTGGACGTTGGAATTGAGGTGCCTCGGATATGGTCAAATATGACCATGGTGGTCGACGTACTAACCAAGAGGTCTGATAGGACTCGAGAACGTTATGTTCAGGTAATTGTCCAACCAGTGATGTACTGCTGGCCGGCTCTGCCGCTTCAAAGGGATACATGTATTTTCCCTGGGACATTGCTAGAGATGTTCCGAAGTTTATATAGGGAAGATACTTTGCCTTGGCTCATGATGGAATCCAATTTCTAATGCGTAACTGTACGGTTTTAGTTGTAAACCTATATGGCGACATAATAGGAAGGTGTATTATGTCGTCTAGATGAATAAATTTATTTTTGAAATTTTTTTCAGCACCTAGACACTAATATTAATAATAATATCAAATGAGTTTCCCGTATCAAGCATGTTTGGCCATTATAAGGTAAAACTCTATCCTCCGGCTTGCGCTTGCATTGTGAGATGGGACTCGAGTCTTATAATGGATTCATATTTCAGAAAACATTGTGTGGTTTTATGCACGACATTCGTGTGGAGTAAACCTGTTTCGTGTTTTACGGCGTGGTCCCATGATATGCTTTGTTTTAAAATAAGTTAAGTAACTGTAGGGTTTCTCATACCACCATGACTGACTCGTAGTTTGTTTTTCCCTTGCAATTCAAGTGCCTATATTTTTACTAGCCAAGTAAACAGGTTTTTAGCTTGTCTCTTTTGGATGTGTATGGAAGCTGGTTTTGGACTTAGATTTGAAGTTTGGAGATGTTTATTTTGAACTCTTTTAGGACTCTATTATGTTAATTATTTGTTGATTCCGCTATGTACCTATTTCTTAGTTGAAACTTTGTTATGTATAACTGTGATCCTGATTGGTGTATCTCAGATATTATCCTTTGATGTAAATTCATGTACATTATTATTTGATGTAATGCTATCTTCTGTGATCTGCGGTTGTGATTAATGTGTTATATTCCAATGACTATCCATTCCGCCCGGGATCCGGGGTTTGAGTCGTCACAAATATTTAGAAAATTGTTATCGTAATATAATCCAAATTATAAATGGAATTTCATAAAGAAGTTTTAAAGCAAAAGGTTAGTGTTTATTAGACAATTTACTTAATCAACGAATTAAGTAAATGGTTATAATTGACATATATTATGAAAGGTAAGGATATAGTTTATAAAACCGTATTTTAAATAAAATAGAAAATGAAATTTGGCCAATATTATAACTAATATCGGTTTTTGGAGTTAAAAACTTTTATCTATCCTAAGCTAAGAACGTTGTCGCGTTAAGGGCTAATGGGTAAATAAAATACTCCAACTTGAATGACTTCAGGATTATCTAAGGATGATATTTGTTTGTAATGAGAAGATGTTGGAAATAATTTATTATTTCCATCATAGAAATAATATTGCAACTTTATTTGCAAGGTTTTAGTAATTAAATAAAACTATTGGGTTTTAAATTAAACAATTTATCATTTGACATTATTTGGCATGGATAAGAAGTGTGACTATATTTATACTATTTGGTTAGGTATATAGCACTATTTTCTACATAATGGAAATAGTAAGATTTTGTGAATACATTTATTCCAAGAAAAAAGTAACTCACTAAGATTTTCGAGAAAATAGAACTAGTGGTGGTTATACGGATTTGAATTGGAAGTGTATATGGAAAGTTTGGTTATTAAAGTTATAAACATTAAAAGTTTTGAAGTTAAATGAAACCATCGGGTTTATAGTATAAATAATGTGTCGAATGACATCGTTTGGCCCATATAAAATTTGTAATTTGACCTATACCGACGGGTTAAGTAATTTTGGCGACATTTTCAAAGTAATGGAAACAAATATGGATTTTGTGAGTATATAGTAATATTTCCAAAGTAAAGAAAATAAAATGTGTTTTTATAAAATATAGCGATATTTTTGAGGTAAAGGAAATAGAGAGAAGTTTGGTGAATACGTTTATTTTAAAGATATAAGAATTGGATAACATTTTCAAAGTAATGATAACATGAGAGATTTGTTCAAATAAGTATATAGGATCGATTTTTAAGTATCGAATAGGTTATTTTAAATGAAATGGTTTAATGAATGGTTTTAATAAAAAGGGCCTGAGCTGCTGATGTACTTGACCATACCATTTTGGTTTGATAATTTAACAACCGACTATCAATGAATATTCCCTTGACTTTTAACGTGTTAGTTCGAGGAGACCAGGATTGGAACTAGACCCAAAACTACTTCGAACCAAATTTACCTTCGAAACTAACTTGCATGGATGCTTATAAAGATGAAAGAATTGAAGATCATGGATCTTCATAAAACGGAAGAACCATTTATAATCTCTAGTTAGCTCTCAAAGATAGACTGTGATTCTATCACGGTTGAAATATACGAATTACAAGGACTACTCGCTACTGATTTTTAGGGTGATTCCTATATAGGATGTGGTAAGAGAGTGCCTTCAGTTCACCTTGTTCTTGGATGACTTGTATGGATGAATGTCTAATAGTGTATTTCCAAAGAATCACATACATTGATTTTTACAAATATACCATATTTGGCGGCGAAGAAGACAACTTCTTTTAGCTTAAAACACATAGTATATTGTGCAAATCAATTAATGGTTTGGCGGATCTGACAATGTGGCATTCAACTTTTGAATGAGATGGTTCTAAAAAGGTAATCGTGACTTCAAACCTCATCAACCGGGAAATGACTGAAATCGGGCAGGCAACATGGCTACGTGGGTCATACCCATTAGGGTATATCATCACTTGATCTAGAAAATCCAGTCTGCACTTTTTGTATGCTTCGAAATGAATACGGTTGACTAGCTAGCTATAAACCGTGGTGATGATGTATTCGGTACACTCAAGTTGAATGAGTGTTTGGTCATGTGCGGCTGGGTTGCAAGATGTTCTTGTTGAACCCTAGTGTTCGATCTCTAGAGGACACTGATTGGAAGGTGGTTCCATACCTAATCATGTTGGAAATCCAAACTCCAATATGAGCTGTACGTTTTTAGTTGTAAACTAACTATGTTGGAAAGCGAGATGCAAGCTTTCCGACTATATTCCTATTTTATTTGTAGATTGATAGACATTATTATAATATCACTGGATTTTGATATAAAAAGGGATTTGGATATCGTAAGGTAAAAACACGTGCCATGTTTATGTGCGGTCGTCTTGCGAGAGTTTCATTCTTTCAAAAGATTTTCTAAAGTTAAGCAAGTTATTTGTAATGCAAATTATTTGTAATGCAAATTTATCACTAAAAGTATTCCAGGTTGATCTGGATTAATTTTGGTTTGCTTCAAAACGTGCTCGGGTCAGACCGAACATATTTCCAGGTTAGGTTTCGCTTGGAGCTTCAGAAGAGAAGCTGGGGTTGAGACATATTCCCATATTTTCTGGTAGTGTGTATTATATTGATCTAATGTGTACTCTGATGCTATAATTATATATGTATAGTTTACTCTTGGGTAAAGAGTTTTGTATATTGTACTTTATTCGTTCTATTGTGAGGTTCTATTCTACTCTGATTATGTAGTACTGGTCTTCTTTTTATTCTTGAATTCTAATATTTCTTTTTTTTTTCTCACACTCTAATTTCTTTCCATTAACAATTTGGGTTTTCGATACTAGAGTTTTGGCTAGTGAATACAGGAAAATGTCTTATTGTCAAAATTCGAGCATTGAATTTTTTCTGGGTCGTTACAGGTATTTAGTATAGAAAGCAAATAAGCAGCTTCGTTTGGAGTTAGAAAAAAATTTGAGCTAAATAAATTTTTTAATTTGCCTATATATGGATCCTTAAGTTCCTTTCTTTGCCCATTCTTCTTCTAAAACCCAAGCTCTAAATTAAGAAAATTCAATCTAATATTTCATATTATCCTGATCAATCCAGGCTATATTTACACATCGTCCAACATGAAAGTTGTTCATCATGACCTTGGCTCCTCAATGATGGTACATGATCATCCCTCAGACCAACTTCGAGGTGGAAAAGTGGAATTGATCATGGTTGGAGAAGTTACGATTTTTGGGTTTTCTCGTTGTCGTTGATCAGCGATAAGTGGTAGGAACTAAAAGAGAATGATGAGGAAAGGGAGGCGCGCCAATTGAAAGTGGTCTCATGGTCAACGGTGACCTGAGGAAAGTGGAATCTGTAATTAAATCTATTGATGTTATGGGTGTTCCATGACCATGGGTCGATGAGGTCGGTTGAGGGAGATACCCGATGAAGCGATGGAGCTTGGAAGGGGATCATGGTGGCTCAATCGTACAGTGGCACAATAAGCGATAGATGAACGACGTTGACGAGTTCTGGCCTAGAAATCGTTCATGAGGGCGATAATTAGGGTTTATTTATAACAACTAATTATTTAATGATGTTGATTAGTGAATGCATTATTTTTAATTCGTGTGAAATTTCTAAAGGCAATAACCTTTTCAACCTAGGCTAAATCAAGCGCGGCAAGTCGCATTGTACTCGTATTATTAATATTTTAATTTTGAAACTACAATAGTTGAATTTTGAGCTTGTTGGAATTCCAACTAATTTCAAATGCATGTTTGGAATTAAACCAAATCAAAAGGCAAAACGACAACTAAAATGATAGTGAGTTTTACTCACCTTTCTGATTAACCAGTGTAGTATAAAAGTAGATTAAAAATAATATTATATGCTTGATTTTGATAATTGATGGTCATTGGGTTTGATTGATATTGTCAAATTATTGGTTGTGTATTTTGACTGTTAAATTGATTGATTGTTTTAAGTTGGTCTAGGATCGCGATATAACATCTTGAAATGCTATTAGATTGTTTAATCTAATTAGGATCACGATATAACATCTCGAATTGTTAATAGAAAATTTTGAACTTATTTGAATATCTAATGGTATGTGAATCAATAAACAAATATTGAATTAAACATGTTGTTTAATTATAACGTATTTGAATTGGTTATGTGCTTAGTATTATCTATTATAGAAAATAAACATCGTCAGATGATTTGAATGAACTTGTTCTAATTGACATATATTAGTAGAATAAACTATTTAAATACTCAACCATTAAAAATAATGGTCGTTACACACTACTGTGAAATGATAGTGCTTCAAGCTATTAGGAAGAAGGATAAGTGAAGACGTGTGCAAAATCTAGGTGAAGCGAATAATAGAAGATTCTTAGTTGATAAGAAAGTTAAGTGGAAGATCAAGAAAATTGTAACATAACTCACTCATATCTATGTTTTCTTATTTTTTAAATTTCTCATATTCATAACACAATTTCTTCTCCCTCTCCCTCTCTCTCTTTCTCTCTCTCCAACAATATTTCTTTATCAATTTTCTTCATCGATTTTCTTTTACTTACTTTAATGCTACATTGATACATATGAATACTACTAACTTGGTTGTGTCTTTTCTTTGACAGTAATATTTTTATGTAACTTTTTTGTAAATTATCTAATCATAATTAAATCTATCATAGTAAAGAATGTTTTATAGTTCAAAATTAATGTTACTGTAGTATCATGAAAACTTATGTGGCTATTTCAATGAAAATATTTACACCAATCCGTTTATTGTCTCAATAAGAAAATAAAATATATTAATAAGGCAATTATACGGAGGTTTTAGGCACAAGGACAAACTTAACAAAAAAATTATCCATAAGGACAAGAGCCTAAAATTTTAACCGCAAGGACACTTTTTAATGTAAAAGGAGGAATTCAAGGGCCCGCTATCATTTCATAATTTACACTAAAGTTTGTTCTTATGGTTAAATTTTCTACCCCTTGTCCTTATGGATAATTTTTTTGTTAATTTTGTCCTTCACAATATTTTCTTGTTACTACTTACTTGTTACTTACAAGTATATCTAAATATAGTTAAATGTGTTACCTTGTTAGCTTCTACGGTGAAACTCAATATAACAATTTCTATTGATCTCACTGGGGAGGATTGAAAATAACGAGGATTGATTTATAACTTAGACTGAAATAGAGAGAAGAAAATATTAAAATAGTAATTTCTTCTTAGTAATATCATTATATTACTTAAAATACCATGAAATATTATGTCAAACACTTCCTAATACCAAACCTTATAAAGAGCTACCAATACACTATTTTCATAATTTTTTATACGGCGAACAATAGCCGATCAACAACCATCAAACAACAACTATTCATGATCCTGGAAAACGGTATTAGTCGGTGGTTGCTCATCGTGCAAGCTGATTTTACATGGTACTTGATTGCCACGTAAAATGTTTTAGTATTAGAAAGTAAACAAAACTTGTTACATTAATTATTTTTATCAAAGGTATTAGGAAGAGAAGACTAAATGTTAATAAACTTTATTTCTCCATTGTTATTTATAAACTAGTATTTTTTTGCCCGCTTTGCTGGGCATTAAAATTTATGTTATTAAAAAATATATTATAATGATTAAATATAAAAAATAAAAGAAAAATAAAGTATTGTAATTAATATTAAATAGTTATATATATATTTTTAAATATTATAATTTATAGTATTTTTTGCCCACATTGTTAGGCATTAAAATGTATGTTATTAAAAAAATTGTAATGATTAGATATCAAAAATAAAATAAAAATAAAGTATTGTAATTAATATTAAATAGTTATATATATATATATATTTAAATATTATAATTTATGCGGCAACAATAATAAATTGTTCTGTTGTTCATCCAACAATAATTTTATTATGGATGATTATTTTGATTAATTGTTATGTTATCCATATAATAATTTATGTAGTAACAATAATTAATTATCATGTTGTTCACCCAACAATATTTTTGCCATGGATGATTATTTGATTAATTATTCTATTATCTATCCAATTTTTTTTGTTATGAATGGTAATTTTTGGCATAGATATAAAAAAAAGGATCAATTGTGATTTTATTCTGAAAACATGTTCTTAATTCATTACAATTTAAACTTATTTTGTGATCTTTAAATGTGAAAAATTGAACAAATAATCATTAAAATTATATAAGTGATACAATTCAAGTAATATTATATAAAAATACAAACTATTGTTGGAAAACAATGGCTGAGTCGCGGACTAGGTCGCTTTCTTGAAGATGATTCGGCGATCTGGTCAAAGGTGCAAACCAGTTCGTTCTTTCGCCGCCGCCTCTAGGATAAAACAGCCTCAAAAAAACGATAACCGATTTGCTTGCACAACAAATCAGTGCAGATTTGCACTTTCGAAAATGATATTGCTCGAAATTTCTAGAAGAAAGTTTTTAATGGCGGAGGCTAGAAGAAAATAGATTCGGTGTGTTTTTCCTTGTCTGTAGATAAAAAGTATATATAGAACGAGAATTAGGGTTTGGGAGAAAAAATCGGATTTGCTAAAATTTCGGGGGACAGTTTTTACCATTGCAGAAAAATTATCGGGGCAAAAAATAATTTTCCATAAAAAAAATGGTTTGAAAATTGCAAAGTTTTATGGTCCAAAAATATAAGTGTCTACACCACAAAGCCTGAGCCCGAGCCCGAACCGGGTTGGGCCGGGTCGGGTCGAGTCGGTCGGTCGGTCACGCGCGTGTGTTGTGTTCATGATGCATGGTCTCCCTCCTCACAACAAAGCATGTATTGGGAGCCCAAGGCCCCAACATGATTTCTTAGAGACAAGTATAAATCCTTGCCTCTTCCATATAATCCCATGATGTGGGAGTATTCACACATAGGAGCCATTCAAACACTTATTCAACATTTTTAATAATTCACTTAATGTTTGTAAAAACATTTCCAACAATCCCCCACTTGAATTTTAAAAAATATTTTCGACTTGGGATTATATGTCGGTCGGTCACGCACGCAAAATTTCTAAAAACATAAGATTGTGCATAAACAAAGGTGTCATCCGACTTGAACCTTTGCATAGTGAGTAAGATTCAGTTTTTACTAGAGTGACACGTAGTCTTGAACTCTATTCCGGACATCAAACCACACACAACCTTTTCTACAGTGCAATCAAATAATCCCATGCATTTATGGCCATGCACGTCTATCCTAGTTTGGTGAATGCTCTAGAAGTTTTGCGGTGAACTCCATAGGAAACAGCCACATTTCCACATTCACAAAGGTGAGTCTATCAAGAGCACTCCTGAAGGTAGGTACTCCACTCCAAATAGAGTATAGATCTCATTAAGAGTTTCTATTAACTCATCCTCTAATCACTTCAGGAATACATGCTTCTTGGTTTATTAAATAGCATGCTCAACTCCTATCACTACACAACTTGTTTTTACCCATTGAACCTAGTTCTTGGGATCTCCAGTCATTTAGGTCGGGTTACCATTGTGCGTGACTCAACAATCTAAAGGCAATAGTCCCATACTTTTAGAAGAATGGTGGACTTTCTCTCTTGACAGTCCTTTCGTCAAAGGATCTGCCAAATTTTCTTCACTATGTACGTAATCCACTCTAACGGTACCTGTGGAAAGCAGTTCTCTAACCGTGCTGTGCTTACGACGTATTTGTCGTCTCTTACCATTATAATAACTGTTCTGAACTTTTGCAATAGCCGCGGTACTATCGCAATGTATCAACACAGCCGGTATCGGTTTTTCCCATAAGGGAATCTCAGCTAGCAGGTTTCTCAAATACTCTGCCTCTTCACTAGCTGTAGCTAGTGCTATCATCTCAGACTCCACAGTAGACTGAGCCAAAATAGTTTGTTTCTTGGATTTCCAATAAACAGCTCCTCCAGCGATGCTAAATATATAACCACTGGTCGCTTTAGAATCATCAGATAGGGTATTCCAGTCTGCATTAGAATATCCTTCAAGTACAGCTGGAAACCTTTCTTAATGTAATCCAAGGTTCATGGTTCGTTTAAGGTATCTCATCACCCTTTCAATAGCAAGCCAGTGCTCTATACTAGGTCTACTGGTAAACCTGCACAATAATCCTACGACATAGGCACTGTCGGGTCTAGTACAATAAGTGGCATACCGAAGGCTACCAATGATGCTTGCATAATCAGACTGTCTTGTACCTTCACCAGTGTTCTTAAATAATTTTACACTGTGATCATATGGTGTACTTGCAGGTTTACAGTCAAAGTAATTATATTTCTTTAGGATCTTCTCAATGTAATGAGATTGATCCAAAGAAATTCCCTTTTCTGACCTAGTAATTTTAATACCAAGGATTACACTCGCCTCACCTAGATCTTTCATATCAAAATTGGTACTTAATAAGGATTTGACTGAGTTTATGGCATGAATGTTTGACCCAAAAATGAGTAGGTCATCTACATAAAGGCATATAATAGTGCTAA
This sequence comes from Allium sativum, assembly GCA_030737875.1. NCBI lineage: Eukaryota > Viridiplantae > Streptophyta > Magnoliopsida > Asparagales > Amaryllidaceae > Allium > Allium sativum. The sequence continues at coordinate 375,255,347 of CM060920.1, forward strand.
TGTCATTCTCAGATTTGTAATAAATGCATTTGTCACTTTCATTAACTTTAAAACCATGTGAAATGATTAAATTATCAAATTTTTCATGCCATTGTTTAAGTGCTTGTTTTAAACCATATAATGATTTATCTAATTTGCATACTTTATGTTCTTGACCATGTACGACAAATCCTTCAGGCTGGTCCATATATATTTCTTCGTCTAATTCACCGTTCAAAAATGTGGTTTTCACATCCATTAGGTGTATTAACAAATTATGAATGAAGGCAAGTGAGACTAATACCCGAATGGATGTGATTCTAGTAACAGGTGAAAAAGTGTCGAAGAAATCTATGTTTTCTTTTTTTCTAAAACCTTTTGCTACTAGTCATGCTTTATATTTATCAATAGTACCGTCAGGTTTTAATTTCTTTTTAAGTACCCATTTACAACCTATAGATTAACAACCAGGGGGTAAATCTACCAAATGCCAAGTCTTATTGGATTCCAAAGAATCTATCTCATCATTTATAGCCTCTTGCCAAAAATTGGCATCTAATGAAGATAAGGCCTCTTGGAGGTTCATGGGATCCTCCTCAATAGTAAAAGCACAGAAATCTGAACCAAAATCTTTTATGGTTCTTGCTCTTTTACTTTAGGTTCAGCTTCAGAATTTTCGTTAAGTTCTATTCTAATAGGCATACTTGAAGTGCCCCCACTATTCCTTAATTTAAAAGGAAATTTTGTTTCATAAAAGTCGGCATCATTTGATTCAATTATACTATGTGTATTAAGGTCATAAAATATGTATGCTTTGCTATTAATAGCATAGCCTATAAGTACACATTCATATGCTCTACTTGCCAATTTTAATCTCTTAGGGTCTGGAATGCGAACATATGCTAGACAACCCCAAGTTCTAAAGTATGAGACAATGGGTTTATGATTCTTTAAAGTTTCATAAGGTGAAATTTTATTCTTAGATTTGGGGATCCTATTCAGAACATAGCATACAGTCAATAGAATTTCTCCCCACCAATGTTTTGCTGCATCAGAATTTAGTAATATGGCAACTACAAGTTCGGTAAAGGTCCTATTTTTCCTTTCAGCTTTACCGTTCATCTCAGGAGAATAGGGTGCAGTTCTTTCATGTACTATACCATGTTGTTTATAGAATTCCATAATTGAAGTGGATTCATATTCTGTTCCTCTATCACTATGAAGTCTCTTAATTTTCCTATTTGCTTAATTCTCAATCTCAATTTTGAATGTTTTAAACATGTCAAAAGCATCACTTTTATTTTTCATAAGGTATACATATGTGAAATTAGAACAGTCATCAATAAAAGTGATAAAATAACGATGTCCTTGTCTAGTCAAAGTACCATCAAGTTCACATATGTCAGAATGAATCAAGTCTAAGGGTTCAGAAACTCTATCAACAGATATACGAGGTTTCTTTGTGATTTTTGCTTGTGTACAGAATTCGCATTTATCAAGTTCAGATTCTGTCAATTTAGGAATCATATCTAGGGTGCTCATGTTGTGAATTATTCGTTTATTAACATGACATAATCTAGAGTGCCAAATATTAAAATCACACAACATATAAGCAGAAGTAGTCACTTTATTAGTTTCAACATTCAGTTTAAACATACCCTCACAAGCATAACCCTTTCCCACAAAGGTTCCCTTATAAGTTAGAGTATACAAATCAGCCCCAATAACTTGAGTAAACCCAGCCTTATTAAGGAGAAAGCCAGACACCAGATTCTTCCTAATCTCTGGAGTATGCATAACATCTTTCAGAATTACATTCTTTCTAGAGGTAAACTTAATTTCCACATTGTCAATCCCTGCAACTTTAGTGGTGTGAGAATCTCCCAACAACACTTTCTGATTTTCAGCAGCTGTGTATGTAGAGAACAAGCCACGATCATAGCAAACATGGCGAGAGGCACCAGTGTCTACCCACCAACCCTCTGATCCACCAACAAGGTGAATCTCAGTAATCATAGCCGTAAGAGGCTCTTCAGTCAGGTTAGCCCTGGTTTTCCACAGTTGTAGCAAAGAAACAACTATCCAGAATCATTCTTTTGGGCTGGTTTCTGCTGTCCTTTTGGGTTTCCTTGCGGATTCCCATTCTATTTGTTGCGTCTATTCTGATTCTTAAAAGATTTCTGATTCGGTTTCAGAACAGCGGGTGTGGTCTTTTTAGTGTTGTTATTGACAATCAACACCTCTTCTTTCTGGTCCTGTTTGCGTGCCTCCTCCTCAATACGGAGGCGCGTGATCAAGCTTTCTGAGGAAAATTCCTTAGTCTTATGACGTAAAACATTTTTAAAATCTTTCCAGCCAGGGGGTAATTTGTCAATGATAACAGCAATTTGAAATTGTTCATTCAATGCCATACCTTCCGAGATGATCTCATGAGCTATTTTCTGCAGCTCATGAGACTGCATCTCAACTGATCTGTCATCAGTCATCTGGTACTTTAGGTAGCGGCTTACAACATATTTCTTTGCCCCTGCCTCCTCTGTATCATATTTCTTTTTTAGTGCTTCCCAGATCTCCTTTGTTGTCTTCTCATCTGAGTTATAGTAATCATACAGATCATCGCTCAGTCCATTCAGAATAAAGTTCTTGCATAGATAATCCTGTTCAGTCCAGGTCTGCAGTTGCTTTGACTGTTCAGTCCATGATGCCATCTTCGCTGCATCAGCCTCGTCAGGTTTATCTGGTAGCTGCGGTTTGTCAGCAGTCAGCGCAGCCACAACCTTTCTGATCGTGAGGAAGAACTCCATCTTCTGACGCCATCGCTTAAAATGCAAGCCTTCAAATCTGAATGGAGCAGCAGTGACGAGAGGGTTCTGGAAAGCAGAGGGTGGAGCAACATCATCTATGGTTGAGTTCGAAGTCATTGTTTCAGTTCGTCTTCAAATTGTTGGAAAACAATGGCTGAGTCGTGGACTAGGTCGCTTTCTTGAAGATGATTCGGCGATCTGGTCAGAGGTGCAAACCAGTTCGTTCTTTCGCTGCCGCCTCTAGGATAAAACAACCTCTAAACAACGATAACTGATTTGCACTTTCGAAAATGATATTACTCGAAATTTCTGGAAGAAAGTTTTTAATGGCGGAGGCTAGAAGAAAATAGATTCGGTGTGTTTTTGCTTGTCTGCAGATAAAAAGTATATATAGAACGAGAATTAGGGTTTGGGAGAAAAAATCGGATCTGCTAAAATTTCGGGGGACAAAGTTTTTACCATTGCAAACTTTTTACCGTTGTAGAAAAATCATCGGTGCAAAAAATAAATTTCCATAAAAAAAAAGGGTTCGAAAACTGCAAATTTTTATGGTCCAAAAATATAAGTGTCTACACCACAAAGCCCAAGCCCGAACCGGGCTGGGCCGGGTCGAGTCGAGTCGGTCGCGCGCGTGTGTGGTGTTCATGATGCATGGTCGCCCTCCTCACAACAAAGCATGTATTGGGAGCCCAAGGCCCCAACATGATTTCTTAGAGACAAGTATAAATCCTTGCCTCTTCCATATAATCCCATGATGTGGGACTATTCACACATAGGAGCCATTCAAACACTTATTCAACATTTTTAATAATTCACTTAATGTTTGTAAAAACATTTCCAACAACTATAGTATGTTAACTTTTTTTGATGAAGCAAAAAAGTGTATATGATGTCATCATATATATACATATAAAATATGATGCAATGTATGCTTTGTTATTAAGTTTTAAATATATTTTTATATGTATAAGAGGCATTATAATTAAAATTTCAAATTACAACATAAAAATAAACATCCATAACAGAAAAATACATTAATCAATAGTAGTTTTCAGAGCAAAACAAATATAAGATCATGAATAATTTTCATTCAAAACAAAAATAATATGAAAATCAGAGCAAAATAAATATAAGATCATGAGTAGTTTCCATTCCAAACAAAATAAACATGAAAATTATGTTCAAGTCCAATCTTGTTCCCAGCATAACTTCTTAACTTCCACTTTTTTGAATATTTTTCCATTCCTGCAGTGCAATAAACATTTGAATAGATGCACAATATTAATTAGTCACTCCCTACCAAAATAATAATAATATGTACACCATATATAAAATAACAATCAAATATATATAACTTACTTTTTCTTTTCTAATTGCTTTCTGTTTTGAAACAAATCCATTTTCATCATCTTTTTTATCCTTAAAGTCGTCAAAAATATATAGTAGCTTGACATCATTATCAATCTCTTTGTTTTTCCTCTTCAAACTATTAGTGTTTGTAGATTTTTCAGTACCGAGGCTTTGCAATTGATGTTAGTTTTAGATTCAGTGCTGAAACTTGGTATAGACATCTGCATATAAATGAAATAAAATAACTTGGTGCAATGAACATGACTGACTAACTAACTAACTATATATATATATATATATATATATATATATATGTGTGTGTGTGTGTGTGTGTGTGTGTGTGACAATATGGAGAAGTAAGGACAAAAGTGATTTATATTGTGCTATGCACAATCTATTTAGCTGGTCAAACATAATGGTTCGTACTCATTTTGTTTTTTTGAATAAAATTGAAAGACATATATATAATCTAATTTAATTGATTAGTTGTTAATGTTAAGATAAGGATTATGAAGTAATTAACTACGAAAATTGGAAGTGATACTATCACGGATTTTTATATTCATTTTATAAGTAACGTTATATGAATAGTTGATGCATAAGTGAGATTAATAAAATAACAAATTAAAGTGAAAAAAATATTACAATATAAATTATTATAATTTAAAAATAGGTAATTATAAGATAAGTGCAACTGGTAAAATATTGAACATTTTAGAATATGAACAATGTAGAATAGAGTAATGAAGAAAAATGGCATGAATAGACGTAAAATGAAAGGGGAAGAAAAACGATATCTATTTCAAGTTTAGACATACAATGGAAGAGGTTGTCGGTTATTATCTATATAGCGCATTTAGATTGTTTAAATTTTGTCACAAATTGAAATGAGTTTGTTTTCTGGAAACAACCAAGGAGGGAAAGATGAGTATTATAGGTGCAAGTACAGACAAAATGTGGAAAGGTTACAGTACATGTTATGGAAATGACTAATTTATCATCTTATATTTGTTTGCTTCATTGGGTATTTGGGTAATCCTTAAACGAAAACAATTAGTGTATAATTTTTTCAAAAGACAATTAGCTAACAATTTAAAGGAGTAAAAACGAAATATAAGGTTAAACTAAAAGGTAGGTTATGATAAAAAATTACACATATTTTGAAGCGCGACAGAACCAATAGATTAAACCAGTTTTAATTTGAAAGAAACTTACTGGAATGAGTATGGAGAAAAATAAAAGCATGGGTGAAGATATAAAATTTGATAGAAAATGATCCTTCACCTCATCTCCACTTCAAATTGTTCTAAAATTCCAAAGCAACCACACAGCTAAATATCATATCAATATTTTGAAATCAAAATCACAAACTATAATTTTACCTAAAATTTAGTTTTTTCCAGCAATAATGATTTCCCATATGCTTTCGACTACTCTCCCAATTCCGAAACTTTCATTTCTTGTTTGGTTGACTCCAGTTGTACTCCTTGTTAATGAATAAAGTCACAAAGCTATAGTTATTCAAATATAAGCATTAATCAATGATTTATATATTTTTTAAAAGAGTCAATATAACTAATCCTATTGAATTTGAAATAAAGGAGGAAGGTGCAAGTTTGATACAATATTTTGAAACATTCAAGAGTAAACTAATAACTAGCCTTTAACAAGATTCTAATACATTTCACTACAAATTGGTAGAAAATCACAGTAAGTAATTCTCTCCTATTGCAAAAGGAAAGAAAAACATAAAATAGGCAATGAATATCTACTATAAATTGTCAACCTACTAATTAATATTATCTTCTTATAATGTTATCTAAAGAAAAATAAATCGATTTATACAAAATATATCATATACAATAAATAAACACCAATTATTGTTGTATTCATGATTTTTAAATTAAATTTACTTTGTAAAATTAATTTTTCATATTAAATTTAAAGCATATCTTATCATTATTAAAGCATGGTAACAATTATAATGGAGATTAAGTTCAATTTTTGGTAAGGAATGAGATTATGTTTGCACTTAGTTGCTGGAATTGTCCTCATATTTATGCATGTATCGAACTATAAATTTTTTGAAACCACGTCACTATGTTTTGCATAAATCCAATTATTTGACATAATCATCTTCATATACATTATCCACCTATCTATTATATAAAGGACACAAATAAGTACCAATTAAGGTATTATAAAATAGAAGTAAATCATATTTTTACATGAGAAATAGTCGATAAAAAAGTGAAAGTCAAAAATTTTATGATAATTTCCAAATAACATGATCAAGTATATGGCAAGGCTGATAATTAGCTGCGCATTTGGTGGTTTAACATGACATATTATTTTACCGCTCTTCATTTATCCTCTAGTAAACCAATGACAGTTTTAGGATGGTATTTGGATATAAAATATATATACAATATAAAAATATAATTTAAATTGGTATACTATGTTCGTTTTAGGGAACATATATATGGTCAAATTATTATACACAGCCAAATTATTTATGAAAGGTTGCATGCAAAGTTTTATGAAAGGTAGTATATATGATCAATTTTTTTATGAAAGTTTGCATACACAGTTTTAGGGAAAAAATTATACATAGTCAAAAGTAGTGAGAATTAGGCGATATTTAAAAAGTGAGGGGTAATTTCGGTATTTCAAGGTCGGACCAAAGTTAAGATTAGTGGGAATTATTATATAGAAGATAGAAGATAGATAGATTAGTGGGAATAATTCAAGGTCGGACCAAAGGTTAGAATAATTAAATGACCTTGATAAATATGGACAATTTGAGTATTTTACGGTCGGACGAATCAGTAATCAATAAAGATTGGGAATTGTTTTTTTTTTTTTTTTTAGGAAAATAGTGTGAAGGAAAAAATTAAAGAAAAATTCATTTATAAGGACAAAAGATAAAAAATTTATCTTTAAGGACAAACTTTAGTGTAAATTATGAATGTGCAACCGCAAATGCTGAAGATGCCCTAACAGATGTTGTGGCATCTTTTTAAGTTTTGTATAACGTCTGATACTGATTACTAAGTCAAAAATGCTTGCAGACCCCAAAATAGGTCGGCGTAAGCCACAAAAGCTGATCAGTCGGTTAATATTCAATCTCACCCTACTTCCCCTTGAATTCCGTCCCAACCCAACCTTCGCTGACATCTTCCTTGGGGCCCCCTAGCATCTTCACCGAAGGGTTAAAACCCGCAATCCTTTGCCCCGAAAAAAAAGAAAAAAGAAAAAGAGAAAAAAGCATTTTAATGGCCGAAGCAAAGAAGACCATTGTTTTGAGATCCTCAGATGGGATTGATTTCGAGGTAGAAGAAGATGTAGCGAAGCTGTCAAAGACGATCGGTAACATCATCGAGAATGGAGTTCCCGATGGCGGAGTTCCGTTGCCTGATGTCAGCGGTAAAATCTTGACGAAAATCGTTCAGTATGCCAAAAAACATGTTGAGTCTGTAAGCGGCGGTAGATCTAACCGTGATGACCTGAAAAATTGGGATGCTGAGTTCGTCAAATTCGCTGAAGTTGATAAAGACATGCTTTTCGACATGATCTCGGTAAGTAATTTTTTATAAGTTCAAAATTGCTGGATTCTTACGAAGCACACGGATTTTTGAGAAGTTCATTATTCTGTCATCAATTTGTTCACTGATTTTAAATTATTTTGTTTGATTACTCCTTTATTTGCTATATGATTGCTTCATCAGCATCATCATTATAATAATATTATTATTTTTTGGCCTATTACTTATATAGGATGATGGTGGGAAATTCATCTAGTTTGGATGGATCATGTATTTAGGGAATTTGACGTGTAGACCGAAACATACATCCCATAGATCATGACTGTACAACAAACCTTTTTTTTTAATAAAATACTTCTGTTTCCTATTTTGAAGATAATGCAAGTTAACAATAGTATATTACCATTTTGGGTCTTTTAAGCTATACTGTTCAGTGCCGGCCCGACTGTTCTCACTGCCCCAGCCGAAAGCATTAAATTTGTTTTTTTTTTTTAAAAATGGCATGGTAGGGTGGGGAAACGTATTGTTCAGGAATTATAATCCACAAATGTAAGGGTGGACCGGCCTTGACGCTCCAGGTGCAGTTGCGATTGATCCTGAGACATGCTAGGCTAGATTGTCTCGAATTCGGTAAGGACGATCTCTTGTCTTGGTTCATGATGGAAATCCAGCTTCCAATACGGCATTGTGCGGTGTTGATTGTAAACCTATATATGGCGACATGATACTCACAGTAAGACTTGAACCCAAAGCCTCCTGCAAACAAAGCGGAAGTAGTTCCAACCGACCACAATGCCAATCAATAGACATCTGGTACCAAGTAGTATATGATAAAAAACCGGCGAACTGACAAACACCACCAACACTTTCTCCTCCACCTGTTGCCCCTCTCCGACCGGTTTCCCTAGACAAATGTATTGCTTGCCTTGCCCTGGGGCTGGGCCTGCTCCTCCTCTCTTTGTGTCTACTTCTTACCTTTAATTAGATATAAACCCATCTCTCTCGCTACTTTACACTTTTAATTATAGAAACAGTGGTTGAAAATGAGGAGCTACGCGCTAAATATGGAGGCCGTTGAAAATCATAGGTTAATACACTAGTTGCTCTAAATATGGTTATGCAAAATTTCGTTAGCGAAATTTTAGATCATGTATTACTTAACACATATAAAAAACATTAGATCATTAGTTAATGCATTATAAAATGCAATCATGTGAATGACCCTATCCACTGTCTATTGCTAATTGAAAGCATTAATCAATCCAAACAACATTTAACTATTATGTCTTCTGTGATGATGTTGATCGACTTGAGCTACATACCCTTTTATTAGCACAATTTCGATTTTTGCACATAAAACGTAATATGATATAAACTATTTGCCATTGAGATTGAAAACATAAATGTATTGCTTATATAACTAATTTTAGTTATTTCATAATAATATTAATTTCAGTGGTAAAAGTTAATATGCTCTCAAGCATGTTGACTCTATTTGAAATTATTGGTAACGTAACACTTATTTTGTATACATAAAGAATTGATATATGAGGTTGTCTCATAGCAAATCCAATAGAATTATAACAAAAGTACAAAATATTAAATTGTTGAACATATAATATTCTTGTACAAAGTGAATCGAAATTAGAAAGCAATTATTTTCAACTTGTTTAGTTATTTGCCATTATATAACAATGGAGTTGTATTGTGTTAGCTTTGATTTTGATCGTTGAATATGTGTTGTACTTCATTTTCACACGAGGGCGGAGCGAGTGCAAAGTCGAGTTGTATTGCCTTTGCTCAAATTTGAACATTTTTTACTGGTATATATATTGAATTCAATAAAAGATAAGAATCAACCAACAATAGCATATGAGATCTATATAAATTTTACTTTCCAGAGAATTTTCATGTGACCAACGATTTTGTTCAAGAAAATAGTTAATGAAAATGTCGATAGAGCTGGAGTGAAAGAAGGAAAACTGCTGATCATCTCTAACCTTGGTAAGTATATTTTAGCATTTAGTAATGTTGATGAACTATATCAATTGCGGGATACATATTTAAGTTCTTTTTTTATCCTGTGGAAATGTCTTCCATTCCTTTTAAAGTAAACTTGTTTCATAAGAGCAGTGCATATGTATTATGTCCATTATACGATAACAAAAGGAGATAGTGCATTGCACGACAGAATGACAAAAAAAATAAAATATCATGAACTCATATTTATGCAATAATAATTGGCCTTAATGGAATATATGGCAACGTTTTATGGCATAGGAACATAAGAAAAGGTATATGCAAAACAATATAAGCCCATGATACAACATAATTAATACAACTAATTTTTATACATTATAATATATAAACACTAACTAGCTTCTTTAGTCTCGGTACAAATACGTTTCATTGGGCATGTTTACTTCAATAGGAAAAATCATATCACGTTGCGGGTAAAGAGAAGTTCGATCTTGTGCAGTTAAAACCTCGCTAAAAGTCCGCAAAAATTCACGCTTTAGCCCGTAGCACTTTTCAATTGTTACGCTATTTCAATATGGCGCCAATGAACAATACATCCGCTTTAAACTCCTCTGCTATTTTCCGCTATGCCCGCTAAATTAAGGCTTTTATTACCCGCTTTAGCAATAATAACATACAAATTTCAAAGGTTGATTTGATTAGTTTCCTTTTAAAATTGATCAAAAAAGTTAGTATAAAAACCCCAATTTTAAGGCACGAATGTGTAATGTAAGTTATGAATATGTTAGTCATCAAATTTAGTGTGTGTAACTTTGATTTTTTTTTTTTTTTTTTTTAATATAAGATTAAACTAGTGAGTGGTCCGTGCTACGCACACGAACAGTTTTGAATTTTATAATGATGTCTTTTTGCAATGTTGGGAACTATTTTGATCATTTTTTAAATATATTTTGTGTTTATATTTTGCTCCTTAAATTATTATTATTTTTCTTGACTTCATTTTCTCTTACTAGTAAAGGATGATAATTAGAGAAGTCACATGGACAATGAGCATTGATATAAAAAGTTAAATTGGTTCTATTTAGTTTGATATTTTAGTGAGCCGAATATTTGAAAAATTATGTGAGTTAACATAAAAATGAGATGTCCTTGATTGTTGAATACATGAAAGTGCAACATAATCCCTTTATATGTAATCTTGTATACATAACAAATAAAGGTGATATCGCAACCAAAATTAATTAAGGAATTAATAGTAAGTTCATTGAGCTAAGCTATTTACTTCTCTCCTTTGGCATCATCAAAAATGAGGATAATGTAGGCTTCGTAAATGGTGATGTAGAGAACCAATTCTTGCTTTACATCAATTTAAACTCATTGTACTATAGATTCAATATTGTATTAATAACAGTGATAGTTAGAAATTAATGCATAAGTTGTAAGTAATGCAAGAAGTCAAAGTGTAGATGAAGCTGGTTTTGTTTAGATGTCAACCATCATAACCCATGAGATATCGTGTCGGTTTGACAACAAATTAATAGTAACAATTGTCATATACCATAGGTTTTTTTTGACAAATAATACAATATCTACTTGTTATATCAATGTGCATCATGAGGCAGATGATAGAATTCATAGGTAATGGTTTGATGGTTTATTTTAATGTTTTTAATAGTATTCGGCATAAATTGTTAATTGTATGAATGAAGCCATATATTGTCATGCAGTGTTATTTAGTTGTTGCAATAAGACGAAAAATCCATGCTAACTGTAATATGTGTAAATGAACTAATAAAGATGGTAAGTGTGACAATTCAAATTTGTATATTTTTTATTCTCATAAATAACATTAGGTTTTATTCATTAAGGGTGTGTGTGCGCGTAATGATAACAGAACTTTTAAGCGGTGTGTTTTAGCAAGGTATTTAAATGGAAATGGAGGTTAAACGGGGAATGCATGCTTATAGCTTCAAATGGAGTATTTAAGCATGGTATTTTTGGGTTGTGATTTTTAATTTAATTGGGTTAAAGTTAATTAGTTATTATTATTTTGTTATGTAATATGTTGAAAGATATGTTTAAAATTTAATCAATATTTCGTCGTGTAATGATAACAGAACTTTTAAGCGGTGTGTTTTAGCAGGGGTATTTAAATGGAAATGGAGGTTTAACGGGGATGCGCTTATAACTTCAAATGGAGTATTTAAGCATGGTGTTTTTGGGTTGTGATTTTTCATTTAATTGGGTTAAAGTTAATTAGTTATTATTATTTTGTTATATAGTATGTTGAAAGATATGTTTAAAATTTTAATCAATATTTCGTCCCCTTCGAATGGGGTCTCAGGTGTGGTAACTCCCTTGGGTGGAGATGAGAAAGCAATGCCTCCGTTAACGGTGTTCGACTAACGTATATTAATTTGAATTAGTCATTGGCGGTTGAATTTGAATTAAACAAAACAATATATTAATTTGAATTCAAATAGGGTAATTAAGGGGTCAGCTCTAAAATGAGTTGTTGGCTGCCTGACCAAAATGGCCAGATCGAGTAGTAAATGACTGACATTTACTACTCAATACTTAATACTTCTCAATCAAGAAAAAAAAGAAAAAAAAAAAAAAAGCACAAGCTACTTTTTTCTATACCGAGACATCGCTATAAAAAAACTACTAAAAAAGTTTTTGTTCAACTGACATTAAACGTTAAGCCATCAAAATGTTAAGTCTTCATATCAGCCTCAAGTACGCTGCATACAACATTTACAGCAAATCCCATATGTTATCTTATTGCTTTCATCCATTTTAGGTAAATCACTCTTATTTTTGTTAAATTATTTTTTAACACTGGGAACATTAATTTCATCAAAAATATACATTCAAATTTAGTTCGCTTCTTTTTCAAATGCACAAGTTATATGAGTTTAATCAGCAGCAAAGTATTTGATTTGGATTCAATCATAGTCAATGATAAGGTAGTAAAACATTTCTTACTTGTAAGTTATAAAACCATATGTGTACCAACATGATATTGATTTTGTATGCTTTTCGCTCACTTTGTCCATTCCATGTAAATACGGAACTACCACAAACTTCAGTAAAATTGCCATGTTAACAGCAACGTACAGCAAATGTAGGAAAACCAGCTTTTTTTCTGGGGACTCAAGTGTGCAAACCACCACCCCCCTCTCTTCAAACAACACATGCGCACACACAAAAACAAATAACCAAAAGATATAAATAAAGTTCGTTTAAACATACATTCAAGCTTCTGGCTGAAGCATAATAGCGATTGATTCAAATAATTCTTCAACTACATGTTGTGTTAAATTTCTCGCTTCTCATAGGGAATATGCTCTCAAAAGACATGTATACTTCATCATCATATTTTGAATTGACAGTTTTAAATTATGTTTAAGTGACCCTTTCCAGTTTGTTGAATTTATGACCTTGCCATCATAAATTTCTGATCACACGCCTGACGGTTGAGAACTGCTTTCCAGTTTGTATATAAAAAAATGATTCTGAAAGAGACATCTTAGCAAGTGCATTTGTTATAATTTTAGATCGTTGATGTATGCTATGTATTTTGCACGGCTAATGATATATGGGCTATATAACCAGCGTCCTTTGATTGATAAACAGGCAGCAGATTCTCTAAACATCCCAAGCTTGGTGGGCCTCCTGTGGCGTACTGTGAGGAAAACAATAAAGGGTATGACTTCTGAGCAAATGGGCGAATATTTCAACAGAAGAGGAGAAGTAGTTTCGCAGGAAGAGTAAGCAGACCGCTCTTGAGAACACACGGTCATATGAATAGAATTTAGTTACCAGACTTTGTTAGGTTTAAGAGTGTTTTGGATAGCAATTGTTGCATAACCATAGTTTTAGCCTTTGGTATTTTTTGCAATAATATTAAGCTCAGATCACTCACGCAATCCGTGATTTAATGATGAGCAATATGACTACGCTTTTAACTCATGCCCAAAAATTCGTATTTCATTTTAGTTTGTGTGGTCATTCTGATTAGAAGTATGAAATGATTCTCTATATATGAAGTACTTGCGAATAATTCTGTCTGCAAATTCCAAGATTCAGAAGACTGCCTACATTTGATTTGTATGTTAATGTTTGACGTGTTATCTTTTCTGCTCATGTGTGCACAAGTGCACATTCTCAAGCAGGTGAGCGTGGGTTGTGTATTCAGGTCAAGGTGTACATGTGTGTCCATTGGGCCGTATCCGCCTTTTCTTCTGTTCTGTTGTAAAATGCATGCAAAGATGCTTTTTTCGTTCGTTTGTTTGTTTGGTGATAACCCTTTTTAAATACATGTAGCATGCATCTGAGTTTTACCCAATGCATCTGCGTAGATGAGATTTCTCCAATCGAAGTGGGCTATAGACTTACAATGCTTGAAGTTTATGGTGCGAAGGTTATGACCAAAATAAGAATTTTATGAAACACCATCCATTACTACAAGGAAAGCAGGCTATTCTAACATCTCAAAGCCGTCGGCCAACCGTTAAAAACAGTTGGAAAAGCGTTTGCGCTTTCTTTTGATTTCCAATCGAAGCAACGGTCGCTTTCCGACGAGTATACCTGTTAGGATTGCCTCGCATGTTGTTAAAGAGAAATGTTAAGTTTACTCGTAATGCAAGTCGGGGGAGGGGGGCTTGTTAGGATTGTCTCGCATGTTATTAAGAAAGGAATCTCAATTTGAATAAATAGTCCCATCACAAAATAAATTGAGGGAGTGTAGTATAAATATGAGTTGGTATGCATGTAATTACAGGAATATTTTGTTACAACAATGTGTGTGCCAATTCATATGCGTGCGCCCTATGCCGAAGGTGGGAGGAGCTTTGTTCTGACCGTCATTCCTTTTTTAACAACACGTGAGACAATCCTAACATTATCAACGGCCTCAAATGACATTTCAACAATGACTTTCGACACACGTTATATATCTATAAGCCGTCAAGAGTCATTGACAGCTGTTAGAAAAATAATATCAAACAGCCGTTACTAGCTGTTAATGGTCGTTTGTAATTTGGGTATCTCCTTTTATTTCAGCTTTATCCTATGTTTTCGTACGCTTTTCGAGCTGCACAAACCTGCAAATAGAATAGAAGATGGTCACGTTTAAATTAGAATAGAAGGCGGCCACGTTTAAATTATAATTATGTTCTTACTCAGAAATGTGTAGTTTAAAATATAGAAACATAATTCTCATTAGAGTATTTATCATCTAAACTACGGGAAAAAAAATATGTAGATGCGAGCAACAAATTAAAAAAAGACATCTAAACTATGTAAAAAAACACAAAGGCTAAAATGTTAAAATAAAAAGACATCTAAACTATGGTGCAATGTACTTGGAGTAGTTATCATATTTAATAAGATTTTGCCTTTGTGAAATAGATATTGTTTCCTGTTATCATTATAATCAATGAGGATTGTGACGTGATGTTAACATAAATAAAACTAAAGCTAGTGAAATAAGTTCAAGGAAAATTGTAGTGTACGGTCATTTTGTCCTTGGACTAATTCTAGTGTGACTGTGACGTGATGTAAGTATAAATAAAACTGCAACGTTATGTCCTTGGACTAGTTCTAGTATGTACAACCATTAAGCATAAAAGTTCAAGAAAAATTAGATATATGGCATGGACAAATAATGATGCAACTTAACAGTAATGCAACTTAGCAACTATATTTAGATGCTAATTTGTTGTAAATATGTAAATATTTACATAATTTAAATGATTTGATAACCTTTATTTTCTACATATTACATAGAAAAAATATTATGTGAATTGTTGTTTTCATATTTAAGGCACATTAAATAGTTTCATAATAATCAATTTTGTACATATTCACATTAAATATAATATTGCAATGTTTATAAGATTACCGTTTGGTTCTTGTATTTGGTATGCCTATCTGTTGTGCCAGATCCATAAGAGTCATAAATAGCACCTTTCTCCACGTGCGTCAACTCATCGTGATCTGATCCCTTATGCAGCAGTGTTTGTGCCTCTTGAAACCTTTCCTAAAATGCAAAAACAATTGTAGTTGAAAATTAACAAGACGTTATTTTTATTTTACATAGCTAATTACTAAACTTATCAATATTAATACACTAGAATTTAAAATATGCATACATATGCAGTCGTCGTCTTATCCTCATCCTCCCATTGATATGTGAGGTTGCAAGCATCGTCAGTTTGTTTTAATGCATTGGTGTGAGCAAATACATCCATTTATGGCATGGGATGTCCACTCGCTTTACCATACAATAAATAATTTATATATTTTAATTCTACATAGCTATTTACTGAACTGATAAATGTACAAATCTAATAACCATTTAGAATTTTAATTGATAAATTTACCAAGTCCTCACGATGATGCTGGAAAGACTTAGATCTACCATGATGTGTTACTGGGTTTTTACCTCTATTTGCAGAGTTCCTCTCCGGCTTCTGTTGAAAATTTAAATTAAATAATATATTTAATAGTTGTGAAACAATAAATGAGATATTTGGTAGATTTATCTTGAATTCATCTTTGTTCCACCACCGAACCCAAGAATTCCATATAGTTAGGCCCATCTAGTTGGTTTTTTTCCTTATTTCTTAAGGCTTGAAATTACTTCGTGTAATTTTTAGCAATCTTCGAATTCCAATGGCGTTGTACGAGGGAAGCGTTGGCCTCCTGCAAATCTACAGTCCCTTTTACAATGAGAAAATACTAATAATTGTTCATTTACATTTAATCATATTGTAAAATGTATAAACTCACAAGAAAATCCAACCAGATGAGATCACAGATCTTGCTCCACTGGGGCTAATAATCTAACATCATATTCATGTAGCATGCTTGGAAATGCCAAGTGATGGTTCTATCTTGAATCCCGTGTCAAATATAAAATAGAGATTTATACTATATTATATATATATGCAACATCCCATATTTTTAGCAATTTAATAATTAAATTATTTAATTATTATACTGGTTTTGATAATTTAAATGGTTTTAATTAAAATATTTTGAATATTTAAGTTAATATAAATAGTAGAATAATATAATTTATTTTCGAAATAGTCGAAAATAGTTAAATTGGCAATTTTTTGTGAATTGGATAATATAAGATATTCAATTGAGTTTAGAATCGAATATAATAACGAGTATATTTATTATAAATGACCATTGAACGTATAAATTATAATATAATTATAATCGAGCTCGTAACGTCGCGGTAGTTCGTAATATTGAGTTTTGAACTTCAAACGACTATACAGGATTCATTATAAGTCGGATTTCTTCGAAATAAGAAACGTTCGAATCTATTGAACTGTATTTTTAACGGAAATGAAAAATCAAGATTTCGTCATATAGATTGTGAGTTATGTCCAAATCAAATTTTCAAATAGTCGCTGCAGAGTCGTTTATAAACCATAACGATTATTTAATATAATTAAATATTTGTTTCGAATTTGGAGAAGATTTTTGAGATGTATTTTTAGTTTAATTTATATAGTTTTTCCATAATTTTTAATTTGGAAAATAAGCTACTTTTTGTTTAACATATTTTGCATCATATATCAGTATTTTTGGGGTTCCACAAGATATGTTATCTTATCTATATTTTTATATTTTTGGAATCGTGACACATTGCTCGATCCGATCGTATTTATATTTTTGTCTATAGTAGTCCGTATGTGAATTAAATTTTACGCAACGGATACCCTCATTTTCTTGCTTAAAGAAAAGAGAGATATATATGCCATAACAGTAAGGATTACATCCATCTCTTGGGCACGCACAAATACTAGATTAAATAAAATAAATGAAATATACATTGTATATTCATTCCTTTGCTTCCAAGCTTTGTACCCATCTTTTCTATCTCCTAGACCTACCCTGATTTTTTTTATGTCGCTGACCCTATGTAAAATCCAATCACGCAAACCTAGTGAAGAAGAAAAACTCACCTTTAAATGCTGCAGACCTATGTACTTTTTCCCCCCTGAGACTTCACGCCCAAGGAATGGTACAGCTACCTCCCCTAGAACGCAGACAACCACATGGAGATTTAAATCAAACCGCTGTCACCTATACCTAAAGCTAGTCATCCTATTCCCTGGCATGCAAGGATCGATCATCTATAAATACATAAAGATGCTTGTTCATTTACAGGAGCAAGACTAGAGCAAAAATGGTGACTTCGAACTATAAAATAAAACCAAAGAAAAACTACAATTAAAATCACAAAACCCAATTTACTGAGCTCGTTTAAAACATGTGCTTCATTTCAAAATATCCCAAAATGAATGCGACCACCATTCCTGGAGTTCGAGTTCAAAAAGGGAAGACAAACGAAACCAACATGCAACATATGGGTGAACAACACTTCTTCCTTTCGGTTTCCTGGAGCAAACGTTGGGGACTTAGTGTCATAGGGGGCGGCAACAGTAAAGTATATAGGTTGCGTCATTGTAGGAAGAGTGGCATAATCAAAGTTTCGAAGTAGGCATGGGTCTTGCGTGAAACTGGGGAGGATGCGTGCTTTTCATAGGGGAAAAGAAAAGGACGTGTACTAAAAGGAAAGAGGGAACACATAGGGAAGCATTCCGCATGGAGAATGTAAAGGAAAAGGGGAGCAAGCACAGAAGAGAAACCAAGCTTGGGTGCCAACGTTTGGGAAGTATCGTGATTTTCTAGTTCGCTCGTTTACTGAGGTACCGCAAAGTTGACTGGAAACGGTGAAGAAAAAGGAAAGGAGGGATTGAAGAAGAACGTCCAGAAATGGTCAGGAAACTGGGAATATGAATGGAGCAGTTAAGGTAATTCTTTTTGGGGAGAATCCACTGTTGACGTGGGTTAGGATTTAATGGACGTGGGCCTCATTTCGAAATGGTCAGCCCATAAATTAAAAAAAAGACTTGCGGTATTATTTTTCTGAGGAGAGGAAAAATGTTCTGAAGAGGGTCAATTGCTCATACAGGGAAGGGAGGACGCTGTAGAGAAGTGGATTCGGGAATGGGCCGGGTTCAATGAGGGTGAAGCCCAAGTTTAATTAAATTAGTTTTAGTTTTGAATTTAAATAGCGTATCAACTTCTAAACCTCATAACTCATGCACACATAATCGAAATTCAGCAAACCCGAATCCATTGGAATCATGTGAACACAGGCTACACAAAGGAACCAATTTGGAGCGATTTGGAGATCATTTCAGTTTTTGGTGCAATAAGACGTCGGATTAAATCAACTAATGCTAATCG
This sequence comes from Allium sativum, assembly GCA_030737875.1. NCBI lineage: Eukaryota > Viridiplantae > Streptophyta > Magnoliopsida > Asparagales > Amaryllidaceae > Allium > Allium sativum. The sequence goes on from CM060920.1 coordinate 375,274,287, forward strand.
TTATTTAACGATTGAAGACCAAGGTGAGTAAACTCACTAACTCTGTTCAGTTTTATAATATTATAAACGTTATTTAATATTGATAAAAAAATGATTTAATGTTGTGTGATGGTTGTTTGGATGATTTACAAATAAATTGGTTGATAGTTATATATATGAAGTCGTTGGTTAAATATTGATTTTTTTGTTTAATATTGATATGAAATTGATGTTATTTATGTTGATTAACATCCGTGGATGCAGGAAAACAGGTTGGAGGGATCCATCTGGATTCCTTAACAATATTATTGTTGTTTTTCATATATTGCAATGTATGATGTGACAAATAATCTGGTGTTGATTATTGTGTGGTTTGGGATGTTTGAATAACATTGACCCTGAAATAATTGGTATTTAAATACTGTAAAATATGTTCGAATATATTAGAAAAGAATCTGGGATTCTAAAAGGGAAAATCTATTTTTAAATAGAATCGATTTTCAAATGGACTAGAATATAATAACTTGCTTTAATTATATTAAAACAAGTAGTTTGATTTATAAATGATGTTTAGCAATAAAGTGGAATAATAATTATTAAATAATTAGGTAATATAAGGATGAATTTTAAAAAGGGAAGATTAGGAAATCATTTTAAATAAAAACGATGAAATTTATTTCAATGTTTGAAATGTAAATATAATTGAAATAAAGCCATAAGGATTTATATTTCGGTTTCGACCATGTCGAATATTATAAAGATAATTTATTTTAGAAATTTTAGGTTTTAAAACTTAGAGATTGGCAAGATAGTTAATATTTGGTTTAAAAACCAATAATTTATAATCGAATGTGTAATCGAGATTTAGTATAAGTTTAATATATAATTAACAGAGTGTTGACTTGTAAATGGAGTTTATGAAGTGGAATGCGAATATGAATTTATCAAGGAACTAGATCAATGGAATTTTAAACTGTAATAATATTTATTTTTTAAATCAAGATTTGATTTAATAATATGAGTACAGATTTCTATAGAGGAATAGTATTCACATTCTGAAGTGAATAATGATTTAAAAACAAATATTTTGCAAATTGGAATGGTTATAAAGGAAATTGGTGATGTTTGGAAATGATAAATTCAAAAATGAATTTAGAAATTGGGTTGATCTGAAAGTAAATTATTCCGAAGTCTGAAACATTAATCGAGTAGGAATTATTCGAAAGAGAGTTATACGTTGAAATTCAACTATATCGAATTTGGGAAAGTAATAATTACTTACCGTTTTAAAAAAGATTAGTTGTTTATTAATTAAATATTATTTTTTTATTCAAAGTAATGAATCAAAGTTATATTTTGGAAACAGAGATTATAATGCTATCGCAACCAATATTTTCCGTAAAAGAGGTGGATTCGTAAACCGAATCCCAGAGTTGTGTAAGAAATAATTTGATAAGAAATTAAGAAACGGAGTTAAGGAAATTATAATCTGACTGGAAATTAGTTAGGTTGAATAGCTTTCTGAGTATCAATATGATTTTGGTTTCGACCTTCGGGGTTAATACTTAGGGAGTTGTTCTCTCACTAGTTTACAGTTGGAGACTAATGGACGTAGAAGAGTTAAGATGCATGAATAAGAAATGGAAATGTTTTTCCGATGTTAATGAGAAATATTTTCTGAAATATAGAACATAAATAGTTTAAAATGGATGGAGACGTTTTCCAAGAATCATGAGAAGCTAAATGAGTTGGAGAAATATTTGGGTAAAGATATTGAAAGGAAATTGGGAAATGAATAATCTAATGGTAAATTAATTAAAGGGGCTCAGTGTTGATTGATGATTGATCGGTAAGATTTCCATTTGTAAATACGACCATTGTTTGTATGTATGTTTTCCTTTGATAGTTAAATAGACGATCAAAGTTTTTTGACCATTTTTCCATTGTCAATACGGAGAGACTGGGATCAGATTTATTATCTGAAAACCACTCCCATAGGCATTAGCGTTACGAATCAAGTATGATAAAGATAACTGAATGTTGGATCTAGATTAACCCTAGAGGGGGGTGAATAGGGTTTATCCTAGTTTTTACGAGATATTAAAAATTCACAGAACACATAATGCAGCAGAAAAAAATGCAGAAAGTAAATGACACATGATATACCCAGCTTTGGCAAAATCGTGCCTACTGCTGCATTCCTAAGGTTTCTACTAAGTAATAGAACAGATACCGCTTACAAGACCATGTAAACTCGCGAACCCCTCGCTCCTATTCTAATCCTACGCTCAAAAACCTGGACTGACTGATATCCTCTCGACCAGATTTTCCCGAATTACAAACCCGTAATCCATAACCCTAGATTTTACAGATTCTAGCAACTGTCGGTTAACCCCTAACTGAATTCCTAGATTTTACAGACTCTAGAACTGATTGAATCGTTTCACAAGTGAAAATAGAAATAAAAATACAATAATAAAACAAACTCTAAAACCCTAGTTTAATAAAGCTTAGCCCCATTTTAAAACATAGCCAACCCATTTCAAAATGAGTCCACTCAATCTCTTGTTTCTGAAATAAAAAAATGGCGGCTAGGCGATGGGAGAAATTATTAGGGTTTCCTCAAATTCCCAAAATCGAATTGCGTTTGATTTCTTGATGCCTTGAAAAGATCTCTAAAGCTTGAATGAACAATGCTTGACTCTCACTCTCTCTCTCTCTCTCTCGTCACCGATTTGGGGTTTTGATTCTGTGATCGAAAACCGTGAGTTTTCTGAATTTCCTTGCTTTGAATTTCTTGCGTGTTGATTTTGGTTTCGTTCTTTATTGCTTGGATTCTCGATCTATTCGCCAGTGATGAAGTGGTGTTCATATAGGATTTATAAATCCTATTACCTAAGATTTTGATAGATGACTTGGAATGATTTTTTGTGTTTTCCCCTTTTTATTGGCTCGAATTAAAATCTTTCCCTGGCTTGATTGAAATGCGTGCATGTCATTGTGAATGCTTGAGTAATTCCAGGATAGACATGGCATGATTGTTGCTTTGATGACATGAATCCAAACTTGATTTGCGTGGCTCGATTTCCTCTTTTGAATTGCTTTGATCGTGAATTTGTTTGATGAATATGGACGAGATTTGGAACATATATTTTCACTTGAAAACTGGAAAGTTTCTTGACTTTATTGAATCTTTAAGACAGATTTTCCCCTTGCATGAAATCTTATCTGTTTCTTTCTAAATGTGTGACCCTTCTTGAGCACTCAATGTATATTTCTTTGGCTTAGATTTGTAGTGTGAACACCTCTGCTATCATGCATTGTGCCATGTTGAATTTGAGTACTTGATCACACATGTGTTTCACTTTGCTTTACATTTGCATACATGTTGCCTGCCATATGAGCTAAGTTGATTAGAACCTTAACATGCAATACTGTGCTGTTACACTTGATCCATTAGCACCACAAGCTTGTTGCTGTCATGTCCTAAAATGGCTATCTCGACCACCTTGTAAATATACGCATGAACTTGATGTACCATATACCATGTTGCTTTGTATATGCTGCCTTGTACTACTGTTGATTTTTGCTCCTAACTTGTGCACCATGGCATGTTTTTGTACTTGCACACTTGTGGCCCTTGAATCTAGTTTTGCATGCTTGCTGTAATTGTCATATATAACTTGTTGCACCATGTTTCATACCCATGCTGAACCATCATGTGAGTTACTTCATTTACCATGCTTCCTTGAACTTGTGCATTTGGTACATTGCATAACCTTTGAACTGTCTTGACCAGTTGATCACTTTGTAACTGGAATATACTTGAACCAGTTTTGCTTTCCTGCACATGTTTATGCTGTACTCACTCTTGCTTAACCAAACTGATTATTGTTGAGTTGATTTCACTTTGGCTTGACCATACATGCTTGCTGAACTTTTGCAAACTGATTTGCATTGTGCACTGGGTCGAGTTGGTCCACGTGGCTGCTCCTCAGTTGCACACTGGACTGGCGACGCAGTGCACACGTGTGTATATATGCACCTGTGTATTTGCAGCCATCCAGAATAGATTTTCATGTCCCTGTACTATAATATGTGTATATATATACACATGTGTGTGTATACATGTATCGTGCGAGTGTTATATTCACATATCAGATCAAATCATGAAAGATGATGAGAAACACACCGAAATTCTGAAGCAAATAAAATTTTAAAAATAAAATTTATATTTGCATGTGTTCAGTTTTTATTTCTATTGCAGTGTACTATGTGTGTTTTTCATGTGATAGGTAAGCAGACGATGACTGGACTGAATGGAAGATGATGTATAGCAGAAGACTAAAGACTGAAGACAATGTTGAGTGTCAATATGTAAATGTGTCAATGTATGTATGTAAATATGACTGCATACTAAGTACGAGAGTTGTAGAGAGGAACTGATGTGAATATAAAATGAATGTGAAATATATTACTTAGAAATTGTACAAATAGTTGGAGTTGTAAATTTGTACTGTTTAAAAATAAAATATTATATTTAAAAAAAATACTGTGTGAATATTTGAATTTCTGTACAGTCGTATTCTATTTAAATATAAATATTATATTCCTTTCTGTGATGTATCTATGAAACAGTACAGTACAAACACATTTGTAATAATATTTATTTGATTATTATCATCAAACAAAAATCATAGAATTGTGTATACAACTATGTCATATACAACAATCTCCCCTTTTTGATGATGACAAGCAAATAGAAGATTTTGAGCACAATAAACGTGTTTTAATAGTGAATATTATACTCTTCCTATTCATATGCTCCCCCTATAACCAAACTCCCCCTATAGCTGTGCATGAGTGAAAAGAAAAAAGAATGAATTTTCAAAATTAAAAATATTTATAAAATATTCACTCATAAATCAAAATCTCAACCCATTCTCCCCCTTTTGTTATCATCAAAAGGATACAAAAATTTAAAATATAGATGAAAAATGACTAAAAATATAATTTCAGCTTAAGAGGAAGAACGGTCATCTCAAACAAAAATCATAATAAACTGAGAACTAGTGTTATATTTCACATTGTAGATAATGACGGATTTACGATGAAATTAATAAAAATAGGGGGAGTTATAAAGATATGAATTTCAATTATTTTCAAAAGAATTTTATAAAATTGAAGTTCAAAAAACAGTGATGGATTTGGACTATACTTAATAATTCAATCTAAGTGACAAAATCGAATAATCTCAAATCCCAATACCTATCAATCAACAAATCATACTACGTCATAAAATTTCAACACATTTCACAAATAGAAGATGGATTGATAGGCTGGTTTTTATACACAGAGGAGAGTTTCAGATCAATTTCAATTTATAGCATTATTTCCTTTTCTTTTATTTTTTATTTAAGAGCACGCTGACCACGCATAACCAGAGCTTAGATTTTTAAATGAGTTGAGTCGCAGCTTAAATTATAAGTTATCTCTTAACCATCCATGACCAGAGCTTGGATTTTTAAATGAGGTTAGAGACACACTTATATATTAATTATATTTATTATTTTCAGCATTTAAAGGAAAAAAACTCCTCGGTATATAAAACCAATATATGGATGATAGAAAATGGGGTAGGTACAGAAATGGACTATGAAATAAATTTCTAAATTAATTATATTATGAAATACGCTTGACTGTACTGGGATCATTGAAAATTTTCAACTATCGCTAATTCTGAATAATAACATAGTCCAATTTCTGTCACAAACATCTTCACTGTTTATTCAAAAAGATTTTTTAAAAAATATTAAACTCTCCATATTAATATAAAAAACATGATGGATGACAGAATAATGGTAGATACAGAAGATGGTCGTGAAATAATCGCCAATTCAAAGATATTATAATAATTATTCAATTATCATGAAAATCTAAATGAAATCTCCTCTTGATGTGAAATATACTGCAGTCACAATTCATCACAATTTCAAAATCTAATAATAATTTTGATGAATTATAAATATAGTTCAATTTGGAAATAGATTTTAAGTTCTGAATGAATAATCAATAAATAACTTTAAAATTGAAAATCAATTACAAGAGGAATATGCCAATCTATACAAGACAAAAGGGATTAAAAAGTATACAGAAAAATATTCAGCACATCTAAACTGATACCACTTGATGTCACTATTAATGAGGATTTTAACATGACACTGGAGACAAACAAGGATATCTCAGACAATAGAATTTTTATTCACAAAGCCCATACCGACAAGACTGACAAATCAGGCACTTTTATCAGAGCAGCAAACAGTTCTTCTCAAAACAAGCAGTCATTTAAAGCATTTTCACAACAATATCAGAGCGGCACAATAATAATAATAATAATAATAATAGCATAGCAGACTTGTCAGAAGATGTTTCTGATGGTCACAAAATATATTCCATGACTCAAGATTATAAAAGTTAGTTTATTTTAAATCATTTGAGGAAAAGTGAAAAATCAGGATTCAATGAATTAGTCACACCAGATTATAAATTTCAGATCCAAGAATGTGTGTGGTTCAATAAATCAATAATTTCAAATGATTTTAAGCAAACGAATATCCAAATCAAATAATCATGAAATAACGGTGATATTTAAGACTGGATTTTCAAAGAATTTTTCAAAAATCATTTCTGACAAGCATAAGAGAAATTTCAGATCATTTACATCAAATTTGAGAGGTATTCACGATCTAGAAAATAAAAAATAATTTATTTGAAATCACTTGAATCAATGTCAAGTTTGAGATATAATGAATCATTCACACAAGATGATAATTTTAGGATTAAGAGGTGTGTGATATTCAAAAAATCAAGAATTTTAGATGATTTCAAACAAACAAATTTCAACCATAATGATCATGAATAAAGGTGAAATTCAAGATGTATCACTGATTCAAGATAATTTAAAATATTCAAGCCAATATTTTTTTTTTTGAAATTATCACAACTGATAAATAACAAAGTGCTATAATGAGTATAAATTTTCAAGCTTTCCAAAATGAATTAGAGGAGACTCAAAACAGCAAAGGTGTGTGAAATTCCACAAAACTTTCAGATCTTAAAAAATTTAGAATTCGAATCAACGATGTTCAAGATATGACAAGAATACATCAACATTGTTATGAATTCAGAGAATCAGAAACCTAACTTCAGATCAATTGCAGATATTTGCAAAAATAAATTCAAGATCTGGAAATGATTAAAAACATCAGAGTTTTATACGAATGAAGCGAATTTCCAGAAAAATATGAATTCTGCAATTGGAAGTTAAGGAAGCACAGAATAAGAAGAACATGGCAATGAAAAATCAAAACAAAATAATCAAAAGAAAGAAACTAGAAAGAGGATAAGAAAAGAAATACACAAAAAATATTTACAAAGATGAGTTTAGAAATCATACCTGAAAAAAACGATGTAAACCAGGATCTCTAACTCATCAAGCTTGGCTAAGGAACTGTGGATGATACAGAAATATTGAGCAACTTGAATTCAGTTCTCTTTTGATAGTAGTTCCTCAGCTCTAGTACCTAGCAGTTTAGGGGATCAAGTGGTCTAACAAAGTTTGTAAAAGCACTAGCAGTTTTGTTCACGTCTTTCGGTACCCAGACTTGTTTATATAACAATCCATTGGAATTAATCTTTGTGCCCTTCGGAACCCAAATCTGTTTGAATTTAGAAGAATTAACTTTATTTCTTTTTGGGGTCCAAAATTGATTAAACAGATTGTTATAAAACAATTTTCCACTTCAATTTTGATTTAAAAAAACTTTTGGAATGATTAGATTCACATTTTCAAGACGATGCTTTTCAAAGACGTTTGAAGGATTTTTAAAATCATTTGAATTCCGGTTTTCTAAAACATTATTTTTCCCAAAGCCAATACCACGTTTATTTCCAAAAGAATTTTGGTTTTGCAACAACATATTTAACGATTTTTCTCCATTTGAAAATTTATTCAAAGTTGCTTCAAGTTGTTGAACTTTGGATTTAAGATCACTGTTTTCTTTGATTAGATCTGAACAACGATTATTAGTGATCTTTCTTTCAGCGTCATGTTGTTTTAAAACCAAATTTTCATTTTCAAGTAATTTTATTTTGGCTTCAGAATCAGAAATCTCAGATTCAAAAAGTTTTCGATTTTCAAATTCAAATTTCCTGAAATTTTCAATCTTGTTTTCAAGTTCTTTCAAAATCGAATTAGTTTTCAACAAGTTTTGTTTTTCAGCAAATTCATATTCGAAAATTTTGTTTATCTCAAAATTTTCAAATTCCTTTTGTAAAGAGTTGTTAGTACTTTCAAGCTCAATCTTGTTTTCTTTTAAAATCACAATTTCATCATCAATCTTTTGAATAATTTTATTTTGATGAACAAGATAATTTTCCAAAACCAAACAACTATTACAACTGGAGTTTGAAGATTTCTTGACCTTCTCAAGTTTTGATTCCAAAATATTATTTTTGCTGATCAACTCAAGTTTTTCAGATTTCAGAGTTTTATTCTTAGATTTGAGATTCTCAATAGATTCAGTTAAACACAAATCTGAAATTGAGTTGAATTCCTAGAGTTTTGAGTTGTTGCCATCTTTTCCATACAGCACGTTGAGAGTAGTCCAGATTTCCTACGCAGTCAAACAATGGGAGATAAGGTTATACTGAACATCATCAATATAAGAATATAGGATATGAATAGCACGAGTATTAAATCCAATATCATTTCTATTTACAATATCATACCCGTTTATAATACTATTCCAACATTTAATATCAACAGATTTTAAATAAGATTTCATTTCTGATTTCCAATTTAAAAGATCTGTACCATTAAAAATTGATGGAATATGACTGGACTGACTCTCTATGGACTGACAACAAGGATGACCCATGACTCTAGAGTTAAAGAAATACATGCTTTGATACCACTTGTTGGATCTAGATTAATCTTAGAGGGAGGTGAATAGGGTTTGTCACTTTTTTACGGGATATTAAAAATTCACAGAACACATAATGCAGCAGCAAAAAAATGCAGAAAGTAAATGACACAAGATATACCCAGCTTTGGCAAAATCCTGCCTACTGCTGCATTCCTAAGGTTTCTACTAGGTAATAGAACAGATCCCGCTTACAAAACCGCGTAAACTCGCGAACCCCTCGCTCCTATCTAATCCTACGCTCACAACCCTAGACTGACCGGTATCGTCTCGACCAGATTTTCGTGAATTACAAACCCGTAATCCGTAACCCTAGATTTTACAGACTCTAGCTACTGTCAGTTAACCATAACTGAATTCCTAGATTTTACAGACTCTAGAACTGATTGAATCGTTTCACAAGTGAAAATAAAAATAAAAATACAATAATAAAAAAAATTCTAAAACTCTAGTTTAATAAAGCTTAGCCCCATTTTAAAACATAGCTAACCCATTTCAAAATGAGTCCACCCGGTCTCTTGTTTCTGGAAATAATAAAAAATGGCGGCTAGGCGATGAGAGAAATTTCTAGGGTTTCCTCAAATCCCCAAAATCGAATTGCGTTTGATTTCTTAATGCCTTGAAAAGATATCTAAAGCTTGAATGAACAATGCTGGACTCTCTCTCTCTCTCGTCACCGATTTGGGGTTTTGATTCTGCGATCGAAAACCGTAAGTTTTTTTAATTTTCTTGCTTTGAATTTCTTGCGATTTGATTTCGGTTTCGATCTTTATTGCTTGGATTCTCGATCTATTTGCCAGTGATGAAGTGGTGTTCATATAGAATTTATAAATCCTATTACCTCTGATTTCGATAGTTGACTTGGAATGATTTTTTGTGTTTTCCCCTTTTTATTGGCTCGAATTAAAATCTTTCCTTGGCTTGATTGAAATGCTTGCGTGTCACTGTGAATGCTTGAGTAATTTCAGGATAGACACGGCAAGATTGTTGCTTTGATGGCATGAATCCAGACTTGATTTGTGTGGCTCGATTTCCACTTTTGAATTGCTTTGATCATGAATTTGTTTGATGGATCTGGACGAGATTTGGAACATATAAACTGGAAAGTTTCTTGACTTTATTGAATCTTTAAAACAGATTTTTTTTCCCCTTGCATGAAACCTTCTCTGTTTCTTTTTGAATGTGTGACCATTTTTATGTGCTCACTGTATATTTCTTTGGCTTAGATTTGCTGTGTGAACTCCTCTGCTATCATGCATTGTGCCATGTTGTATTTGAGTACTTGATCACACATGTGTTTCACTTTGCTTTACATTTGCATACATGTTGCCTGCCATATGAGCTAAGTTGATTAGAATCTGAACATGCAATACTGTGTTGTTACACTTGATCCATTAGCACCACAAGCTTGTTGCTGTCATGTCCTAAAATGGCTATCTTGACCACCTTGTAAATAAACGCATGAACTTGATGTATCATGGACCATGTTGCTTTGTATATGATGCCTTGTACTACTGTTGATTTTTGCTCCTGCCTTGTGCACCATGGCATGTTTCTGCACTTGCACACTTATGGCCCTTGAATCCAATTTTGCATGCTTGCTGTAATTGTCATATATAACTTGCTGCACCATGTTTCATACCCATGTTGAACCATCATGTGAGTTACTTCATTTACCATGCTTCCTTGAACTTGTGCATTTGGTACATTGCATAACCTTTGAACTGTCTTGACCAGTTGAGCACTTTGTAACTAGAATATACTTGAACCAGTTTTGCTTTCCTGCACATGTTTATGTTGTACCCACTCTTGCTTGACCACATTGATTATTTTGAGTTGATTTCACTTTGGCTTGACCATGCATGCTTTCTGAACTTTTGCAAACTGATTTGCATTGTGCACTGGGTCGAGTTGGCCCACATGGATGCTCCTCAGTTGCACACTGGACTGGCGAGGCAGTGCACACGTGTGTACATATGCACGTGTGTATTTGCAGCCATCCAGAATAGATTTTCCTGTCCTTGCACTGTAATATGTGTATATACATACACGTGTGTGTATATATGTATCGTGCACGTGCTATATTCACATATCAGATCAAGTCATGAAAGATGATGAGAAACACCCCGAAATTCTGAGGCAAAGAAAATTTTAAAAGTAAAATTTATATTTGCATGTGTTCAGTTTTTATTTCTGTTGCAGTGTACTGTGTGTGTTTTCATGTGACAGGTAAGCGAACGATGACTGGACTGACTGGAAGATGATGTAAAGCAGAAGACTGGAGATAGTGTTGAGTGTCAATATGTAAATGTGTCAATGTATGTATGTAAATATGACTGCATACTAAGTGTGAGAGTTGTAAAGAGGAACTGATGTGAATATAAAATGAATGTGAAATATATTTGTTAGACCCAAAAGTGGCTCTAACACCCAAATTGATTAGAAACAAGATTAAATGAGACAAAAATAAAAATGAACACACAGGATTTATAGTGGTTCGGCGAAGAAATGCCTACGTCCACTTATCTTTCACTATATTCAATAATTCAGTTGCAAATACAATGTAAGATTCACTCACAACTCACTTTTGTTCACTCAATTGACTAAAACAAGAATTGAAAGATGATTTGGATTCTCCGGGAGTAATGGAGTTCGGATGATGGAGGTAGTTGAATTCTCAAAGTGCTGAAAAAAAGATCCTTCTCTTTGTTTCCAGACAGGGTATTTATAGGTGTGAATTTGCTTGAGACTTGATCCGGGTCGGGCCACGTGTCATCCATCGCACTTTCTTCGGGTTCGGATGAACTATCATGTTGACAACGCATCGGAGGAACAGACGTTATGGGTAGGAACTGGTCATAGCTGATCCGGATATCCAGGCGCTTTTGCAGGAAAATAACAGGGAACATGGGTTCGGGTCGGAGACGCACAGACAAGGGGGGCGGATCGGGATATCCGATCCGAACCGGATTGGCTTGGATGCAACGTTCTCTTCTTCTCTAATCTGCTCCGCTCCGATCCATTTTCGTGGCAAACAGGTGGCTTTCCGATCCAATTGAGATTTAGTTGCCCTCCGATCCGATTAGTTATGCCTTACCAGTTTATTCAATAGAAGTTCACCGATCCGAACAGGGGACTCTTTCCGACCCGAACCGATGGTTTGCTCTGACCCGATCCGAACAGCTGCAGCTATCAATCTGAATTGTAGTGTTTTCCTCCAATCCGAACCGAAGTCTTATAATTAAAAATACCCTTCAATGTTTGGTTTCTTGACTTTGTGTTGCCTAGTTCACAAAGTAGGCTAACATTTTGCCCCCTCAAAGGATGCTTCTGTTGGAGACGAAGCGTGCTTTGATGTTGTTCGAATACTAGTCCTTGAAATCGAATCTTCAGAAAGTCATTTCTATTCGTTGTGGAGATGTGTTGCTCCATGAAACCATGTCTCTTATCGCCTATATATATGTCATGAAATGTTTGATTCATTTTCTTCGCTTTTGATTTAAGTCCGGAAGTTCTTCACGACACATAGTGCTTCTCTCGGGTATGCTTTTCTTTTATCTCTCTTTTGAACTCAATTCGAGTCGGATGCTAAATTAATGTGTGAAATTTATTCGGTTCGGATTCCGATCCGATGCGTTTTCGTGGATTTGGTTCTTGGACATTGGGCCTTCAGGCAGAGTTGTGCTACTGGGCCTTCACTCCGGTTCGAGCGGGTGAGAAAGAATAGGAATATGAGGAGTCAACACCACCCCTTATATAAATCCACCACCGTCTTCTTTCTTTTCTTCTTCTTTTCTGCCGCCGCTTCCAAACCCTAGTATCGAAAACTTCAGAAACTCCAGTATCCTGAAACTATTCCTTGTAGATTTCTCAAATCAGACATATAGGTAGCTTTTTTAATCTCGAATAACTTCGTTATAACTGCTCTTGATTTCAATTCGTGGTTGATTGGGATGGTTTAGCCACGGGGCTTTGCTTGAACTCCACGTCGTTACTGGCGGATCTGCCATCACTTCGAGGCGCTGATAGGTTGGAGAGGGCAAATATTTGTCCTCAACTGGAGCTTTGGTAATGGAATGGATTTGTTTGTGAGTGGGGAGAAAGAGGAAGAAGATGAAGAGCGTGATGACAAATTGGAGTTGGTTCGGGTAGGAGACGAAGGAGCAGAAAGGAAGGAGAAGGAAAGGGGATCGGTTCGGGTTTCATATTTTAGAAAGACGGGAAGGAAGGAAAATGTCGGTTCGGGTCGGAGAAGAGAATGGGATAAGGGGTTGAAGTAAATGGACTGGTTAAGTGATGCTGGTTCGGTTCGGATCAGGTCACCCGATCCGATCAGATCAGTCCTTTATCCGAACCCATTGTTTCCCTTGTCTTGAACTGGCCTTGCTTTAATGAAGCATCCGAACCGACCCTATATCTGTATTTGTATTGAGCCAATTATCATATGCATATCCGAACCGAACCGAACGTATCAAACTTGGCACACAAAGACTACCCAACTAATTCAACTAACATTCACTCTAGACAATAACTTCGTGGACAGTTAGGATAGTGCCTTGCGAACATAAACGAGAATTAAGAACAACTCTGACTATCACTTTCCCTTCAAAGCTTCGTCTTACATTGCTGTACTTTTATTTTGCATTTCCCACATTTGTTGCACACACTTTAGTTCACACACATACACAAAGGGGGGCACGGGATAATTTACTCTAATCTGTGCTATTGCTTCTTCAATAGTTCCATGACAATGAGGCCCAGACACTCTTCCCGTCTAGCTGAGAGGAAAGAAGCCCCGGAATCTTCTAACAGAATCACTCTTGAGGATATATCTTCTTCGTCTGATCCAGAATGGGACAGTGAGGGTCCAGATTACGGAGTTGGTCATCGGGAAAGCGACGAGGTGTCTTCAGAGAATGAAGTTTCTCTGGGTTTCGAGGAGGAAGGAGGGATTGGTGATAATCGAGCACCCGACGAATTTGAATCAGCCATCATATTGGAATCACCCTCGGACTCCGTTGAATCAACAATTGACAACGATCGACTTGTTCGAATTTGTCTAAAATATGGAATAATGAAAAGGGACACCCTAGTGCCCTCACGCTCTGACCGTCCCCACAACCCTCCAGAAGGATATATGACGGTCACTCGATTGATGTGCATGGTCGGCGCCATTCCTCCATTCTCTCCTTTCATCGTTGATTTCTTAAGACAAATGCGGATTGCCCCCATGCAGTTGCATCCCAATTCATATGCCTATTTGCATACCTTGTACATAGCATATCGTGAAATCCTAGGCATAGAGCTCACGTTCGATGACGTTCACTTCTTCTATAATTTCAAGCATCGGACTCGAGAGACTCCATCCTTCTGCTACTTTGAATCAGTCCCCAAAAGGAAGATAATCTCTGCACCATTTAGCAGTAAAGCTGGAGATTCCAGACTAGAGTGGTTCTACATAAAGCAACAGCCTGGATGCGCCAGGAGATGGACAAAATCAAGTAAAGCGTTGATTTTCTAAATCCGGACTCCATGCACTTGAATCATCATCCTGACCTGTTTTCCTTTTTGTTTGCAGTCGACAATCCCAAACAGATATCAGATCAGGTGTTCTTTGATCGGATGCACCGACTTCTTAATGGCGATCAAAAATTCCTGACTATCAACGAGGTCCTTAAAGATGAATACCTTCACTTTCATGGGCTGCTATCCGTTTTCCGTAGCATCGGTCATGGGACAGTCCCTTATGCATACATCCCTCCAGTGGAGATAGTTCCAGAAACAGGAGAGGGCTCGGGAATTCCTACAGTGCCTCTTCAAACTTCACCTTCTCCATCTTCCACACAAGATGATGAATTGGCTAATCTGGCCGAAAAGCATCGTGAAGGGTATATTGCCCCCGAGGAAACTACTTCTCTAGACAAATCAAAATCTTCCCAAGAGTCGCCACTTCACGCTTCCGAAGGAAATGCTCCTAGCACTGATGAGCACATATTTCAGGGTTTGGGGGATCTCCCCTTACCTGAGACTATATATACTTCAGAGGATTTCAGGAAGGATCCTTTAGTCTTCACTTCTTCCGAAGAAACTACTCCCGCTAAGGCCAAAGAGCCTGCCCGCACTAGTCTAGCTTCAGACTCGGGTTGGTTGGGGGGACACACACCACTTAGGATGCACTTTACAACACAGCATTAGCATTCGTTGCACTTCTTTCTCCGTGAATCCATTAATCCTAAACTTCGTTTATTTTATCGTGCAGGTACAATGTCTCGATCCTACTACGATATAAGAAAACTTCGTCGTAGCATGTCCAATCCTCCTCAGGATGTCGAGTATGATCGCCGGGATGACCGTGGTAGGGAGGAGAGAAGACCTTATGATCCCTACCGTTCTCGACCCTCACGTTCCCGCTCACCAGTCCGATCTGAACAAGAGAAATACAAGAGCTATCAAGGTCGCAGGGAGGAGGATAGACCACCATCTAAAGACTCCACTTCCTCCCATGAAAAGCGGAGTAGAGAGAAAACTCCTCCAAGAGAAACCGGGTCTCGAAGTAAGCAAAAGGTCCCTGCTACTAAACGACCTAGGACAGACAAAGAGACTACTGAATCCTCTTTAGGAAGGGACACTGAATTGACAATCCTCGCTCCTCCCCCACCAGATGCAGGAACTGCAATAAAACGGGCATATTTGAAAGAGCAATTTCCCGAACACTACTTCGAAACTCTAACCTTTCTACCTGCCCTTGAACCTATTTCGTCTAATTGGGCAGATGAGGCCAAAGCAAAGATTGATTTGGTGGGAAAACAATATACCGAGATGTTCAAGTATTCCCGCAATCTTTCTAGAATCATCCGCACTCTAATGACAAATACTGATTCAATGCAAAAGACCGCGGAGGAGGATGCCAAAGCTCTAAAAGCCCTAGGAAAAGATTTGGAAGACACTCAAGCTCAACTAGCTGTCGCTCAAAAGAACGCTTCTAATTTCAAACAACAGTTTGAGGACACGCAAAAACGCTATCATGACTTGCTTGAATCCCACACTCAGGAGCGTTCTGAGTTGAAGAAGCAAGCTGACGAGGCCAAATCAGAGGCTGCTAAGACACGCCTTGCTTATGCTGAGCTTGAACGGAAAAACGCCGAGTTAGCAAAAAAGAGTGCCGAATTAGAAAAGAAGAATGCTGACTTGGCTTCGAAGTTGTTGGAGGCAGAAAACAGGGCTGCTCTGGCCGAGGGCAATGTGGAATGTGCTATTAAATCTGCGGAGGAAGCCCGCAAGCAACTATCAGAGGCGGAGGCTGATATCCAGGGCTTCGGAGAGCTAATGATTGAATTCTTCGCACACATTATTCGTCGTCGAAACATTTCTTGGATCGAGGACTATCCATCCACTCTGGTTCAAGTATGGAATCAAATCGTTGAGTGGGAAAAAGAGGAACTTAAGGTCGATTCCCTCGATGAAGACAAACTGATAGAAAAATACTTGAGAGACGATGAACCGGAGCGCCTAGCTGAAGGGCGCCGCCTTATTGCTGAGGCCATGGAAGAAGAGAGACGGAAGTCTAAACAATAAACCATTCCCGAAGCTGGTTCCTCTTCTTCTGCTCCTGCAGCTCCCGAAGTAGAAGGGTATGATCCCGAAAATCCGGGAATTCCCCGGACAACTTTGCTATCTCCCATTGCTGAAATAACCCCAGAGGTAGTAGTCACCCCCGCTGAAAAGTCTTCGGAAGGTATCCCTATCTTTTCTCCTCAATTTGCCAAAGCTATTACTACTTTTCGCTACGTGATTGAACATTCTATGAGAGACCTATTGTTTTCGCCTGAGCTGATAACTGTTGCTTCTCATTCTGTAGGTGTCGAATCGTCCGAAAAGACAGATGTAGCTCAAGGAGCTACTGCTGGGACAAAGCCCGCAGACGGGGCCAAAAAAGGGGAAGACAAGGCTGCTTCTACAGACTTGGGAGAAGGAAGTGAGCCAACTAAGGTCACCACTCCCCATGATGAAGAAATGATAGCAGCTTTGAAGGACGATGGCGGAGACGGAGGGCATGATGAGGAACCAGAAGTCGCAATAACCGGGGAGTCAAAAAGTGCTGATGACGTTACCTTGGCTGCAATGAAGGCTGACCAAGACAAGCGTTTGCAATTAAAGGCCGAAGAACTAGACCCTGAGGTCCTCAAGCCCCTCGCAGTTGTGGATGCGGGTTCAAGGTTAGTTGTTAAGCTCTCAACTAGATCTATTACCGAAGAACTTGCTAAAAAATCTTCTCTTGATTCTAGTGTCCCGCCCTCTGGAAAGAAGTCTACTGGCTCCAGTACCGCATCTTCAGGGAAAAAGAAATCGAAACGAATCTTGACTGAAGCCGAGAAGGAAGCAAAGGATGCGGAAAAAGCCGCCAAGAAATCCAAGGCTCATTCCAAACCCAAATAGTTGGTTCCCCTGCATCTTTTTAGCATCTTTGTGAACCAATAATTGCTGCTACAAAAGCAGCTCCTGCACTTTCTTCTTTAGTTATTTCCCTGTACAAATTCATTCATCTGTAAATAAAAAATAATTCACTTTTTGCAATGTTTATTTGTTAGTAGTTCTGCACTTATGTACAAATGCATGTCTATAGTTATGAAACAAAGTTGTGGAAGGGGGAAATATGCGTATGCATACGTGTCCCCAGTCAATTTCCACAAGTTATTCAATGCTTAACCAAGCAATCTGAAAGCTCCCGATTTTCTGACGGGATAACACTTCCTGTGTCATCAATACCTGTCGTCTTTTCTGGCATTTCTTTTATACTCTCTCTCTTTCTCTTGAGAGTTAGAGTTCGAGCTTAGTCATCTATTCATTGCCCGGTCTCTCAACGGGGAAAGATTTCTTTCTCGGCGCTCAGTCGGAGACGCCTTTATACTCTCTTTCTCTCTGGAAAGTTAGAGTTAGGAGGAGAATCTCTTTTTCAGCGCTCAGTCGGAGACGCTTTTATACTCTCTCTCTTTCTCTGGAGAGTTAGAGTTAAGAAGGGAATTTCTTTTTCAGCGCTCAGACAGAGACGCTTTTATACTCTCTCTCTTTCTCTGGAGAGTTAGAGTTAAGAATGTCGTTTTCTCATTCTTTTATGTCTTATTGCACAAATAATCGTTGTGCTTCTTTTTATGTCTAAACTGTTTTCAACCTTTTTAGGCTCTGAGTTATCCTGTATTTTATAATCACCACAGAATAACTGATGAATGTAAATGCATAAAAGTAAATAACACACAATATTTTTATAGTGGTTCAGCTAAGTCGTAGCCTACATCCACTTTATAGTCCTTTATTCATATCATCGGATTTTCCCAAGGCAAGTCGTGCCTTATTACAGAGTTCACAGGAAAAATAACAAAAAGTACGGCATTTCTAATCCAAATATCGCATTAAGTGCTGGGCATTCCATGCTCGAGGGATTTCTTCGCCATCTACGGTCGTTAACTTGAAGGTTCCTTTTTCAAGTTTCCGTTGGATGACAAAGGGTCCTTCCCATTTTGGGCCGAGGTGAGGAAGGGACGGAAAAACTCTCTTTAGCACCAAATCTCCTAGTTCAAAAGTTTTGAAGCGAACTTTTTTATCATAATAGCGCGCCATCTGACGCCGATGTCTTGCTGCACGCAAATCTGCTTCGTCCCTTTTCTCTTCGACTTCATCAAGAGACTCAAGTAAGAGCGCCCGATTCGTCATCGGGTCATAATATGTCACCCTGTGGGAAGGAACTTTCAGTTCAACTGGAATTACTGCTTCTGAGCCAAAGGAGAGAGAAAAAGGGGTATGACCGGTGGCCGTTTTAAATGTTGTTCGATATGCCCACAAAGCTAGGGGCAATTCATCAACCCATCTTGCCTTTGCACGCTCTAACCTCTTCTTGAGGATGGATTTTATAACTTTGTTTATTGCCTCTACTTGTCCATTCGATTGCGGATAGGCAACTGCAGTATATCGCTTGTCTATTTTATACTTCTGACAGAAATTTCTGAATTCAGTACTATCAAACTGGGTTCCGTTGTCAGTTATAATCGTCCTTGGAATCCCGAACCGGCATATAATATTTCTGACCACAAAACTTATCACCTTTCTTGTTGTGATCTTAGTCAAGGGCTCAGCTTCCACCCACTTCGTAAAATAGTCCACGGCCACTATTGCATACTTGGCTCCTCCTTTAGCAATCGGTAAAACTCCAATGATATCAATTCCCCATGTGGCAAATGGCCAAGGACTCACCATTGATTTAAGTTGGGTCGACGGTGCCCTGGGGATTTTGGCGAATCTCTGGCACCTATCGCAGCGTCGTGAATAATCAGCTGCATCTTTATTGATTGTAGGCCAGAAGTATCCGTATCGCAATATCTTCTTTGCTAAAGTTTGACCTCCTGTATGATCTCCACACTCACCTTCGTGTACTTCTCTTAGTACACGCTTGATGTCGTCGTGTGCGATACATCGTAACAGGGGCATAGAAAATCCTTGTCTATAGAGAATACCATCTTGTATAACATATCTGGTAGCTTTGCGAACTACAGCTCTTTTCTCACTCTTCTTTGATGGGAGTGTCCCATTCTTAAGAAAATTCTTAATTGGAGTCATCCATGACTCCTTCTCTGGTTCCGCTTCAAAAGCGAATTCAATTTCCATTGACTCAAAGCTTGGCGACTCCAACGTTTCAATTGGAATTACTTCAGTCTCTTCTGGATTGTCGGAACTAGCCAGCTTTGCCAGTCTATCCGCTTTCTGGTTTTCAATTCTGGGAATATGTGTTATGTTGTACCGCTCTAAGCTATTCAATAGCTCTTTCACTTTCTTGAGGTAGGCAATGAGCCGAGGTCCTCGAGCCGCAAACTCCTCTCGTACTTGACAAACAACAATCTTAGAGTCACAAAATATGTCCATCATTTTTACTCCGAGGTCTTTAGCAAGTTTCAGCCCGGCAATCAGGGCTTCATACTCAGAGTCATTGTTAGTTGCCGAAAATTCTAATCGCAGGGCGTAATATAACGACCGTCCCTCGGGAGTGACTAAGACAATTCCAGCTCCGGACCTTCGGTCATTTTTAGCTCCATCTGTATATAATTTCCACGGATTCATCTCTAGCTCATCCTCGGATTTAACCACTCGGTCATTGATTATTTCCTCCTCTGGAATGGTGAACTCCGCAATAAAGTCTGCTAGAGCTTGCCCCCTGATTGACTTTCGTGGTTGAAAATTCAAATCAAACTGGCTTAGCTCTATGTTCCATTTGATCAACCTTCCCGATGCTTCGGGTCTCTGCAATACCTGCCTTAAGGGCTGGTCGGTGTATATGGTTATTGGATGGGCTTGGAAATAGTGACGAAGTTTTCGGGATGCGATCAGGAGGCTGTAAGCAAGCTTCTCAATCTTTGGGTAGTTGCGCTCTGCCGCTGCTAATTTCTTACTTACATAATACACCGGCCTTTGTACTTTGTCTTCTTCTCGAACCAGGGCTGTGCTGACAGCGTGAGCCGAGACTGCCAAATAAACAAATAATTCCTCGTGATCTACGGGCTTTGATAAAATCGGCGGTTTCTCTAGCAGTTCTAACAGATTTTGAAAGGCCTCAACACAATCCGGAGTCCACTGGAAGTTCTTCTTTCCCCTTTTTATCAAATCAAAAAACGGAACACATTTATCTGTGGCTTTGGAGATGAATCTACTCAGCGCCGCTATTTTCCCTGCCAGACTTTGGACATCTTTAATTCTCCTCGGTTCTTCGATGTTTCTAATTGCTGCTATCTGGCTAGGGTTGATTTCAATTCCTCGGGAACTCACAATGAAGCCAAGGAACTTTCCCGATGCCACTCCAAATGAGCACTTCAGAGGATTCAATTTCATTCGGTACTTTCGCAAGATACCAAACATTTCCGCTAAGTCTTGCGTATGACTGGAAGACTGCTTTGATTTGACAAGCATATCATCCACATAAACTTCCATAGTTTTTCCTATTTGATCATAAAACATTCTATTTACCAAGCGCTGATAAGTAGCTCCAGCGTTTTTTAACCCGAATGGCATTACAACATAACAATATAGCCCCAAATTCGTAATGAAACTCGTATGCTCTTGGTCTGGTACGTGCATAGGAATTTGGTTGTATCCAGAGTATGCGTCCATGAAAGAAAGAAGTTCATGACCTGCTGTCGAGTCTACAAGCTGGTCAATCCTAGGGAGTGGGAAACTATCTTTCGGGCAAGCTTTGTTTAAATCTGAAAAGTCAATACAAGTCCGCCACTTTCCGTTTGGCTTCCTTACTAAAACGGGATTCGATATCCAGTCGGGATATGTCGAATCTCGAATAAATCCATTCTGCTTCAACTTCTCTACTTCCTCTTTGAGAGCAGCCGACCTCTCTGGGCCCAGCATGCGTCTCTTTTGCTTCACAGGTGGATGCTTCGGATTTACATTCAATTTGTGACTTATAATGGATGGCGATATCCCACACATGTCAGCATGGGTCCAGGCAAACACGTCCAGGTTTGCCTTCAAGAAGTCCGTTAGTTCTTTAGCTCGACGTGGATCCAATTGAGAACCAATTTTCAAAACTTTTGTCGGATCAGCTTCATCAATGGGAATTTCCACTGTCACTTCATTAGGAGTTGCATTCCTAGCCTCTGGTTCCTCGTCTTTTCTAGGATCCAGGTCTTCAGGTGTTCCTTTGGGCAACTCCTTTGGAGTCAATTTCTCTAATTGCTATGCCGAGTCCCCCTTTGAGGGAGACGAGGCATCCTTACTCTCAGCATTAAATCCTTTCATCAACATCTTTAGTTCGGCCACATAGCAGGCCCGTCCGGAAACTTGATCCCCTCTCACTACTCCAGTTCCGGCTTCGGTTGGGAACTTAAGTAACAAGCACCAAGGGGCGATACAAACTCTAAATTCAGCGAGGGCAGGTCTCCCCAAAAATGCGTTATAAGGCGAATCTACGTCCAATACTACAAACTGAAGCATTCGCACTCTTCTACGTTCTCCTTGCCCCAGGGTCACGGGCAACTCTATGTATCCCATAGGAGCTGTCGACGCCCCGTTGAAGCCTCTAATCCATCCTTCACAAGGCTTCAGATCTTCGGGCTCTAGCTTCATCTGATCAAATGAATTCTTGAACAAGATATTAACGGAACTTCTGTTGTCTACTAATACCTTATGGACCAAAGCCGGCCCAATGGTGGTAGTAATAACCAATGGATCACTGGTGGGTGATTGTATCCCAGTATTGTCTCGGCTTCGAAATACCACGTCGTCAAACATGGTCTTCTGTTGTTTTATTGGAGTGACATCTTCCAAATCATCACCTTCATTCACGTCTAGATGCTTGGCAGCATTCACATATTGATCCATTGATCTGAAACTTCGGATTGCCGGGTGAGGTCCACCTACTATGGAGTTGATGACAATCCCTTTACCTTTCTGCTGCGCTGTAGGCTTGGGAGCAGGTAGGATCTGTTTTGGAGCCTGCTCTCCTTGCCCCCTGTCCCTCAGGGCCACCTTGTACTCATCCAACTTTCCTTCACGCAGCAGCTTCTCAATCACATCCCTCAAATGCCGACATTCATTGGTCGAATGCCCATGAGTTCCGTGAAACAAGCAAAATTTCCCTGTCGCCATTTCTTTCTCGGTCGAATCACGAGGTGGCGGTCTTTTGTACTGTAGCACATTGTACGTATCCAGATAAATATTTTCCAGAGTGTCGTTCAATGGTGTATAATTCTCGTAGTTCTGGAATCGGGGTCTTTTATTAGGATCACTTCCCCTATTTCTGTTTCTTCTATTGCCGTTTGAATTACGGTTACTGTTGTTGTTACCCCCGTTTCCAGCATTGCTGTTTTCTCCCTTGTTTCCAACATTTACTTCAACCTTGCCAGAACTTTCCCCAGACTGCTTCACGGCAATATTACTCTGCACATTCTCCTTTGAAGCTGTCTCAGACTTTCTCTTTCGGTTTGCCCTGGCCTCCTCTCGTCTTAGATAAATATCGGCTTTTTCGTAGAATATCGCCCTTGTGGGGGGTGTTTTCCCAGAAAGGTAGTCTCCAAACTCGGATTCAGGATCGACTCCTTCCTTCAATGCCATCAGAATAGTGGGCTCGTGCGGGTCACTGACCTCAGTTACGGCTTGGTTAAAACGATCAAGATATGCCCTTAAAGACTCTCCGGGCGCCTGCTTGATTCTTGACAATTCAATAACACTTTTGGACTTTCGGGCATGGAGACGGAACTGGTTCATGAAACGCTCGCTTAGTTCCTTGTAATTTGAAATCGAACGAGGAGGAAGTCGGGTAAACCAGAACAGTGCCACATCTTCTAAGTAGATTGGGAACGCTTTGCACTTCACTTCATCAGGGGCAGCAGCGGCATTCATGAGCCATGAGTACCGCATTAAATGCTGTCCCGGATCAGTCCTTCCGTTGTATTTGTCCATCTGTGGCAAGTTAAAGCGTCGGGGAAATTGGAAGTCGAGGATATCGTCGGTGAAGGGAGTATGGCTTCGCTCAATGCCATAGTCTTCATTTGTATAATTCCGGCTCTCGGACATAATTTGACGAACCATTGCCTGTACATCAGCATTAGTTAGGGGCCGCTCAGGTTCCCTGGCCCTAGTATCCGAGTTCCTTCTGGGCTCTTGCTCAGGAGATACTCTTCTTCTTCGAGCTGCCTCTGCTCGATTCCGCTCCCTGCGTTCCCGGTCGATCTCGGGATGAGGGGACTGGAGTCTTTGCCCCCGAGTGGGGTCATTGTCTCCTAATGCTCGTGCAATATCCTCACGAGATCCCAAAGATCCAAATGTCAGCTGCTCCACGTTCTGAGGTCGTTCGAGTGGCCTTCGTTCACGGGGCCTCTCTTCCTCGGACGATGAAGATTGATCAACTGGTGTGTGACGAACCGGTGACGGAGTTCTCTGTCGACGGAGTTCACCAATCTCCCGACTCATGAGCCTCATATTTTCCTGCATCATGAGATTAGTGCGCTCATGAACTCTCATAGCTTCCCTTGTGCTCTCAAGCATGTCAAGCAAGCGCGAAAAATCTCCTTGAGTGATGGGCGCAGATGGATTGACCTGATCACCAACCCTGGCAGCTGGAATTGGAGCGTTCGTAGGGACTCGAGTAGAGGTTCCAGCTTCACCAAGCATCGGGTCGGATCGGAGGTAGGAAGTCGGGTCGGATCGGAGCTGGGGTGCCTGGTCGGATCGGTGCGCAGCGAGCAGCTCGGGTCGGTTCAGAATGGGGGAGTGCACTGCTTCAGAGTCTCCTACCCGGATCGGATCGGAGCTCTCCCCCTGCTGTCGGTTCGGATTTCCTGCATTGATTCTTCCTGCTGCTGAACTCTGCCCCCGAGACATTGTTACTACAGCATTTTGCTGATCTTCGCCAGCTCCATTTCCTCGAACAGACTGAACTTCCTTGCCTTTTCCTTTGGCCATGAGTCTTTGACAATTACTTCAACGAATATGAAAGAGCGAAAAAACTTAAGGATTTACTTCTTTGAACTCTACGGTCCAAAAAGTAGAGAGAAATCCCGGAAAATAAAGAATTTAGATGAGGTTCTCAGTGAAAGCACCAAAATGTTAGACCCAAAAGTGGCTCTAACACCCAAATTGATTAGAAACAAGATTAAATGAGACAAAAATAAAAATGAACACACAGGATTTATAGTGGTTCGGCGAAGAAATGCCTACGTCCACTTATCTTTCACTATATTCAATAATTCAGTTGCAAATACAATGTAAGATTCACTCACAACTCTCTTTTGTTCACTCAATTGACTAAAACAAGAATTGAAAGATGATTTGGATTCTCCGGGAGTAATGGAGTTCGGATGATGGAGGTAGTTGAATTCTCAAAGTGCTGAAAAAAAGATCCTTCTCTTTGTTTCCAGACGGGGTATTTATAGGTGTGAATTTGCTTGAGACTTGATCCGGGTCGGGCCACGTGTCATCCATCGCACTTTCTTCGGGTTCGGATGAACTATCATGTTGACAACGCATCGGAGGAACAGACGTTATGGGTAGGAACTGGTCATAGCCGATCCGGATATCCAGGCGCTTTTGCAGGAAAATAACAGGGAACATGGGTTCGGGTCGGAGACGCACAGACAAGGGGGTCGGATCGGGATATCCGATCCGAACCGGATTGGCTTGGATGCAACGTTCTCTTCTTCTCTAATCTGCTCCGATCCATTTTCGTGGCAAACAGGTGGCTTTCCGATCCAATTGAGATTTAGTTGCCCTCCGATCCGATTAGTTATGCCTTACCAGTTTATTCAATAGAAGTTCACCGATCCGAACAGGGGACTCTTTCCGACCCGAACCGATGGTTTGCTCTGACCCGATCCGAACAGCTGCAGCTATCAATCTGAATTGTAGTGTTTTCCTCCAATCCGAACCGAAGTCTTATAATTAAAAATACCCTTCAATGTTTGGTTTCTTGACTTTGTGTTGCCTAGTTCACAAAGTAGGCTAACAATATTACTGAGAAATTGTACAATAGTTGGAGTTGTAAATTTGTACTGTTTAGATATTGAAATAAAATATTATATTTAAATAAAATACTATGTGAATATTTGAATTTTTGTACAGTCGTATTTTATTTAAATATAAATATTATATTCCTTTCTGTGATGTATCTATGAAACAGTACAGTACAAACACATTTATAATAATATATATTTGGTTGTTGTCATCAAACAAAAATCATATAATTGTATATACAATTACGTCATATACAACACTAAAGACGTAGTTTATGCAGGGGCTGTTCTGGCGATCCTAGGTGGAAATTTCCTCAGATGGATTTACAAAATAGTACCTTCAGTTTGTCCAGACCCAGGACAACTTGAATGGATAAATGTATGATAGAGTATATCTAATAGATCGCGTGAGTTGATCTCTTCAAATGCATTTACATTGGTGGCAGAGGAATTCGTTTCTCTTAGCTTTACACCTATGGTATTTTTGGGGAAATCAATTTGTGATTTGGCGGGTATGACGTTGTGGAATTCAAAGTAAATAAAGGTATGATCTGTCAAAAGATACATTATGACCTCAAGCTTCATCAACTGGGAAATGATAAAAATTGGGCAGGCACTATGGCTAAGTGGGTCGCACCCAATTAGGGTATATTATCACCATCTAGAGAATATTCAATTTGTTATTTCTTTCGCTTCGGTATCTCCCCGGAAACGGTTATGTTGGTATACCAACCGTAAGATGACAATATATTCGGAACATTCAAGCGAAATGAATGGTTGGTCATATGTGGCCGAGTTGCAAGATTTTCATGTTGAACACTAGTGTATACCCTCTAGAGTACACTGGTCGGAAGGTGGTTTCATACCTTGTCATAGTTGGAAATCCATTACCTAATATGATTATATGTGGAGCGTGAGATGAAAGCATTCTGGTAGATTGCTATTTACTTGTATTAGTCACTATTATAATATCAGAATAATATTGATTTGAAAGAAATGTTTTGGGTTATCGTAAGGCAAAAACCATCCGTGTTTATGTGTGGATCGGTCTTACGATATCATTTCTTTTGAGAGGATTTAGAAGTTAAATAAAATGGTTGGAGTTTACTCACACCAATCCCATGATTGACCTAGAGTTTATTTTGTTTTGTTTTACCCTAAACTCTTGGGTGCCCAAATTTGTACGGGCAGTCAAGTAGTCGGGATTGGAAGAGCTTGGGGCAGGAGGCTTCAATGTTATATATATATATATATATATATATATATATAGGGAGAGAGAGAGAGTTTATTTTCATTGTGATGTTATATGTTGTACTCTGATTTGTGGTGCTTAAGCAGAATGGTCGGTAGTTCTTAATTATATTTCTGACTTCGAGGCTTTGTCGAACTATGCTCGTTCATATGTGGATACTCCTTATCAAAAGAACGAGAAGTTTGTCTTGGGATTGGATGAATATCTTGGAAATTAGCTTGTGAATCACCTCGATGATAGCTTTGAGAAGATCGTCGAGAAGTCTTTGAGGCATGCAAGTTCGTTTTCTAAGAATATGTTTGTTGTTGCAACTAAGGAAGTGCCATAGCATGGTGATAATAATAATAAGAGGAAGCAGCAAAAACAAAAAGGAAAGAATGGCCAAAAAAATCCAAAGAGTGAGGTGGTTTGCTTTAACTGCCAACAAAAGGGTCATTATTCGAATGAGTGCAAGAATCCCAAAGCTGAGTAGAAGTGCTTCAATTGTGGGAAGCCTGAGCATGAGAAGAAAGACTGTCCAGAATCAGCTAAGGCAAGCAGGTTGTGAAGGCATATGCTTTGGAAGTCGTGCCAACTTTTTTGAGAGCTCCTACTGCAGAGGAAAAAGGGAAGGGTGTCACGTTGCAAGGTACTCTTTCTTTTAATGGTGTTTCAGTTCGTTTGTTTTTTATACCGGAGCATCGCATTCATTCATTTGCAATGAGCTTGTGTGTCGCTTGGGTTTGGAACCCGAGATTTGTGACAGACCACTGATCGTGACTAATCCAGTTGGGGATTCGTCCAATCTTTGCATGATCTGCCGTGATCTAGTGTTGTCGAGTCATGGTTGCTCTTTTGTGTGTGATTTCTTTGTTCTTAACTTCGCTGGTTTGGGATCATCTTGGGCATGGATTGGCTCAAGAGGTATGCGGCAAGAGTGAATTGCGAGAAGCTAGAGGTGAGGGTCGGGGATGTGAAAGGGCGAAAGGTGTTGATTAGATGTAAGCGCAAAGAGGGTGTCTTCGTGAGCTATCTATATTAGCTTGTGACTCCACATGAAGACTTGTCATCTGTGCTGATTGCTAATGAGTATGAGGATGTCTTTAACGAGGTCAAAGGGTTGTCGCCGCATCGTGAGATCGAGTTTAGGATCGATTTGGTCGAGGGTGCTCGACCAATCGTTATGCCTCTTAGGCGGATGGCGCCTAAGAAATAACGTGAGTTGGAGGTGCAAGCTCGTGACCTTCTGGGGAAGGGATTTATTCGAAGAAGTGTTTCCAAATGGGGTGCACCGGTCGTGTTTGCAACCATGGCAGATGGCTCATTGAGATTGTGTATGCACTACCGTTAGCTGAACAAGGTGACTAAAAAGAACAAGTATCCATTGCCAAGGATAGATGGCTTGTTCGATCTGCTTCACGAAGCCAAAGTGCTTTCTCAAATGGATTTGGCAACAGGATTTCACCAGTTGAGGGTGGCGAAGGTAATGTGCCAATGACTACTTTTAGGACACCATCAGGTTTCTTCAAATGGTTGGTGATGCCATTCGGGTTGACTAACAGGCCAACGTATTTTGTGGATCTTATGAATAGGGTTTTCAGAGATCAGTTGAACAAGTTTGTGCTTGTGTTCATGGATGATACTCGAAATGAGGAAGAGCACAAGACGCACTTGAGAGTTGTATTGGAAATCTTGCGAAAGCATCATCCGAGAGCTAAGTTTTCTAAGTGTCACTTCTAGAAGGGTAAAGTGAGGTTCTTAGGCCATGTTGTTTTTGGAAATGGGATAGCGATTGACCCCACTAAAGTGGCAGCAATCCAGGACTGGGATATGCCTAAGAATGCGACGGATGTTAGAAGTTTCATTTGGTTGGCTAGTTATTACCGACGGTTTATCATGATTTCTCCAAGGTAGCTACACCGTTAACATGACTAACGAAGAAGAACCAAGTGTTCACATGGGATGCGAAGTGTGAACAAGTGTTCGGAATCCTGAAAGAAATACTGACTAGTGCCCCTGTGTTGACCATTCCAAGTAGGAATGAAGAGATGGTGGTATACACCGATGCATGTGGTACTGGGCTTGGAGTAGTGCTGATGCAGGAGGATAAGGTTGTGGCCTACGCTAGTCGACAACTGAAGCCGCATGAGAGGAATTATCCAACTCATGATTTATAGTTGACGGCGATTGTCTTTGCTCTGAAGATGTGGAGACATTACCTATTGGGAATTCGATTCGAGTTGTTTACGGATCACAAGTCGTTGAAGTATGTTTTCTCCAAAAGGATTTGAATCTTCAGCAACAACGATGGTTAGAGTTTCTAGCATCATATGATTTTGGTATAGCCTATACTCCTGGCAAAGGTAACGCAGTTGCAGATGCATTGAGTCAGAGACACGCAAGTTTGGGAGCGATGTTTTCGGAATGGAAGAGCCTTGAGTATTTGGCAAGGTTCAATTTCAGGCCAAGGTGTGAGCTGGAACCGGAAATGTTGGCAAGCTTATCGATAAGACCTACTCTTGTGAAAGGACTGGCGAGAGCCAAAAGCGAGACGTGAAGCTTGTCGAGTTTATCAAGAAATTGGAACCAGAGGATAAAGAATTCGAGGTCGATCGAGAAGGTTGGCTTCGAAAGCAAGGACGATTAGTTGTTCCTGATATGGATGGATTAAGAGATGAGGTTCTGAGAGAATGTCATCACTCGAAGTTGACGATTTATCCCGGTGGCAATAAGATGTATAAGGACATGAAGCGAGTCTACTATTGGGAGGGGATGAAGCGGGATACTGGAAAGTTCATTTCCAAGTGTATGAACTATCAGTTGGTGAAAGCTGAACAGAAGAAGCCGAGTGGCTTGCTTCAGCCATTTGAAGTTCCTACGTGGAAGTGGGAGCAGATATCAATGGATTTTATCGATGGACTACCTAGAACCAGGGCAGGAATGAAGGTATTTGGGTCATCATGGACCATTTGACCAAAAGTGCAAGATTCATTCCTGTTAAGTCGACTAGGGCGACGTCGAAACTGGCTGTACTTTATGTGAAGTGGATAGTTCGATTCCATGGTGTCCCAAAAAGTATAATAAGTGACTGAGATCCATTATTTACGAGTGGATTTTGGAGAAGTTTGCAAGAAGCTTTGGGAACCGAGTTGTGCTTGAGTACGGCTTATCATCCCCAAACGGATGGTCAGACCGAGAGAATCAATCGAGTTTTGGAAGATCCCCTGAGGGCTTGTGTGTTAGACTTCGGAGGATCAAGGGAAGATGATCTGCATCTAGTTGAGTTTGCATATAATAATAGCTACCAATCCAGTATTGGGATGGCACCATACGAGACGTTTCATGGAAGGCCGTGCAATTCTCCAGCTTGTTGGTTAGAAACTAGAGATAAGTTAGTACTTGGGCCAGAGATGATTAGAGAGACTTCGGATTGTATCGAGATCGTTCGACAACGAATGAAGGCAGCCCAAGATCATCAAAAGAGTTATGCTGATAAGTGTCGAAAAGATTTGGAATTCAATGTTGGCGATATGGTCTTTGTGAAGATTTCGCTGTTGAAGTTGTGGTTTGATTCGGAAGTAAAGGAAAGTTAGCTCCAAAGTTCGTTGGACCGTTTCCGATAATCGAGCGAATTGGAAAGCTCGCATATAGATCGGAGTTACCCGAGAAGATGTCGTGTGCATAATGTGTTCCATGTGTCGTTTCTATGGAAGTTTGTGCATGACTCGAATGTGGTGGTATCTCCAGAGCAGTACGAAGACCTAGAAGTCGAGACCGCAGTTGTGAGACCTCGTAAGCCACTTTGTATTATGGGGAATGACACGAAACAACTTAGAAGGAAGACAGTTAAGTTAGTCAAGGTACAATGGAGTAAAGATGGCGACGATTATACATGGGAGACGGAAGAGAGCATGAAGGCGACTCATCCAAAACTCTTCGTCGGTAGGACCCTTTGATATTGTATCACCATTATATCGTTGTATCTTGTTGATTGTTTGATAGAATTCCGCGTGCTAGGATAAGGCTATGGATGTATGGCTTGATGGTTGCTGGTTTGGATGATAGAATTGGCTTCCCATGGATATAGGCATGCGGTATTGTTGTGGTTGCCTATGTTTACTAGGAATTTCAGGGGCGAAATTCTTAAGGGGGGAGAATGTAACAGCCCGCATTTTACGTATCGAAAGATCATAAAATATTTTTATTTTATTACCTGAGGGTTGGATCATTGTCATCTTTTGATATGTTGCTTATGGGGATGTGAGACATATCCATAATTTTTACCGATTTTGTTTATGACCTTTTTGCCCCTGTCAGTCTTGTACAGGGCATAAATTTGGACTCAGGTCGAATCAGAGCGTGAGACCTATGCCATTGGAAAGGAATTGATGATTGTCTTTCCGTAGAGTGGTTACAGTAAAGATTTGGCTTAGCAGTTTGGGAGGAATCGCTGTTTTAAGGTTTTTCAGTTGGCTGTTCTGGTTTGGAGAGCCACAATGAGCCTATTTAGGAAGGCCCATTGGTGGGCTATTAGAAGGGTATAAATATGGGGTAGGGGATATGGGAAATGGTTTTAGTTTTCTATTCTCTCATCAGGAGGCCTTGAGCTCCTCTTTCCTCTAACACCTTTCCACCATTAAAAATCAAAATCCAAGGAGGGAAATCATAGATCTACATTATTTGAGGTTAAATCTACATCAATTGAGGCAAGAGTTCATTGGATCAAGGTGTTTGGTGCGAGGTGCTTGCTGTCCGGATTCTTATTTCATCAATTTTAGCTTGTTTTGGCAAATCGGTGAGTGATTTACATCTCTCACATGAATGCAATGAAGTATATGAGTGTTTGTGCATGTTTCTCATCAAATTCAAGTGTTTTTCCATATATCTATGTCATACTAATTTCATTTTCATAGAGATCACCTGATAATCTGATCTAGCAAGTTTAGATAGGTAATTTCTATAATGAATGTGCAAGTTAGATCCATGGTTTTGCTCATATGTACATTTATGGTGATTTTGGTGAATTTTACATGTTTGTTAATGGAATTGTCATATTGGTGTTATTGTTGATTTTATATCATGCTTGTGATCATATTGGATGAGTTGGTTTCGTCGAACGAGCCGTTTTGGCGAAGTTTTGGTCGAAATTGGAGTTGCATTGGAAAATGCAAGTTTTCGGTCGAACATGTCGGGTCGGGCACAGTGGGTCGGTCATGCAAGGAGGGTCGAGCATGAACGGGTCGGTCTGAAGCATGGATCGGTCAAGATGTGGATGTGGTTGGGGTCGGTCGTGCACCTATAATTTGGTCGGTCATGCTTTGGTTCGAGCAAGCATATAGGGTCGAGCATGGAGCCGGTCGAGCTGCTCTAGTTCGAGCAGAATGGTTGGGTCAGTCTTTGTTGTGTGGATCAGTCATGAACCTGAATGAAGGGTCGGTCGTACACCCAGGTAAGGGGTCGGTCGAACATGACCATGGATCGGTCAAAGGGTCGTTTTCTAAAAAAGTATGTTTTTTGGGTATGACCCAGGTTGGAAGAATAGAGCTTGAAAAAAAATTCGGGGGCAACCCCCCCAACCCTACTCAAGCCGCAGCGCAGTAGTGTAACTTGGCTCAGTGATGGTGTGACTTCGAAGTAAATTCAAGTTAGAAGTGTTGAAAGGAGTTCGTTGATCGATGTAGAACAACGAATGAGGTGACAACTCAATGGTCGTGAGTTGGTGGATAATGGTTGCTCGAGAAGGTTGCTTGGGCTATGAAAAGTCGTCAAGTTGGATGACTGGACATGAGAAGGCTGAGAGATTATCGTTGTCGTAAGTTCTAGCAGGCTCAAAGCAGGGGTACGATGTGGGCACCCAAAAGATAGGTTGTAGGTCGAGTATTCTGGGCATCGTTGAAAGGCCTAGCTGCCAAGGTTGGACATACATACGTATCATTGAAAGGTGTATGGAGTTTATTCTAGAACTGGGGTTATCATTAGCCCTTGACATATGGCAAGGCTGGCCGTCGTACGATTAACGATGGTTTCAAAGAAGGATCGACAGTGATAGCCAAAGCCAGTCATGAATGATTGGTTGTTCTGTTTGTACCGTCTAATGTAGGTTGTCCAACGTCGAAGGAGATGTTCCTTGGGTGCTTGTCTGATATTGGTTTAGGCCTTTGGGGCTTGTGCTTGAGGGATGTTGAATTCGATTAGGATGGTTTACATGAGATACATATAATCTGGATGTTATGAGTGCTTTACCATGATTGAATGGATGTTCTGGTTTCCATGGATGAATGGTTGAATTGTTTATCGTAAAGACTATCGCTGTCCGATGTGGGGAAGACGGGAGTTGAGTTCTTCTCTAGTATTTGGTAGATTGGTTTGTTAATCTACCTATTCCCACATACTTTATTGTTGAAGTTTGTTAGCTTTTTTATCGCCCACTAAGACTGTTGTCTGACTCAAGGTTTTATGTCTCCTCTTATTACCTTGGGCTATTCATCCGGTTGTGGATGGCCAGACTAAGTAGCAGGTTACAGGTGATTAGTGAGGACGATGCTACTGTGCGGAGGCCAGCAGGAGGCTGATGTTCCAGTTTTATTACTATCTAGTATTTCTGTTTCCACTGTTTGAGTTCTCTATGAGGGTTGTAGTGAGGCCTTATGTACAAACTCTGGTACCAGTTGAGAAAGTTTCAAAAGTTTGTTATATGATGCTTCATTACTATTACCTATTGTATATTTTCTATTATATTTTATCCTTGCGTTGTGAGTTCTACGACAGGTTCCGATGTTGTTTACCTACTCTGATGATCGTCCATAGCTGCTGGCACACTTCTCAGCGCATTATTCCTCTTGTTTAGTGCAGGGATTATGGGTGGTCGTCGCGTGCTGTGTGTTAACATAATTTCTTTAAATGTTCTCACACTATACCATCTCATATGATGTGCTGTTAAAGGTGATGCATATAAACTTTGAAGTCTATGAGCTTTAGGTAAATAGTGCATATGCTTGTATGGAACTTCTTTTCCTTTTCTTTTCTTTTTGGTTTATGTCTTTTCTGTTTACATATTTTACAATTTCTAATAGTGTCGCCTTCTTTTCAAAACAACATGCAACCATTTAAATGTGTATCTATGTTTGACATGACAAACTTAAAGAGGACATAAGTTTTTTCATTTCGTAATAATTTTTGCACATTAAATTATCAGATAGCATATGGCGTATAATAGCTTGTACAATTCTCGTAAGTTCATCTTCTATTTGTATTTTGATTTCATTGCAATGTGCTCTGCAGTTATCGACAATTGAGTATCGTTTGTACATCCATTCCAAAGGGGTTTCTTAGCAGGATCCAGTTAACTATATATATTTTTTGCCTTAAAATTTGGTTCTTCTTTGACGTTAACATCGTCGTTATTAACTTTAACAGTAGAGGACATAGATCGTGCTGCATCTTCGACCATATGTTCTATGAGATTTGTCATACTCACTTCATCACCAATGACCTCCTCTAACGTTCTTGAATAGTTTCTATAATTTGTCCATGACAATCCAACAACAAATAATTAGACATGAAACATATTGGTGTAAATGAATCGTACCCATATCCAGTATCAAATGCTTTAACAATTTTCTCCTACTATATGGACAACGAATTTCTTCGTCGTTTTCATTATTACTTAAAGCAAATTCGATAAACACATGTACCCATTATGAAAACGTTCACATGTTGACCTTCCCATTTCCCTTCGTTTATACATCAAGCTCCAATCAATAAAATAATTGATCATTTTTCCTACTTTAAAACCTATGGTAAATATTAATTTTTTATTAATCATTCATTTTATTTCTTGTTTATATTTTGCTGTTTTAGTAAATATATACTAAATTATATATGATTTTTCAATTTTGGAAAATGTATAATTCATGTTTGTTTATATATGTCAAATTATATATATATATATATATATATATGCACACTAAATTAATTTATAATTTTTTTAGCATGTGACACACAATATTGTACCAAACTTTATTTTAAATAAACCAGTAATGGTTCATTGGCGTTCTTATGACTTTTGTGATAGTCGGACATCCTACTTCCATTATAAACACAGTAGTCATTACATTCCGTAAAACATATCATTTTAAATGATTTACTAAAATTTTGGCAGCACTTCCCCCGTGTTCCTTGCATCGTACACAAATACGTGTACATAAGAAATGAAATGGAAGTATTATCGAAATTTTGTTAACTGTTTAAAATTATAAAATTTACGAAATAAATTACTTTATAATGTTTGTAACATGACTAATGAAGGGAAAATCCAACAAATACTATATCAGATGAATATGGACCTCTGTTTTGTAATAAAAGTGAATATCCATATAACGATCGTATATAACACTTGTCAAGCGGGGCCAAGATTTCTCTAGTGGATTTAATATTTTATTATATTTTACTATTTGATTAAATATAAAATATAAAGCATGTTATGCATTAATTAGTTTATATTTTTACCATCTTATTAAATATATACTAAATTATGTGATTTATGCTATTTTGCGTAATATATAAATATTGTTTGTTTATTTACTAAATAAAATGCTAAATTAAATATATAATTTGTTTATATACTTAATTATAGTGCTTAAAAAACTAATTATGTGCCATGCAGCATCATACCAAACTTGATTTTATATGAATATTTAAGAAAGTCTAATGTGGTTGTAATAATTCGTATTTTAATGATTAGATATATAAATAATAATCGTTAATTATTCGATTAAAGGTTCCAAAAAATAATTTTTCATAAACAATCAAATTAAGACTCGAGACTAGTCCATAGAGTTCGTATGATTTGTTATGTGAATAAAAGTATAATGATCATTATATTTCGAGATCGGGGATTTTAGGGTCAATCTCGAAATACGCATAAAATTATTGTTTTAGGCAATAGCCTTAGATATCGATGAAACCTGCACCATCGGAATTGTATCGTCATAGTGAAGCATACCGTCGAGTTTTGTAGCGCTTGGATGGATCGTTTCATCGTGATGAGATGAAACACGCATTTATTTTATAAACAGATTTGAAGTAGAATTGAGCAAAGAAAATAATGTTAAACCCTAAGCTACAATGCTTTCCCCCCAAACCCAATAACACTGTTCCATTCTTTTTGTAATGGCTGCCTCCTTTCTATCTTCAAAAGTTCAAATTGACAAATCCGTCCATTGTAAAACCATGATAGGTTCGTTGAAATCGAGACACAGATCTCTTTATGTCCATACATATTTCGTGAAGTTAGGCATCGATGGTGGTGGTGGCTTCAAAACTAGGGTTAGGTTTTTCTCAGAAATTAGTCAGAGTTAAAGCATATGGAGGCCGGGGTTGTCTTTGGCTAGGAACGGCGCACCTAGTTGGCGATTTTGGTTGTGTCCCGTTGGGGTTGGCGAGGCTCGACGTATGGAGGCAGCACGGGTTTTCTTCAGGCCGCGATGATCAGTTGTGATGCGAGTTAGGCATTTGGGATATGGACGTGTCCGGTTCGCGAAGAGAGGAGTTGTGGTGCGATCGATTTGTCGATCCAATGACTGGAGCTCCGTATCACCAAGAGAGGTGCACATGATTTGTTGGGTTCACCATATCATGGTGCATGGCCAGGGAAAAGAAAGGATTTGGGGAAGAAAAGGCTTGGGGTAATTTGGTAATTAGCTTATTGTTTTAAATTATTAGTGTTGTTTAAGTCGTGTAACTTGTATTCACCATTTCTTTTGCATATGGTGTTATATTTAGACATGGTTTCTTGTATTGGATTCATACTCATGAGCTCTACGTCATAGAGCTGGTTTGGACTTATTTGACTAAGGTGAGTGATATTATCTCTCATTGGACTATACTTGTTTAAATAGTATAATTTTATGTTTTAAACTATTTTGTAATTACAGAAACATAAAATTTAGGATAGTAGAACCCAATAAATAATTAATAAAAAGATTAGAAAATGATTTAAGTAAGTTTGATATGATTATCACATCTTTACCAATTTGTACGCTATTACGTGCTATTATGCGCTATTTTGACTATATTGTTAGATATAGGTAATTTGGATATTTATTTCACCTTGATCGTTATAGATAGGTTCTATTTTTATTTAGTACTTCTATTATGAATGTTGGTGTGTTAGTTAATTTGGATGATTGTCGGATGCATGGTTGATTTGTTTGCTTAGTTTAGATTAAAATGTCATTCGTATGCGATCTAATATTTGGAAATGTTTCATCAATAGTGGGGTGCTTATCGATCAAACGAACATGTTGGTGTAAATTGATTAAGTGCATAACGATGATAGACTCGAACAAGCGAGATATGTTCTCAAAGGAGCTTCGAAGCACTTGGATGGATTTGATTATGGAGCAGCATTGGAGCTCAGCGATTGATTTGAATACAGGGCGACACTGGAGCTTGGTGGCCGATGTGAAGATGATGGACGGACTTGGCAACGACCTGGACTTCACAAGAATGCCAGACGTTTTCCATGGATGGGTATTTAACCAATGTTGGTTAAATACGTGGTCTGGGTAGTCGTTATCGATTACTATGAAGTGGTCAGTACGATTACTATTGTAACTAACAATTTTGGTCAATTTGAGATGGACAATGGTGCAATTTTGAAGAGCATGCATGATGGTTCGTTGCCTATTTCGACATGATGGCTCTTCGATCGGTAGCTTTGGCTTGAGGCGAGGATGTAGTGCTTTTATCCAGTGATGCCACAACACCATAAAGGCCCATTTTTCACGCTTATAACTGTGAGGAACCAGTATCATCGCACTTATAACCGTTGGCCCAACAGGCGTTGGTAATTTTCATCACGCATATTATCACGGTTATAACCGTGATAAATACTAAGGTTATAACCGTGACTTTATTTTC
The DNA here is from genome assembly GCA_030737875.1 of Allium sativum. Taxonomy (NCBI): domain Eukaryota; kingdom Viridiplantae; phylum Streptophyta; class Magnoliopsida; order Asparagales; family Amaryllidaceae; genus Allium; species Allium sativum. The sequence goes on from CM060920.1 coordinate 375,311,903, forward strand.
TACACTAACGGTTATAACCGTGACTTTATTATATTTTCCCATAGTTATAAACGTGATTTTATTTTAGTTACTAACAGTTTTAAACGTGATTTTATTTTCTTTGCTAATGGTTATAACCATTACTTTTTTTTATTTACTAACACTTTTAAACGTTATTTTATTTTTTTAGTAACGGTTTTAAATGTGGTAAATGCCAGATATACATAAAACACCTATATTTTATATTAAATATATAGTTAATACTAGTGTTGGCTACATACACGGTAATAGCATTAGAACAACAAATAGCATGTATAATGTACCAAATTTAAAATAGAAAACATAACAAGTTTACAGTACCGAGATTTTTATATCGTCATTAACATACATAATAAGTTTTAAAGTAAGATTCAGCATATTTCTTTTAAATTCGGTCTTAACATACGTATCATCTACCAAGTTAACTTTAATCCTACCACTAGCCGCCAAGAAAGTTTCAACCTGCCGCACAAATTTAAACAAATAAGAAAATCAAGATAAATATACACCCTAGATAAAAATGAGAACTGGAAGAAAAAAATTGTATCTTTTGGATTGAATAGGCGGAAATCTTACAGAGACCAAGAGGATGTCATACAACCTGAAATCTGAAAAGAAACTTGACCAAAATCTGGAAAGGAACTTGCAGTCTTGCAACTTGAAATCATAAAATGGTGTAACTTAACTCAGGATTTACTACTGCATTCAAACAGAAACACTGTAATAGTAACGGTTGTAATAATAATAATAATAATAATAATAATAAGATTACACATAAACACAAATTCATCATAAACTTGTAGTCTTGCATGCTTTGCAGTTAGTTTATTCATTATACCAGTATCTAAAATACAAGTCTCAGACTGCAAGCTTATTCATCATAAACGCCACAAACTCCAACAAACAAACACAACGTAACCCTTTCATTTTGATTCAGGACTACCCCAACCTCCGCCACCAGGAGTCAAAACCTCAAGTATTCACTGCTAGGAGCACTACAATCATTCAACTGGAACGGTCAACTAGAAAACTGTCAAGTATAAAACTATCAACCTCCTGACAATTGTCAAGTAGAAAACTGTCAACTAGAAAACCGCCAACCAGAATACGATCACCTCACTAGAACTCCATCATTTGTATAAACAACAAATTTATTCTGCATTTATGCATCACGTGTGCTTCTATGGAAACAGTAACTTCACAAATGATGCACTGTAGAGCAATAAATTATATAGAGCAATTATAGAATCCATTTATATAAATTCACAACAGAATAATATCCCTATAAATTCACAACAGAATATCCCTTGGCATTCACAACAGAATATAAATTATATCCTTCAGTCTACTTGATCTTGGTATTTATCCATCAAAATTGAAATAGTGCAATTTAGTTCATGATTTCAAGAAGATAATAATGCTTGATTTCTTTATTGCAACATACTACACATCAACTTCACGCCAACCCAATCATTCAACTCAAAGCGTTTTTCGCCGACAACTCAAATAGGTTGTCCGGAAATGCATTGACTTATGAAGAGCACGAGTGCAATATATGGCAGATCCCTAATGCTGGATGGTATGTGACTCACTTGTAGCTCCTAGATAACCCAATAGTTGTACAGTAGGTCCATATAAAGAGGAATTGAGAAATTTATATGTTTTAGTCATCTGAAAGCAAGAGTCGTGCAGGTTCTGGGCGGAAGATATGCTGTAATCACTCCAAGATTATAGCCATATTTTTAATGTGTTCTAAAGTAAAATAAATCTAAAATAAGTGGAAAAAAAAAAGAGAAAGTAAAAAGGAATGGATAAATAAATTAGCTCTGAGTTCAACCCCACATAGGAGAATTCGATAAAAGGTTTAATATTTGAAATGATTTTCAAAGGATTAATTTCAACAAAAGTTCAAAGACAGTAAATACGTACTTTTTATGAAATAAAATATTCCTTTTATGTTTAAATAAAAATTGACAGTAGGAAATAAATAAAAAATTCAGATAAAATATTCTGTTAAAAATGTGTTTTATAAAGAGATGATTCTTATAAAGGAAAAGTATAACATATATATAACTCCTTGATTTTTCAGAGATGAATACATTTGGTTGTTAAATTTTATCTAGGGGTGGACAATAGGAGGTGGTACAAGTTTTAAATGTGGTAAATATAATGGAAAAGAATGAAAATAAGATTAAAACCTAAATGTAAAGGAGCAGTAGGATGCATCAGTATGGGTAGACAGGAATTTTTGATAGTAGTCAAAATGAAAATGAAGAGATAGAGGAAGAATAGAAGTAGTTTACATTTGATCCGACCCGAAAAGGATCCAAATTCAATTCAGGTCAATTAGGCTTAGAGCGCTCGACCCCTTGGAAATTATCTACTGACATTTGAAGACATGGGTACAGAACTTTGAGTTTTAAATCAAAGGACTTACTTATAAACCAGATTTACACCTCCAGACATATATAATGCACATGCATAAGTCAACGAGTTTAGTACATAAATGTAGATGGTAATCAAGCATTATTTAAGTCCTTAAAATCATCAAGCTTATAGTCTTGTTGACATACTTGCTTAAAGTTCTAAAACAGAGTGTATTGTGTTGGTAGCCCCCAATGTTACCACTAAATCAACATAAATGGAATCACAGGAAGGGATAAACATAAATGGAATTCACAGGAAGGGATAAACATAAATGGAATTCACAGGAAGTGTAGTTTTATACTTGCAGACGATGATTATTGCCTCGAACAACACGCTTATAGTCACAAATTCAAGAACTAAAGTGATCAAACATTGAAGGTTTTAGCAAACAAATAAACATACGGTTGAAACATAAGAAGGATGAATTCAACTATAATTTCAAGTTAATATCCCATAGCAACATATAATTAGTCAAGAATGGATGAAATGACCCTCGAATCCACTAAGTAATAGGTTTACAAACTAAGGAAAAGCCCCTTTATTATCCTTCAACTTTATTTGATTCATAAAGTAGGATTTTTGGAGGAAAAAGATATTCACATTCACAAGTTTTTGAGAAAATGCGGAAGAAAGATATACATACTTCCAATTTTCCAATTGTTAAGTGTGTTGTTGGGCTGAAATGGATGCTGATGGATTCAATAAGCAAAAAATGGAGAACTTCAAAACTGTGCATATGTGGTAGCTTTCAGTAGATAATAGAATACGCCCAAAAAACAACCTGGAATATCATTATTTCTTTAATTCGTTTTTCTCTTCACGTATATTTCAAATGAATATGAGTAAAAAATGCAATAAAAAATCAAAGTCAAAGGCAAAAATTTAGAACTTTGCAGAAAAAACTGCAGAAGACTGCAATTTTAGCCTCAAATCTTTGCAAAATGAAAATGATATATATTTTTAGCTTTATAAACAAAAACCCACAAGGAAAAAGTTTAATTTTTTTGGGTTTGCATACAACAAATTTCAAAAGATTTGAATAAGGAAAAATCCAAAAAAAAAAAAAAAATTGCTATTATTACCTGAATGTCCATGACAGGCATTGTAAAACCACCACAGCTGTTGGTGCTAGTTGCCCTCTTTTCCTGATAAAAACTTGTAACATGTTTCATTAATGAAGGAAGCAATTTTCAATTGTAGACATAGGAGAAGAAGGTTTTTTTATAGAAGATGCATAAGATAAGATCGGGGTAGTCTACGTGAATTACTATGAGAAGGTATCTTTCTCTTAATTTGTCCCGAGAAAGAAAAAAAATGTAAACATAGTAAGTTATTTTATCAATTATTCTCTGTAATTGTTGTGTATCTGTAATTAAATACCAAATCAATTTTTCCAAGGATATAAATGTGTTTCCAGGTATATGATGAATGGTTTTCTATTCCTTCCTGCATGCCTCAATTTATAGAATAAGGCGTTTTCAGGGAGTAATATGATAATTCCTTTCCAAAATCCCTTTAATTAATATTTATTTCTTAATGTACTTGAGAAATTTCATTGAATTGGGTTGTTTCCTTAATAAAATTCAAAGATAGTGTGTACCATGTTTAAGAAAGGCGGTTTGCATTATATTAACAAAATAGATACAATATAGAAAGAAATATGAATCATGTGGTACAGTATAGAAACAAAATAGGTACAGTATAGAAAGAAATATTCACAAGCGCTTGTTAGACCTCTTTGCATTGGTTATAATAACAATTGAAAACAGCTGGAAATAGTTTCAATAGATTGGCATTCTTAAGGTGTTACATTTATAATTACTTTATTGCTTGCAATCAAAATCTAGTTCAAGTGATGAATCATGTGGTCCTAGTTAAGTTGCATTTTTGCATGGTTCATTTTTATCTAGAGGTCTTTTTATTCCTACTGCAATTTGTATATCTTCCTTAACTCATTATTTAAATTAAATGATCGAACTCCTTTTCACTCCAATGCAACCAACCAACATCCAACTGTTATGCAGTATGACCAGTTCTTTCGCGCAAAACCCGAACTCGAACTCTTGTAACTAGATCAGTTTAGGGGTGGGCAGTTTAATTGTGTATTTATTTCAAGATTTCAAAAATAAAATCATATGCACTAATAGAGTATTATTAAATGTAGAAATTGTGGTACTGACATACCTCGTCTGCAAGCGATGGTGCGAACATCAAATTTTTCCATAGAACTTCACTGGAGGCTTTTTTTTTGCTTGTACCCTGTATTGAAAAATGTGATGGAGATTCCAGAATACATATCATTGAAGACTAGAAGTACTAGAAAATTATGAAGCATAATAAAGCTGTGACATTCTAATACTTGAATATTGTATCAATATCATAGCATAAACATATATGTACATGGCAGGAGCTTAAATATTAAATATACATGGCAAAATCTCATTACATCCTTTTATTAAGCAATGAAATAACTGAAATAAAAAATAAAAGTTAAGTGAAAAATAATAATCATTGACATGCTAATTTCCTATGGGATGTGTAGGCACGATATTCTTGCCATCTTGGGAGCTAAAATGCTTCAATACCTAATATTTCTTTCATTTTTTATTCTTTTGTTAAGTTTTACACTTTTATTTCTTGTTTTATACCGTTGTCGGGTATTTATATCATAAACCGTTATTGTTCATAATTGTTTGAAAATATTGCTCAACAATAGCATCTGCCCAACACATCGCGGCCATGTATGCGCTGCATGCAAAATGTCAATGTAAGAGATGCATCGATGTATGCATTTTTGCTCCTTATTTTCCGGTTAGGCAATTCAAACATTGGGTAAATAATTAAGGGGTTAATAATTTCGTTATCAATGCATGTATATAAATTATCCGATGCTTTGTTCTTGGTAAGTTCCAATGTTGTTTTCTTTGCAGGAATCAAACATTGGGTAAATAATTAAGGGGTTAATAATTAGAGTTTGTAATACGAAATCAAAGTGGCAACATGGCAATAGGCACATTCAGAATTTCTTTCTTGTATGACAATAATTTGCATTTTTGTCTGTTATATAATTAAGGATGTTCATAATGTAATACAACAACAACAACAACAAAGCCATATATCCCAAACAAGTTGGGGTTGGCTAGATATGGAACCCAAAATTAAGGTAAAATAACTAATTATAATATATAAAAAGAGTTTAAAATAACCAAACAGATTAAAGTAAAAAGGTACAATAAAAGTGAAATAAAGTCCTAAAAAAATAATAATAATAATAATAATTAAACAGATCTAAAAATAATAATAATTAACATATATATATATATATATATTATAAAAAAATCCTAAGGTTCTGGTACATGGATTGCCAACTTCCATGCACTTCTATCTACCACAAGCTCTTCAGATATACTCCAGAATGCTTATAAATGTGTATCGTAAGTTTATTTGCCGTTTATTTGTTGGATCGAAACTATGCTGAATGGTAGCATAAAGGTTTAAATAAATACATAGAAACCAAGCAAGCTTGTTTACGCTGGATTACAGGTTCGATTCTATATTGCACTTAACCAACCAACACCCAAATGGAATAAGTGGAGATCTTGCACCCAAAGCAACGCCATATTTTAACAAATATCAACCAAATCATCATCATTAGCAGCTAACAATTTTTAATTACAGTAGAAACTATGTACCTTTGTATTAATTATTTAATCACATAGGTATGTATTAACTGTATATTTGGGTTGAATCCAGTGGCGGGGCCACTCTATGCTCAGCTAGGGCACAAGCCCTAGCTCAAAATCAGTGGCTCCTATGTAAAAGTTGTAGTTTTGGTGCACCAGAAATGATTTGTAAGCCAATTTTCAGTTCCTGACCTACCTGGAACGAATAGCTAGCTACGCTACTGGCTGAAGCAGATGATAATCAAACCCATCAAGAGTTACTGAACAGACAAATTTTTATTGTTATATTGTCACGTTATTGGGTATAAAACAACCCAACAGCGAGATAAATTTTAAACCTCTTGTTTGCATCAAAAACTTGGTTTTGGAAATCAGAATTTGTATATGCACACAAACATACAAAAAAAAAAAAAAAAAAAAAAAAAAAAGCATACATGTATGTATTGGTGTCCCTAGAGAGGCAATAAAATTTGTTAAATAGAGGACTAAAAAAATTGCAACAACACCTTATTCTTAGACACTGATGTATAGAGCCATAGATAAAAATTTGAAGTTAAAGGAACTTAGGCCATTAACCATGCATTAACAAAAAACGTTTAACAACCCGAGTTTTAATAACGTGTTAAGACAAGAATCGAGGCAGAATTAAATTTTAAAATAAGAATCAAGAGAAACGGGTTGTGCCGTTGCGTTCGTCTCGGAATTCTGGTTGGAAACGAGTCCGAAATTTCGTAAATCGGAGTCCATATGACCGAGATATGGCCTCTAGAAGTTTCACGAAAAATCAGAAAACGAAAACAGATTTTCAAATTTCGAATTTAGCCCCAAACAGACTGGGCGGGAAAATTTCCCGTCCAGCCCCAGGTCGACTGGGGAGTCGACCCACGCAGGACCAGGTCGACCTGGGTGTCGACTTGGGGGTCGACCTCCTTGGTCGGGCCAGGTTGGCCTGGTGCACCTGCTTGCTCCTTTGGGCCTGTTCTGTTGGCCTGTGACGAGATTGGATGGTTCAGATCTAAACTAGGGTTAATCTAAGGGTCTAAACTAGTCCTAACTTCTATAAAAACACCCTAAGACCTAGCTTAATTCACTACAAACCATCCCAACAACAAAGTGCTGCCCAAATGTCTCTTGATAATGGCCTCCATCTTCAACTTCAAAGGCTTAAGCATGCAAACTAGATTCAAGTCAAAGGAGCAAGCTTTCTACATCAAATCAAGGAAGTAGAGCATCATCTCAACACCGTTCTACGACAAATGCTTGCTCATAAATCTCTAGCCACGCTTTGTAAGTTCTAGCTACTTTTAGATCTAAACGGTAGTTCTAATGTTGACATGGAATAAAATGAGATGAAACCTAAGTATGTTAGTCTATGTGAATCTAGTCTTGCCCCTCTCTTGAACCTATGACTTTGGGCTATTTCTTAGTGATTAAATCATGCCACTCATGTTGTGTTTTACCTAGTTTATCATGCAAGATTAATCTTGACTTGTGGAATGTTGGCATGAACCCTTAGAACAATTTGACTTGTGGAACATTCATATGAACTTGACTTGGGGCTTATGCATGTAAAGAAACCTAAACCCCTCATGACCATTTACATGCCTATGATGATGAACCTAGTGTTATGCTATCATACATGTTTGAGGTCAATCCCTTTATGCTATCATATATGTTTGGGGCCAATATGTTGTCATATTATTCCTACTATGTTGACTCGCTTTCACTTGCGTTGGGAATACGCCTTGGGTAGTTTAGGCAAACTTGAGATGGGCTATGAAACTTAACATGAATTAAGTAATGGGACAATGGGCATAAGTGGAAAACGTGGACTTTGTCGTGGCATAAATTTGACATGAACATGACAAGTAGGAAAACATGAAAGTGACCAACTCGAGGTTGGGTTGAGTTTGTAGCGTAAATCTGCCCGGAACCGTCCGGCAAATCCAGTAGCTACAGACAATAAGACCCAATGTGAGTAGTTGGTCATATCGCGCTTAAAACCCGAGGTTAGACTAGGTTGTGGTGTAAAGCTGCCCGGACCCGCCCGGCGTAACCAATAACCACAACAAAGTCTAATGTGAGAGGTTGGAGTGCATTAATTTACTTAATGCAACATGATAAGGTTAAGGTAGTTTGATTAATGCCACTTAACCGATATGACATGAATGGGTAGGTTAAGTAAGACCGGACTTGATTACTTAAAGACACTTAACCATATAACACGATTAACAGATGGGTTAGTTTAACCTAAATGGGTTGATAACACCCGACTGGGATAACGCGATGCGTGGTAGGGTTAAGTAAACCCACAAGAATGATACTTAACCATTATAAATACGACTAGTGGATGGGGTTAAGTTAACCTACACTTAACCAATCCGACTCGGTAAATTGATGGGGTTGAGTTAACTTACACTTAACCAATCTGACTTGATGATTTGATAGGGTTAAGTCACGAACCTCTTAAATATACTTAACCAATCTGACTCGATAATTTAATGGGGTTAAGTTAACCTATACTTAACCAATCCGACTCGATAATTTAATGGGGTTAAGTTAACCTACACTTAACCAATTTTACTCGATGATTTGATGAGGTTAAGACAACCTATACTTAACCAATCTGACATGGTAATTTGATAGGGTTAAGTTAACCTATACTTAACCAATCTGACACGATAATCTAGGGTTAAGTCATGAACTTCTTGATATACTTAACCAACTTGATACATGGTTTGTAGGGCTAAGTCTTGAACTTGAATACTTAGCCAATTTTGACATGATTTGTAGGCGGGGTAAGTCATGAACTCGAATGACAACACTTAACCCATTAGACAAAACCCTAGTTCAGGGGACTAAGTGAAAAATCGTAGTTAATAAGGATAACGGGAAGGGAAACTAAGTGATAAACCTTAGTTAAGGATAACTAAGTAATAATTCTTAGTCAAGAGAATTGGACCAGTTCACAAATAGATGAGTAACCTGATACGGTAGGTCATCATTTAAACAAACACACGAGGAGGAGCGAATGTTTATCTGACTTAGATAAAGGCTCCAGCGAACTGGGTGACGAAGCGGTAGCTTCGGGGGACGTGAGGGTACTCTTGGTATCCCTCTGTGAGGTTGCAGATGATCCGCCTGGGCTCACAGAGGTTAAGGTCTACGGTAGAAGAACCAAGGGTATGCCTTGGTTGCTGTGCGAGCAACCTAAAGACTGAGGTGGATTAGCGTGGAGTCGACGATACTTAGTTTAGCCCTGTGATAGCATGTCGTCGACTACCTACCATCTTTAGTCAATCGTGTACGTATGCGGAAAGGCAGAGAACTCCCAACAGACCATATACTTGCTATCTAGTTATGGGTGAGGTTGGCCAATAGGAAAGTGGGGCATGGATGGCCGGAGTATAGTTCTCGTGCATGATTTTCTTGGATTGCCTTTCAGTAGTTGAGGGAGGGGTCACGTGGGACCATAACCACCGGTAGAAAAACAAACCTTGATATCTGCATCGGCAGATAACCTAAAGCTCCCGACCGAGTCCTGTATTTCTTGATTAGCCCTGTCACGGGACTCGGATGACACATTAAGATACATGTGCATCTAGACATGGAAAAACGATTCACGATACATACGTGGAAAAAAGGGCGTGATTGACGGCTAGCGTAATCCCTAGCGGTCCTAGGTGGCTTAAACCCAAACCGAGTTACGAAAACGTTTAGTAAGTAGCGTAATCCCTAGCGGTCCTAGGTGGCTTAAACCCAAACCGAGTTACGAAAACGTTTAGTAGGTAACGTAATCCCTAGTGGTCCTAGGTGGCATAAATCCTAGCCGAACATTCGAGAATTCATGGTAAGAAAATACAGCTAGATCAAGGGTGACAGTCCAAACGATTTCAAGGATAATGGAACTACGTTGAAGTAGTATAGAACTACGTGAGGAAGCCCGTAGGATTTACGGCAAAGGACTAAACATATACATGGAAAGAAACATACGAGTTGGGAAAACCTACATTAGGTTGACATGGACCATTTCATGACATTGGGCAAGGGACATTTTGTAGCTAACACATGACACGGGTTGGGATACTAATACGGAAGGTGGAGGGCAAATATACTTGATAGAACCTTGGGGTGTTATACTCGATAGAACCTTGGGATGTTATACTCGATAGAACCTTGGGATGTTATACTTGATTCATAGTGACCGTAGTTTATCTTGATACAGTAGTTCATCCTGTTACCTTGGTTTAACTTGTCTATCTTGTCATCATCCTTATGTTTACTTTTAGTTTATGCATGTCATGTTACATTTACCTGTTTTTATGCTGGAAGTAGATAGGACTTACCAGTCTTTATGACTGACCCCGTTTTCTTTCGCCTCTTTGTCTTCCGTTCCCCCCCCCCCCCCCCAGGTTTTTCAGGGAGGAAATACTGTTATTTAGCTCGGACTTCTTCTGCTTCAAGGTCATCATGTATGGCTTGGATTTTTCTTGGCTATGGCTGCTTTACCGTTTTACTTGAGGAATATTTTATGACTGTGGTTTTATGCTTCTTTAACTATTGCAAGACAGGTTTTCAATGTAATGGCTTTTAAAGGCATTTTGATGTAAAAAGGCTTTAGACCTTATAATTTTATGAGGTAATGAAATTTGGTTTTTCTTCCGCTGTTTTATATTTTCTGTCTTGTAATATTTCTGTGCATGTTTACCTAGACAACGCCCCTCCAAAGCTAGTGCATTCTCTTGTGAGTGACCCTGGCGGAGGTGGGGTGTTACAAAACGATTATAAACCTTGTAACTAATTTTGTCAGAAAACCAACTCTTTTTGAAGTGTAATTTGAAATTTTCTTTCTTTATTGATCTTTAATTCAAAAATTGCAATAATCAGTTCAACTTCAAACCTTAGAATATTTCTCGCATGTACATCTTGAAAATATGACAGATGAACTCAAAGCTAATACCACAACTCTTAAATTACTTTCTTAAATAGTATTTATTCTTTGACATTAAAATCATCTGTTATTGTATCCATAGAAACAAGGAACGTGGCCACGTTCCACGAACCGGTTTGTTCGTCCCCGATCCCGAAACGAAACGCGACCCGGAAACGTTAGCGGTCGCGAAAAAAAGATGATGACGCATAGGTTTTTGAAAAGAATAAACGACTCTTCGATTTGTGTTGTACAACTGTATATGGTTGTAATATATATTGGACGACAACTATATAATATATTAATTTGTATATAGATTGAAATGGCAGTTGTAAATTTGCAAGATCTTCACGAAATTTGGTAATTAACACAGAAAATAAATAGATCAGTTTTTCCAAAGTAGAAGAAAAAACATTTTTCGTACCCTTGCGTTCCCGCGTACCCATGCGTTCCCGCGTACCGGAAACATTCAAGACAGCCTTCCACGTATCTGTTTTTGTACCGCGTTTCGTATCGAACCACGTCTTATGTAACCATGATTGTATCTACAGAGTTTGTCTTGTTTAGTCATTTTAATTCAGTTTCATTACATATAAGAATATAAATAACAACAAGAAAGGTAAAACCAACCAATAGTGGAGAATAAGGATTTATCACCTCGTGCAGCAGCAAGGACAAGAAAGAAAGCACTGAATGTTGTGTTAGCAGCCGCCATGATCCCTGCTCCACTGGATGATAATTCTGAGACAACTAATTATGCCTGCACTTATATTTTGGTATATCATTTTATGTTCCTGCTACAGCATGAATAGAATATTGCCATCTTACTAAACAACATATTATAGTACACAGGACAAATTGATTTACCTCCTATTATTCTTCATCTATTGTTAACCCATCGCCTGCATAAGCATTCGGCTATGATGTAACTCCGAAATATACCTGAAATTTTGAAAAAGTCGTGCATGCAAGGGGGAAAGCTACAAAAATACATTATGTCAATATTATACTGTAAGAAATCACTGATATAGCTCTTGATTCCATCTAGAAGATTTAGTTTGATATATGAATAATCTCATATGTTAATGAAATTCAAAAATGTAAAGAACAGAGAACTGAAAGTTCAAATTTGCACAAATGAATAGTAGTGAAATAGTAAAGCACTAAAAACTAAATTTTACTTAATTTTTTTATTATAACCAGACAAATATGCAAAACTAGCATCACACAAAATCAACATTTTTTTTAAAGAGTGCTAAAACTAAATAAAACCAAAACTAGACTAAATGCTCAAAACAAAACTCAACAACGTGAACAAAACACAAAAAGTGACAACAAGAAAATTTCTTTTCTTTTCTTTTTTTTTTTTTTTTTTTTTTTTTTTGATAGAAAAGAAGGAAAGGAAGAAACAAAAACAAAAGATGCCTATATAAACAAATACACAAGTGAATAAAAACAAAGAAAAGTGAATAACACAAGAGCAGTTTTTTTTAATATATGAAAGACAATCACAACTGAACAAAGAACACAAATAATAAGTAACACAAATGCAACCTGCGATCAACACACAAAATCTAACAGTAAATAAACAATTTGTTTGACAACTAAAAAAAAATTAATGCGAAGAATAAAATTAAAATTAACAAATTAATACCTGGCAACAACGTCAAAAACTTGATTCATGAGGAAATTTTTGTCGATTAAAAAATCCATAAATTTTTGCTGATTAGTACCTATAAGCAATCAACTTGTTTCTTTTTAAAGAAAGAATGTAGGTGAGCATCCTCGCTATTAGCGGTCAGTATATTAGTCTAAAACATGTATATTAACCATTAATGTAAATATTACTTACATTGAAACGAGCACAATCCTAATCATATAATACATAATGTAGTGGACAATAAACACCGTTGAACCGGAAAGTTCTGTGTGTTACGCACAATTGCATACAGTTAAAAAAAAATACTTTTAGTAAAAGGGTAGAAAAAGATTCAAATATTGGAAACAACAATTGGCTTAGTATATCTGTAAATAAATAGTTTAATCGGTCTGCGTAACTCCAAGACGGCGGAATAGTTGTTCAGTATGACTCCAGATTATCCCGTATAAGAAGCAGAACAAAGGGAATGGAAGAAAATTGTTATGGTGACTATCATAAAGAATTATATAGTCAAATTCTTATTGACCAGATTGTGTTTTCTTAACCAGATTGTAAGAAGCAAGATTGCTGCAAAATCAAACTTTGTGAATCAAAGTCTCATGTTTATTTTTTTGTTCGAACAAACAAAGCAAAGGGAGTGATGCATTGTTAGTGTTGCCGCAAGCCAGTTGCAAGAAGGCCTGAACAGTCAGGTGAACAGAGCTAGCAGCATGCCTCGTAGATTAACAATTTCACAATATGGTGGTTCTCAATGTAATTTTTGATAGTATCTGCAAAAGATGAAGTGCCCAGGAGAAAAGCTAAAGTGCCCAGGACAAATGTTTTTTTAATTAAATATTTTTTCCATTAACATTGGTCTATATACTTCTTTTTCCAAAGGATAATTCAGGCTTATTATCTTCATTATATTTTTATTTGATTTTGTTGTTGTTATTGTTGTATAGCATGATATTTTGTATTGATATATTTTCAGATGTTGTTCACTTAATTAGTTGAAAATAATAATAACTTATTTTCACCAATAAATAATTCTAATTTTGATCCCTATGGTACCAAGCTTTATTCCACCAGATCGAAATCATGAAGAAAAACTAGATTCAACGAGTCTCCTTTTGAATTCAAAACCACTATCCTCATGATGTTAAAATTTACATCTGGTTACACAGGAAAACTGGGAAAAAAAACAATGTTTTCGGCCAAGCTACTATGTCTTAGTATTGTAGAATCCAATCAAAATTCATAATGTAAAGAAAAAATAATCCAAATCTAAATCAGAACTGAATTATACACACACAGATGAGCGTCTAAAGTAAATAATAATGAGAAATTTTGAATGTACCTAAACCTAATTGAATCGATAGCAGAAATCGGGAACTCTAATCCCAATGCGAATCGTAGATCCGGATTGAATGGAGGATACTGGATGCGGGGAGGAGGAGGCGCGCGACGATTGAAACGATGCAGCGAAAGAAGGAAAGGGGGCGAAGAACTGATTTTTGGAATTAGAAAAGTAAGACGAAAGGAAATGAAATGAGAGACTGAAGGCAGAACCGTGAAATAATTAGGAAATGACTAATCCGCCCATCATGGTTTTGTGTACTTGTGGAGTATAATAACGGAAATAAGCGTTGTAACATATTATAGCAGTAACAACCGTTATATATTTACCACAGTAATAACCGTGACAAATTGACATGAGAAAAGTGTTATAAAAAGATCTGTTTGGTGTATTGTGCATCATTCGACGATGATGATTCCCGGATGGAGAGCAAGGTTGCTGCAGTGGATCGTTTTCTCCAGGATGCAGAAAAGATGATATTAAGTCATACTAAGATGACAGTCATATGAGGATAAGATGATACGGGGTTGTTACGACTTACAGGGCAGTCGTTTAGGTCTCACGGCAGCGCGGTTTGCTAGAGATAACCCACTTATCGACTGACTTCAGGGGGAAGTATTGTTGATAGTCTAGAGATGGATTCTGCTGTAGAGAACGTATGCAAAGAAGTTATTGCTATTCACGATTTTTATACAACCTTGAGAGATGGGGCATATAGATGAATCAGAGCCAGGGCAGTGTGGACTGGTTGGCCTAAACCCTAGAGCCAGGACAATGTGGACTGGGTAGGGTTGTCGGTAAGTCTGTCAAAGGGTCGTGTCGGGTTGGGTTCGGGTTAGGCTAAGTCGGTTTCAAGTTGATTTATAAACGGGTTGGGTCAGCCCTTTTATTAAACGGGTCATATTTCCCTAACCCGAACCCGACCAGTCTATAAAAAGGTTAACCCAACTCGACCCTTGTAGCTTGTTTAACTAAACGGGTTATGTCGGGTCAGGTTAACTCGGGTTGACTGTTTGACCTATTTACACTAAATTTGTTAAAATAACATTCGCTTCGGTTCTATTTTGCAAAATAAAAGCATATAAACCCGATAAATATTCAGGTGATCAAATGTAAAAAAATAAGCGTATACATGACAAAATTGTAAACTTACATGGCCACATGAGAAATAAGCAAACACATATTTTTTTTACATGATATTAACGATAAACAACATCAAAGAGCTCATCAGATAATGGTGACATAAATTTGCAAAAGTTCAACAATCAACATGACCGAATTGAAAATGAAAAGCGAAAACAAAACCCTAACACCTACAAATAAATGAATTAACATATTTCAATATGGGCCTGGGCTAATAAGAAATTAAGATTTGCAATTTATTAATATGATAAACAAGTCTGGAGGGTCAAATTTGGATTAGCGGGTCTACCCGGAACCCACCCGTTTATAAATAGGTCGAATTCGGGTTAACTCGAAAATGACCTGCTGACTTAGCGGGTCGGGTTAACCTGCTAATTTCCGTGCGGGTTTCAGGTCGTGTAGGAAATTGATAGTCCTAGTTGTTGACTATAGACCAGGGCAGTTGGTAATAGCGATAGTTGAGCAGAGACCAGGGCAGTTGGTCATAGAGATAGTTGGGCGGAGACCAGGGCAATTAGACCTGCCATGGCCCCGATGGATTTGGCGATCAAAAGTGTTGAGTATGATATACTTTA
Source organism: Allium sativum (assembly GCA_030737875.1). Classification (NCBI taxonomy): domain Eukaryota; kingdom Viridiplantae; phylum Streptophyta; class Magnoliopsida; order Asparagales; family Amaryllidaceae; genus Allium; species Allium sativum. The sequence continues at coordinate 375,327,678 of CM060920.1, forward strand.
CACACTGAGTGAGTGATTGTGAGGATGGTATATGGATGCTTTGATTGTTTACCCATTTATCATCATTTAGTACTCAGACCTTTATTATTCTCTATTTACATGACATTTGTCATGTGTAGCGACTATCATGAGCTAACTCTATGGATGCATTGGCAAGTCAGGTATGATTTTCCATATACTCGGTGCCATATATAATATTACGATTTTTATAGTTCTTTGAGATTTGTTTATCGCTCACACCATACTTTTTTTCTGATTTAAGGTTTTATTTCCCTTTTATTACCTTAGGTGCTCATCGACGATGCTGATGAGCAAGCCAGGTGATAGAATTAGGTGTTGATCGAAGATGTGCAGGAGTCGATGACTCATATATTTATACTTATATCATATTTGTTTATTTCTGATGTATAGCACTATGAAGTCTTGACAATATTATTTGTTCTTTTTAGAAACACTTAATTAGTTGAGTTTATTTACCTCTTTTATAAACTCTATTATTGCTCTGTATAACTATATGAGCCTATATACTCTGACTATATGTTTTTTATTATTATTACCATCTCGTTTGTTTTATGTCTATGATTTGATTATTATATATTATCTGATGCGCTATGAGGTATACGACATATTCTGTGTGTAACGACCTGCCTTCTCGACCCATGAGAATTGACACTTAATACATCCACGGTACTCATGTGCTGAAACCCAAGTGCCGAAAAGGCGAATTGTTTGGGTTTAATAACACTTTAGAACAGAAACTGTGACACCCCCATCCGTTATTGTCACTCATAAGAGAATGCATTCAGTTTCATGAAGCGCAAGAGGTAAACAGTAATAGAATTTCACAAGACAGTTGTAAATAAGTAGCGGAATTTAAAAGAAAAGCTTTCAAATTATTAATAGATAAACCAAACACTGTTTCCAACAAATTACATAATAATACCAGTTATATCATCAAACTAAATATCTCAAATAAAACCATCTGCCCAAACAGCAGAGTACAATAAAGAAAAATTGTAATCCTTTCAGCAGGCCACAAGAGAGAGAGAGGTAATTAAAGTGATACATCGAAGAAAGTCCAGATCCATGCAGAAGAGAGAGAAAGTCCTAATCATAGCTGAGAATTCCACCCTGAAAACCTGGGGGAGGGGGGAAAGGAAGAGAGAGAAGAGAAACAAAAAGGGTCAGACATGAAGTCTGGCGAGTCTAGTGACTTTCAGTATATGAAAGAAATAAAAGCATCAAGACAGATAAATAAGACTGGATGAGAGAGAAGTACAGTAACATATAAACAACAGGAATAATCAGGATAAAACAGTATAAAGAAAGGATCGAGTAAAGCTTCTCATATATATCCCAAGCACCAGTTTTATCTATATCTCCACCAATACTAGTATAACAGGTTTATCAGCAGTATGTGTTACCCTAATTACTCAACAGCAGGAGCATAACAACAGGATTAGGGAACATAACAGCACGATTAGGTGTTACCCTAATTACTCAACAACAGGAGCATAACAATAGGATTAGGGGTACCCTAATTACGTAACGGGATCAGGTGTTACCCTAATTACATAACAACAAGATTATGTGTACCTTAATTACTACCCAAGCGATCGGTTCCCTACTATGTAAATATTCTGTGTCAGCCCCACAGTAGGGTGTATCACTCCCTAAAGTGGCCACGTAAGGACACAGACCTATTTACTTGTATTACAACGTCTTAGTTTCCTAATCGGACTCATGCACGCTCATGACTCCGCCGGAATGCACCCATTCCCACCTTGCTCTTTTGAACCTCTTATTATCCAGTTCAGTAAAGCGTGCCCTAGCTCCTACATAGTACTAGGCCCCCTAAAAAGATACCTACAAGGATACTGACTGATACAGGTTCCATACAACACGTAACAACTCAAATATTTCACGATAATATATTTAAATATTTTATTTAAATATAACATCGTTAATCGAATATAGTCCAAAAAGATACTTTTTTCGTACGGATGAATTTGGACTCGAAACCACTTCCATTAAGTTCAAAATGGCATTTATGACAAAAAGAAGTATAATCATCCATATGTTTAGAGTTCGAAAATTTTTGGGACTTCGGGTGGGGTTTGGGTTATCCAAACTAACCCATTTCAGCCTTACTTCATGCCCCCCCAACCCTCTCATTCACCTTCATTACTTCAAAGGAAACAGAAATGGGAAGAGGAAAGGGAAATTAAAATTCTCTAAACCTAGAGTTGCAATTAGGGATCCAATTCAAGAGGAAATCAAGTGCAAAAGCTTGGGTAAGCTTCTTCGTCTTCTCCACCTTCACTCCTCATTAATTTCTGAAATTTCCTATGATCTAATTCTTAGGAAATCCAATTATATGATCTTAGTTTGGAGATTCTTGAGTGTTGCATGAAGAAAGGTTGATCAACTTGGTTTTAAAGCTTCTACATCCTTCTTAAGAACAAAGGTGAGTTCTTTTAGAACTCACATCTATGCCTTAAGCTTTAAGCTTGTATAGTGTGCCTATGACACATTTGTATTACGTATGTAGTGTGTAATTTGGTTTTATTTGAGTAAACATTCCATTTCATGAGTTTTGAATTTGATTATATGAATTCAAGTATAAATCATTGTGCACGTTTGATTCGTGTGATATAAGTGTTTTGGTGAACAATTGAGTCCTCATTGTTACTTCGATAAAGTTACTTGCCTCCGACGATCGCTCGAAATCCATGAAAGTCGACTTGGCCATAAGGCCAAGCCTTGTGATTGACACAGCAGGCCAGGACCAGTCGACTGGTCTAAAATAACCAATCGAGTGGTAAAATGGCCCGCTAATTCGCATTAGGTCAGGATCATTCGACTGGTCCAAAATAACCAATCGACTGGTAAAATGACCAGTTAACTGATCGTTCTTCACCAGTCGACTGGTCCTACTATTTTTTGGAAGTCGACCGGTGGAGACTGAATAGGTTGTTTCAGGCTCTTTCCCGACCGAGTTTTGGCCCGTTAGGCCTTTTTTGTGACTTTCCAGTTTGTCTGATTCATAGATTTCAGCACCTTGATTGTCGACCTTTGAATTGACTTTCGGTTAATTCGCGGTAAAAAAATTTATAATCGATGGTCGTGAGATTTAATTTACGTTATTAAAATGTGAATTATTCATTCGATCATTATTTTGTTTGCTATTACATGAGATTTACCACTTCGAAATTATATAAAAGGGTTTTAAATTATTAGTAGATACCGAATCTTTAACTAAACAGTTTCTAACTCTACTTCATTATATGAAGTTATTTCACAAATCGATTTACAAATCTATTAGTATATATTTGATGAACCTTTTTCTCGTTCGTATGAGAAATTTAATTAAACGCCACCATGACAATGATCATTTCGTATTTCTACTATAATATACAACTAGTACGTAATTATTCGAGTAAAGCAAGTGGTTATGGGAAATGTAGCTCGACTCTTTTATTTACTAGCTTAGCGTAGTTTACACTATACTTGATCAATTCGACCTTTGGATCACTTTGATGATCTTCGGATCATCTTGAGGAACTTCGGGTCATTCTATTATATCGATGATCTTCAGATCATCTTGAGGAACTTTGGTTCATTCGAGTTTTATCGATCTGAGTTATCTATTTCGCATGGATTTGATGGGTGACATCATTTATTACGAGCATTCATGTGTTGATATCGAGGATATCGAGTTATATATTTCATGTAGACTTGATGGGAGACATCATTCCTCATGAATATTCATTTGATGATATTGTATTTTCTATTTCTTATAGACTTGATGGGAGACATCATTTATCATGAATATTCATTTCATGATATCGTATTTTCTATTTATATAGACTTGACAGGTGACATCATTTCACATGAGTAGTTATATCTTTAGAGTGTGATAATCTTTTATAGCATCGAGATTTCTGTGAGATATATTGTAGATATTTTTCTGAGCGTTCACGTTCTTCATGTGAACAGTGTTGCTTTTGCATATATGTCATATTTTCTTTGTATCTTTATTTCTATCATAGTTTATTATGATGAGTACAGCTAGTGTTACGACCCAAACTCCCCCGTGAAGGAAAGCCCGGATTGAGTTAAGAACAAGCCACATCGGAACACAGACAAAAGAACATTTCATTGCTTATTACAACAATTTCATCAGAATACAAGAATATACAGAGTATGAATGAATAAAATACATTCAATAAATATCAGAGATTTAAATTACATTACATAGCAGTGGAAAAATAATACAAAACCAAACTGAAAGTAATACACGGGTATAGAGCTTTCCGAGTATCGTTCCAGCTGTAAACCAGGATCCTGTGAATATAAATCTGCAAAACCAAAACTACTAGCTGTCCGTGGAAAATAGAGGCACCCAGAGTTTAGGTTAAAACAATAAACTCCAGGTCAGTCATATGACTAGTGTGAGAACTAAAACAGTTATTTAAAACTTTACTTTAAATCAGATATATCGAGGGACTATGCCGTATAACACGGAACGGGTTTCATCCCAAGAATACCAGTGCATATAACAAAACTGCGCAATGCTTTTTGAAAAAATGAGGCTATTATAAGGCCCAGGTCCTATCACGCAATGCAACGCAAGCCGGGGGATACGGTTTTTCCTTATAATAGCCAAACATGCTTGGTACGTTAAAACAAATCACTTGATACTATTATAACTGCATAGTGTCACAACAATATCAATCATAAGTATCAATCATAGACGGCACAAGTTCCCCATACCACTATGTCGCCATATATAGGTTTACAATTAAAACCGCAAAATGTCATATTGGAAGTTGGATTTCCATCTATGAACCAAGGCAAGGGATCGCCCTTACCACTTCGAGACAATCTAGCTCATGTCTCATGTCAGAGCTCGAGTGACCTTTGGATCGTCAGGGCCGGTCCACTCGATGTGAATTAAACTTAAACCCTGAACACTGTGTTTCCCTGCCCTATGGGGCGTAAATGAGCCAAATGACTCCATCGGTCCCGGATCGACCGATATAACCGAGGCGCCTCGCAATCCATCATCCACATAAGTAAAATTTCCAGGCGTGTAAAACCCAAAACACCACTCCTAACTAGAAGGAAACGCATGCCCTCCCTGAGGTCCTTCTCCCTTTTCTGGTTCACAGCGGGGTGTGAGGTTCGCGAATTAACGCTACATAAAGCTACGCTCTATTAAAGCCGTGCGTTTATCATCAACCACAAGACTCTGCTTTTCAACAGAAGCCTTGTTCATTTGCATCTCAGCATGCCACACAGGCAGCTCATGCCATGCGACTGATATCTATCGATATATAACCTCTGAGCTCGTACGTCTTAGAGAAGGGTGTTAAGCAAGAGAATAAATTCTCCGCCGCCAAATAGATATATATTTAAGAGAAATCAATCAACACAGAACAAAATCCAATGTCAGACACACATCCATTTACAAGTCCGTTCTGCGTCTGAACGAAACCGGAGGAACCTTATTCCTCACATATCCATCGATCTCCAAGTACGTCAGGACGATTACCAACTGATTCCCTCCCCTTGAATGTACAGCCTAATCAGGATCATCAGTAATTATCCAAACGATGTGAAGACCTCCGGTCTTCAACCACCGTCTTCATCGTCGACTTCTCGTCGATTCAGTTATTCAGAATGGGATAAACCCGGTCTTTCCGAATAACTCATGTATATAATAAACAAGTGTTATAAAAACACAACATACGCCTTATTCCAATCCAAAATATTCCTTTATTCAAATATTCTTTTACTTTGGGAAAGTTTCCCATTAATTCTATCAAAGATAATTCTTTAAATTTATTCTTTAATCTTCCTTTGGATTATCAATTCAAACCAAATTATGGTTTATACAAAATAGTCGGGATTAGCGAACCTTACCGAAGTAATCATTTGTTAAATTTCCCACCCCAACCTATTCATCCCATGAAGTAAAACTGGTAATACTTCATATCTAACACCACAGTGTTATCGGTAAATTCAGTTACCAATTCACTTCAAATCTAATTAAAGATTTAACTATCGCCTGGAGCAAAACTGGTGATACACCATTCTCGATAATTTCAATTTAATTAAAGATTCATTAAAACTCCACTTAGTTTTAATCCTCCCAAAAATCAATATTAATGATTGTTTAACTTGGGAAATCATATCCCGTCTTTAACTAGGTTAAAAAACCAATGTCATTTAAAACACGGTTCACGATAAACCCAAAATCACGTTCTATTACATCAGCCTTTAACCGTGAATTAGTAAGTGAACAATTCCCTGAGTAATAACCCCGAAGGCCGAGACCAACATCAGATCAATACCCAGGAAACCATTCAACTTAACTAATCTCCAGTTAGTTTCTGATTTTCTTAACTTCGTTGGGTCTAAGAATAATATTATTAAAGATATCATTCATGACAACCCATAATCACATTCCATTAACGATGGAATCTTCATGGAATACAAATCGATATATATAATCGATATAAACTTCCATATCCGACTAACAATATAAATGGAATAACGGCAAAGCCTTTTAAATTCCATATATATTAGCAGTCCTCATCCACAGAAATTCACTTCGATTATTACCAAATCGAATTCCATTCCAATTTATTTTATTTAAATTGGAAAACTTTACTTTGGAAAATCTCCTTTAAATCTTAACAAAAGATTTATAAATTCCAAATCACATTTCACTGTGAATCGGGTTAAAGAACGAATGTCGTTAATACACAGTCCACAACAAACCCAATTCACATTCTATGAATTATCGGGTTAAAGAACAAATGTTATTTAAAACACCGTTCACGATAAACCCACAAATCAATTCCAATTCGATTCCAATTAAATATTATTTAATTGGTATACTTCATTAAATCCAAATAAAAAGATTTAATCTTTTTCTCAATTGGGTTTAAGAACAGTGTTAATGAAGACACCACTCACGACAAACCCAAAATCACATTTGATATTAAATACAAGACTCTGAATAGAAAATATATCAGCTTATATTCAATATCAAATTCTACGACCAACAAATATCGTATTAGAAATAACGATATAAATATATCTTTCAAATTTCCATAACAATATCTGTATAATCACGAAATCCAACATCGAAATATTCCGAAGACAATTTCGATTCAAATCCATTTCCAATTTATATATTGGAAATTCCGGTTATCTTCAAAACCATTTCAAATCCAATTTTTTTTTAAAAAAAAAATATTGGATTTATAATTCTAGTTCGAAACTAGTTCATTTCGATAAAAGTTTATTTTTATCTTTTCAAATGTGGAATTTTTCATCCCAATTCTTTCCAAATCACTTCTTATGATTTAACACTAATTATTGATATTTTTAATAATTTTATCAAGGCCCGAACAGTCGATTTCCATAAACGGCCATCGAACTTCGCTTACAACGACCTTTTCCAAATTTGATTTGGACATAATTCCAAATCCAACCATTAGATTTTAAATCTCTAATATTCATTAGAAAGCACTTTTCGATACGAACCCAACGGTTCCAGTTTTAGGAGAATCCGACGGTCGGATCTCCCGTAATGTCCGTTCGAATCAATGGTCGAAATTCGCGAACTGCCGCAGCGCGGGGCGTTCTATTCAGGCCATTATATATATAATATAAATATATTATATATATTTCATCGATTTCCTTTTAAAACGTATTTTATAGATCGTTTTAAATTCGTTTTCAAAATGATTTCAACTTCATATTCAATTTCAAATCAAAATTGAATATTCTGTATCATCGATATATAAACGATAATATTTTCAACACATTATATTTTGAAATCAATTCCTTTTTGATATTCATTATAAAAATGAATAAAATCGATGTAAATATCGTTCACGTCAAAATGGCGTCAATCTAGTCAGTACGACTTTATATTTTTAAATATATTCGTGTCCATCCCAAATCGAACATCAAAATCGTATTATGATTCTTTTCTGAACATTACTTGAAAATATTCATTATTTAAAAATAATCGTTATTTTAAAATATTTATTCTTTCTGAACTGGAATCAGACACAATCAATTACCATATAATTTGATTATATGGATTTCACACAATAAATGTGTATAACAACACTGAAAAATAGCAATCCGTCATCCAGAGTGTGTTCTACACTGTATGAGCATTAAATATAAATATTTAATGCTTATAACAGCTTGTCAATCAATCGATCGACATATAGCTAATTATTGGGATTAGTGTATGTCCAATATCATCCCAACACCCGTGTGGGGTTTTCAGACAACAAACATAGATTTATTTATGCAGTTGGGCGATGTGTGAAATTTATCATCCCAGTCCATATCAGTAAAATGGATGTTCATAAACAAATCGTCTGATTTGTAAATGAATATTTATTTTATTCACATACACGTTAAAAATTATATTTTTAACGATAAAACATTCATTCGGTTCATTTACACAATAAAAAATATATTTTTATTGTTCTAATATATTTTAGAAAATTTCGGTGGCATAATGGCACGATACTAGAAACGGGATAAGGCCTAGCCTTATCCCCAGTCTAATAATGGCCTGCGCCATACACATACCAATCAAATCAATTTCACATTCACACCACAAACCAATATTCAACCAAACACATCAATCAACACAAACAACCAAACAAGTCGTCCATGGTTTGTGGACGACGGGGAACAGTTCATATATGCAGTCACATAATAAATAACTGTATCAAGAAAATTAAAGTGAGGAGTTCTCACCTTTGGGATCCACTCCGCCATTTCATTTCTGAATTTCTGAACCGTTTGAATTCCTTTTTTATTTCCATCGTTACCATCGCTATCTTTTTCTCGTTGTTCATAATAAAAATCACATTTTTATTATGATGTTTATATTACAAAAATTTCATTTTTATCTCAATGCTTTATATATAAAAATCGCATTTTTATATCGCTACTCAAACAATAAAAATTATATTTTTATTGCTATTTCCTATGAATAAAAATCGAATTTTTATCTTCGCTACTTCTTTATAAAATCTATATTTTTATCTAACTAAGAATAATATTCTCATATCGCTATTCAAATTATAAAAATCATATTTTTCTCTTGCCATTCTCTACATAAAAATCACATTTTTATATATAAAAATCGTACTTTTATATCTCTATTACATACGTAAAAATCGCATTTTTATACTCTCCATCATATAAAAATCATATTTTTCTATACGGCTACTATGTAAATAAAAATCGTATTTTTTTATTTCAAATCTAAATATACAAAAATCATATTTTTATCCCGTAGCTTCACATATAAAAATCACATTTTTATCTCGCTTTTCATATAATAAAACTCCAATCTTTTTGTTTTGAAAAATCTAATTTTTACAATGAAAAATCATATTTTTAATCGCTCTTTCATATATATAAAAATCGTATCTTTCATGTATATAAAAATCTTATCTTTCAATGTTAAACATCTAAGCTTTCAATGTTAAAAATCTAAGCTTTCAACAATTAAAAATCAGTGCTTTAAACAATTAACAATCTAAACTTTAAACACTATAAATTATAGCTTTATATTGTTAATACGATCAGAAAGAAAAATAGGAAAGAACTCACATCGATTATTATTTTTAAGAGGGGGTGGAGCTGAAGGGCGCACAAGTGCTGGAGCACAGCGGTGGCTTTCTAGCGGCGACATCAGGCGAGAGGGGTGGTTCAACATCAGTGGCGAAGGCTTTTTTAGGGTTAATGCGGTTTCTAGGGTTCAGATTTAATTAGAGGAGGAGATAAGCGAGCGAGAGAGGAGGGGGGAGTCGATGACTGGCGGCGGCAGCCTGGCCAGGCGCGGCGGCACTGGGAGTCTCCGACCTAGAGAGGAGCGGGTTTGGGGGATAGCGGCTTTTTCTTTTCTTTTTCTTTTTTTTCGTGTCTGAGATAGAAGAGAGAGATGTGAGGGTATAAAGGAGTATATAATTATATTATATTAATTAATTTTTTTAAAAAAAGTTGACTTTTCGTCTGAACCCCAAATCGAGCGCAACGACTATCGCCCTAGCTAATTACCCCCATTTCGAACACAATGTGATATGTATCGTAAGCCGATTCGACTGTTTCGATCTGTTTCCATCAAAATCAAAAAATAAATCCATATATTGAATTTGAATTTACCGGGGCCACCTACGGACTCTAAAAATTCCCAAAAAATATTTTCTAGCTTCGTATTGACGATAGGTCCCAACAAAACTAATTTCGTAAAATTCTAAGACCGTTTGAAAAATGGCTATTTTCTGGTCGATCCGAATTGACTAAAACTGTCAAAACACGTTTTCCTTCGCCACGCTCACATATTGATTCAGAAAATTATGAATTTTGGAATCTAGCAATAGCTAGACATCCCGGATCCAACAAAAGTGGTTTCGTCGAAAACAGAGGTCATTTGCAAAATGGCTATTTTTAAGGGTTAAAATTCCATAGCGACTATTCTGAATTTTCAACTGGGCCTAACTTTTTATTCCCGCTATGAAATTTCAATTTTTCGTATTCTTTGGAAATATATTCCCTAATAGATTCAAATATTTTTTGTTTCGCTAAAATCCGGTTGATTTTGAATCCTGTACATTCATTTGAAATTTGAAATCGAATTTTCGAACTACCGCGCCATTTCCAGTTCCTTTTATAATTAAAATAAAATATTTATGTTCTAATGACGATTCAAATAAATATTTCCATTCTAATTCTATTCAAAATAAATTTCTCGTCATCATTATTTAAAATGATTCATTTTAAATATTCAAAATTCATTAAATTTTCCAAAATAAAATTTTTAAATTGGTTCATATTTTTCGGGTTATTACAGCTAGACTGGATTGTTTATTGTTTATTTTCTTATAAATAATGCTCGCGTCAGACCAAGTATAATAGGTGTTTCTCCTTGACTGTAGCATGAACTAACTCCTCATTTGGCTAACCACACTTGTTTTAGTAGTATTAGCTTTCATGTATTTGAGATAGTGACTAACATGTGTACATATTCTTTTGTGTAGTACATGTATCTATTATTTTATGATATAGTGGATCATGTACGACTGCTTATATTATGTCCACCACTTCTGTATTATTATTCATATCTATTTCCGCCTTAGTGATGTGAATATCTGTGTTTGACTCTGATTTTATCGTTATGTATTTTGTATTGCTTTCCGAATTATATATAGCCACAGTGTAGTGGATTTGGACTTGAATTAGATGTGTCAGATTTCCTCATGAGATTTAAAAATAAGACCACATTATCCAACATATTTAACACTCGTTCAAAGCTAATATACATATGATCGCTCCTCAATAGCCCTATTCTTTGGGTTAGTTGACACCATTGTTTGCAATGGCCTTGGCTTACGCGAGTATACAGATGGGGTGTTGCACTTGCTAGTGATGAAAAGCTTAGTGAGGTGTGAAGCCACCTCGTCGGAAGACGAAAAGCTTAGTTAATTCTCTTTACAGTGTGAAGCCACCACGTCGGTTAGACGAAACACTTAGTGAGGTGTGAAGCCACCTCGTCTTGATACGAAAAGCTTAGTGAGGCATGAAGCCACCTCGTTGCAAGGCGAAAAGCTTAGTTAATTCTCTTTGCAGTGTGAAGCCACCACGTCGGTTAGACAAAACAGTTAGTGAGGTGTGAAGCCACCTCTTCATGAGATGAAAAGCTTAACGAGGTGTGAAGCCACCTCGTCGTGAGATGAAAAGCTTAGTTAATTCTCTTTGCGGTGTGAAGCCACAATGTCGGTTAGTGAGCTGTGAAGCCATCTCATCGTGAGACAAAAAGCTTAGTGAGGTGCAATGCCACCTCGTCATGAGACGAAAAGCTTAGTTGAATCTCTTAGCGGTGTGAAGCCGCCATGTCGGTTAGACAAAACACTTAGCCAGGTGTGTAACCATCTCGTCTTCGGAAAAAATACTACAGGCAGTGCAAAAGCTACCACGTAATTGAGATGGAAGGCTTAACTTGAGTTCTTTGCAGTGTTGGACTACCTTGTCAAATGACTAGAAGTTCCATGTGATGATTTGCAACCTCGCGGTAAACAAAGTTGGTTGTCCTTCCACCAAATTTAAAACTAATCAATCTGGTGACTTTCGATTTGAAATTAGTCATTTCTTTCTTTTGGCTATTCCTGCGATCCATGGATGTCCAAACTCTTTCTTTAGTAAGTGACTATTTATGGACCACACATACATTTCTATATGTATTTATAACACATATTTATTATGTGTTCATCAGTGGAGCCATGGGCGCATTCATTGTTTATAGTGGAATTTTACAATTTGTTCATAAATACTTGATTTAAGTCCGTGGTTATGGGACATTTGGCTAAACTCGCTTATTTACTGGCTTAATGTAAATTTTTCTTTCCTTGTTAATCGTTAAAAATCACATTGTGATTTATAGATTGGTACGCTCGCACTTATTGTAGTTTAAGTGTCATTCTATTTATGATTCTTCTAGATCGCTTAGTGTGATTTCTAGAATTTGAGTGATTCGAGTTTTCACTGAATTTTTTTATCTTGAGTCTTCTTTTGAAAAGTAATAAGCTATGTTTGGCTTATCTACCTTAGTCTCTTGTTTTCGGATTTTGATTTTTGATCTCCGGGGTTTGTGATAAAGTGGTCCGATGGAATGTTATGGCTTTGTGATCATGACGAGCATAATAAATTCCATGTTTTGGATCGTTTACCTAATCGATAGGTTAATAGTGCTCAAGTCACTCCAATATTTGACTTAGCAACCTATTTTCACCAACTCTTTATTTTCATTCTTGTTTTGTTATTAGGGTTAACAGATATTCTAGTTTATTTTGTTAACCTTAATGGACCAAATTTTTCAGGTCATAACACGACTGGTTTGACCTCACTCTTGTTGGTGATATCCTTGTGAATTTGAAAACCTAAGTTTTCAAGTTTTATGAAATTTTTTCAACTTCTACTATTTATCATGTTTCCATGATTTTGAAGTTGTTCGAGAAATATTAGAGGACGTGCTAATATTTCAAGCTTGAGATTTTAGGGGTTTGTTGGAAAACTTAAAAGTTCCATTTTATTTATTCTTTAGATATTAGAGAACGTGTTAATATTTCTAATTTAGCGTGTATAACCCGTATTTTTATTTACTTAATCTTGTTTTCCCTAACGTGATCGCTTATCCTTGTGAATGAGATATATATGACCATGATATGCATTCTTTTCATTATATGAAAATTTTGTGAGCTAGAATACTTTTAAGAAGTTTTTAAGTGATAAAATTTTCTAGCTAAAATGTGATAGGGAATGTTCGACGATTTTGGACAGTCGATATTTCAAATTTTTAAATTGATTGCTTAATTAGTTTATATTGAGAACATAAGAGTATAGGTTTATAAATTATAAACTTATTAATCGTTAAATGAATTAATTAAGTTTAATTAAAAACGAGCTCATCGTGTAGCTGTAGTTCGTAATTTTCGATTTGAAGTTCAAATGAGTGTGTAGGATTCAGTACAAGTCGGAATTCTTGGAAACAAGAATTATCCACACTTATTAGATTATAGTTTTTTAGTGAAAGAAAAATAGTTGAATTTCACCTTGTAAATTTTTAGATATTTCTAAACCAAATTTTCAGAAAAATCATGGTAAGGTAGTTTGCGGTTAAAATTTAAATAATTATTGAAATTGAGGGTTTAGAATATAGAGAATTTGAGTAATAAATTCAATTTTTTTTTTTAAAATGCTTATAGGAAAAATAAGTTAATTGCTCGTATATGTTCGTGACTTTTATTTGAACATTATACGCATATAAACTTTAGCTATTTAGTGATTTATAACTCAAGGCCAAATTTTTATAAGATCATTCAAAAGTGAATTTTTTTTGAGTGTATATATTTCTGTATAGATCTTGTTGATGCATGGTTGTTATTAATATCGGATTTTTCCTTAAGTAATCACGAGGACACAATTTCTGCAAGGTGAGAAGTTGTAACAACCTGCGTATTTCACGATAATATATTTAAATATAACGTCATTAATTGAGTATTGGTCCAAAAAGTTACTTTTTGGGTATGGATGAATTTGGAATCGAAACCACTTCCATTGAGTTCAAAATGTCGTCTACGACAAGAAAAAGTATAAACATCGATATGTTTAGAGTTCGGAAAATTTTGGACTTCGGGTGGGGTTCGGGTTAGCCAAACTAACCCATTTCAGCCCTATACTTAGTTCCTCCCACAACCCTCTCCCTCTCATTTACCTTCATTACTTCAAAGGAAATAGAAATGGGGAGAGGAAAGGGAAATTAAAATTCCCTAAAACTAGAGTTGCAATTAGGGATTAATTCAAGAGGAAATCAAGTGCAAAAGCTTGGGTAAGCTTCTTCATCTTGTCCAACTCCACTCCTCATTAATTTTTGAAATTTCCTGTGACCTAATTCTTAGGCAATTCATTTGTATGATCAACGATTGAAGATTCTAGAGTGTTTCTTGAAGAAAGGTTGATCTCACTTGGTTTTGAAGCTTCTACCTCCTTCTTTAAGAACAAAGGCGAGTTCTTTTAGAATTCACATCTATGCCTCAAGCTCTAAGCTTTAATAGATAACACGTTTGTATTATGTATGTAGTGTGTAATTTGGTTTGATTTGAGTAAACATTTCATTTTATGAGTTTTGAATTCGATTATATGAATTCAAGTATAAATCATTATGTACGTTTGATTCATGTGATATAAGTGTTTTGGCGAACCATTGATGCCTCATCGTTACTTTGATAAAGTCACTTGCCTTTGGCCATCGCTTGAAATCCATGAAAATCGACTTGGCTATAAGGCCAAGCCTTGTTATTGACGCAGCAGGCCAAGACCAGTTGATTGGTCCAAAATAACAAGCCGACTGGTAAAATGGCCCACCAATTCGCATAAGGTCAGGACCTTTCGACCGGTCCAAAATAACTAGTCGACTGGTAAAATGACCAATCAACTGGTCATTTTGGACCAGTCGAAAGGTCGTGCTTTTTTTTGGCAATCAACCGGTGGAGACCACTACCGACTATGTAGGTTATTTCAGGATCTTTCCCGGCCTAGTTTATGCCCGTACGGCCTTTTTCTATGACTTTACAATTTCTCCGATTCACAAATTTCACCAGATTGATTATCAACTTTTTGAATTGACTTTCAGTTGATTCGTGGTGAACGAATTTATAATCGATAGTCATGAGATTTAATTTACGTTATTAAAACGTGAATTCTTCGTTCGATTGTTATTTCGTTCGCTATCACATGAGATTTACCACTTCGAAATTATATAAAAGGGTTTTAAATTATTAGTAGATTCTGAATCTCTAACTAAATAGTTTCTAACTCTACTTCATTATATGAAGTTATTTTACAAATCGATTTACAAATCTAGTAGTGTATATTTGATAAACCATTTTCTCATTTGTATGAGAAATTTAATTAAATGCCTTAGTAAAAACAAGGACTATGACCCCTTCTGTTTTCTTCGACAGTTAATTCTTGGACTCTTCGATTGAACACCATAGAAATGATCGTTTCGTATTTCTAGTGCAATATACAACTTGTTTGTAAATATTCGAGTAGAGCAAGTGGTTATGGGACGTGTAGCTCGACTATTTTATTTACAAGCATTGTGCAGTTTACACTATACTTGATCAGTTCTGATCAATTCGACATTCATGTCACTTTGATGATCTTCAGATCATCTTGAGGAACAACAGTTCATTATTTTATATCAATATTAGAATCATCTTGAGGAACTTCGGTTCATTCAATTTTTATCGATCTGAGTTATCTATTTCGCATTGATTTGATGGGTGACATCATTTCTCGCGAGTGTTCGCGTGTTTATATCAGGTTATCTATTTCATGTAGACTTGATGGGAGACATCATTTCTCATGAATATTCATTTGATGATATTGTATTTTCTATTTCATGTAGACTTGATGGGAGACATTATTTCTCATGAATATTCATTTCATGATATCGTATTTTCTATTTATGTAGACTTGACGGGTGACATCATTTCACATAAGTAGTTATATTTTTAGATTGTGATAATCTTTTATAGCATCGAGATTTCTATGAGATACATTGTAGATATTCTTTTGAGCCATCACATTCTTCATGTGAATAATGTTGCTTTTGCATATGCGTCATATTATGTTTATATCTTTATTTCTATCATAGTTTATTATGATGAGTACAGCTAGAATGATACGTTTATTGTTTATTTTCTTATAAATAATGCTCGGGTCAGACCAAGTATAACAGGTGCTTCTCCTTGACTGTAGCATGGACTAGCTCCTCCCTTTAGATAACTGCACTTGTTTTAGTAGTTTTATCTTTCACGTATTTGAGATAGTGACTCACATGTGTACATATTCTTTTGTGTAGTATATGTATCTATTGTTTTATGATATAGTGGATCTTGCATGACCACTTATATTATGTCCACCACTTCTATATTACTATTCATATCTATTTCCGCCTTAGTTATGTAAAAATCTGTGTCTGACTCTGATTTTGTTCTTATGTATTTTTATATTGCTTTCCGAATTATATATAGCCACTGTGTAGAAGATTTGGACTTGAATTAGCTTTGTTGGATTTCCTCATGAGATTTAAAAATAAGACCACATTACCCGACATATTTAACACTCATTCAAAGCTATTGTACAAATGGTCGCTCCTCAGCAGTCTTATTCTTCGGGTTAGTTGACACCATTGCTTGCAGTGGCCTTTGCTAACGCGAGTATAGAGGTGGGGCGTTACACAACAGATTGATATAAGCCAAACCCCCTAAGCTTGTTCCACAAGTAACTAAGGTTTTAAGAGTCCTAAAAATTGGATACTGTAACACCCCACCTCCGCCAGTACCACTCTTGCAAGGACACTGACTTTGGAGGGGCGTTTGAATCAGGTAAACATGCATAATGATATATCAAGGCAGAACAAGAACATATGTATATATATAAACAGAGTAAATAACATAGATAAAACAGTGGAAGATTTTAAACTATTTCAAAACAAGTCTGGTACATCATAATGTCAACTTTCCAAATAAACAAGTCTAGATAAAAACAACACTACTGAAAAACAGAAATACATAAGTGCTATCCCCAAAATAAGTGATAACCATAGCTAGCTTCATGTCGAGACCGTACATGAGCTAAATCCCACAAGCAAGCGATCAGAAATCCAGCTAAGCTCCAATGTTCCCTCCCTGAGAACCTGGGGGGGGGGAACGGAAGAAAAGAGGCGACAGAAAACAGGTCAGTCAAAAAGACTGAGTAAGCCCTACTACAATCAATGTAAACTGGTAAAGTTAACTGGCATGAGCAGCAGGGATGAACATAAGGATAACAACATACTAGCATGATGATTAACTAACAGGGTAGATCGCATAATCAAGATTAAGGTTTTGCACCACAGGTGTACTAGCAAACTAACATGACTTGAATAAACAAGTATTGATCCCTTGGCCCAAGCTTTGGCCCAATAACATGAAGTGACCCCAATACGAGGTCCAAAGTGTAAACAAGAAGTGATCCCCAGGCCCAAGTTTGGCCCAACATCATGAATGACCCAAACCAAGGTCCAACTAGCACGGTCTAGTCGATCGGCTCCCTATAAGCCTAACTCGTCAAGTGTCTGTGTCATACGGCCCACCTACGAAGTGTAGCTAAACTGTGCTAGGTCCACCCTAGGGTGTATCAAGTCCTAGGGTGTCAACCACCGACACGAATCAATGCACGCACAGTCTAAACCTACTGGTGCCCGTGCCTGCTTTTTCAACTCCGGACCATGTGCACGACCATGACCCGTCTGAACCTACACCGGCGCACCTACTCAGCCGTCGTTTTGGTCGCTTACATGGCATCCCAGTAATCGTGCACCTCCCTAGCCTAGTCCCTAGGGTATCATGATACAACTAAGAGGGTTACTGGTGCAAAGGACCACGTAACTAGGGTTTCCTTAATGGGTTAAACGTGGTTAACCCAACTCATTCAAGTACCAAGTTGGTTAAGTGTACCCAAGGTTCATGACTTAACCCTACCAACCCATCGTGTTTCATTGGTTAAGTATTCAAGCGGTCCATGACTTAACCCTAATCACGAGGCATTAATTAATTAATGCGCCTTAACCTCTCACATTAGACTTTGTTGTGGTTACTAGTTAAGCCGGGCGGGTCCGGGTAGCTTTACACCACAACTTGGTCTAACCTCGGGTTCAAGGTACAACATGACCAACTTCTCACATTGGGTCCTATTGTTTGTAGCAACTAGTTAAGTCGGTCGGTTCCGGGTAGGTTTACGCTACAAACTCAACCCAACCTCGAGTTGGTCACACTTATCTTTTCTAAGTGTCATGTCCATCATGTTTCCTAAAACACATTACAAATTTTCAAGCAATTGGGTAGACCTAACTTAATAGGTAAATTCCCAATGAGTAGACCTAACTTAATAGGTAAATTCACAAGCTTATGTTTTTATGTCTTTTAAGTTTACCCAACCCCAAACGCAATCCCATCGCTTACATATCGCAATAGCGCATAAAGGATAGAAAGAGGGAACTTGACATAATCATGACATAAAGGTGTTGAAGCCACAAGTTCAACATGGTGGCATATGAAATGTACATATGTTCATATACTTGCATTAGGCCTCAAAAGCATGCATTAAACCAAACTTAACATATTGGTGAAACATGGTGATAAATGACATGTAGAAATGGCCATAAGTTCGCATCTAGCCTCACATGCAAGTCATCATAAGGGATATGATAACTTACATGTTGCCAAAATGCAACCTTTAGCATAAAGCTTGAAGCTTTATGTTCATAAGCCCAAGATAAGCTTGCATAACATGATAACATGAGCCAAATGATCAACCCAAACTTGCATAACATAACTTGCATATCATATGACAACTTGCATATCAAACTTGCATAACATAACTTGATGAACTTGCATATCACATCATAGTAAACTTGCATAACACATCCTAGTAAACTTGCATATAATGGCAAACTTGCATATCATACATTTAACTTTAGAGTTTAAGTATGAAAGTAGAATAGGGCTTACTATGCTTATGCGGACTCAAATGAGTATAGCAAATATAAGAAAGCCCTTATGCAACCAAATAAACCCAAAATGCAAGCAAAACCCTTGAGCCAAAATGATCAAAACTCTTTCTTTATGATGCAAATATAGAAACTTGACTTGAATGCAAGCTAATGATGATCATACAAGTTTAAAAATACTTGTATGCATGGAAAATCACTTAGAAATTTATTTAGGAATTGTATGAAGAGAGTGGAGGCCATGAGAGGTAAAATTTTGCCATAGTTTAGTTGTAGGATTGTTTAATGATGATTTAGGGTTAGGTTAGGGTCTTATTTATAGATTAGGCAAGTGTTTTAGGCCATAGGATTAAACCCTAGTTGCAATCTCAACCCTTAAAACCGAATCTGGCCCCCAAGCTCAACACAAACTCAAAATGGTGCACCAGGCTAAACAGCCCGGCTGGACCAAGTCGACAGCCAAGTCGACAGGGCTGTCGACTTGGGCCAACCAAGTCGACAGGGCTGTCGACTTGGGTGCTCTGGCGGGAATTTTCCCGCCTGGCCCAAACTGGCCCAATTTTCCAAATTCAAACTTGAATTTGAAATCTGCTTTTACTTTGAATTTTTCTGAAAACTTCGTTGGGCCTTAATTGGGTCATACGGACTCCGATTTTCGAAAACTCGGACTCTATTTCGCGTATTTTTCCGAGACGAACGCAATAGCATAGCCCGTTTCCCTTGATTCAGATTTTAGAATTAAATTCTGCCTCGATTTACATTATTACAGGTTATTGAAAATACGGGTTGTTACATTCTCCCCTCCTTAAAGGATTTCGCCCCCGAAATCTTCAAGTTAGGAAGAACGTATCCTACCATCCAATCATCCATCTACTCAAAACATCATCCACGAGCAACCATTGTCCTTACAAGATTCTAAATGTTGTATGAACATATGCGAAGGTGTGTGTATATGTACTTATCTAATGCAAATATCATCAATGCAAATTATGTTAGTGAAATGAATCCATATGTATGCAATTCCTAACATAATGTATAACATCTATATGTGTGCACATAACATACATCCATATGCAACATCCATGTGATAACACAGAAATTTTCATCCATGAATAAGCATAAACACTCATGCATATGCAATATGAGGAGTGTGTGAGCCGATCTAGTGCCTAACGTGTATAATGCATCCACGAGTAACCACTTGCAAACACTTGCAACCACTTGCAAACATCAAGCATAACATGTTTCAAAAACATGTTTCATCCAAAGGGTTTCTACCTAAGGTTCTCATGACAAGATTAACACGATATACTAGATAATCAAGACAAACATGGATAGCAAAAGATATGCTACAAAAGGATCGGGAAGATAAGCAGGATATACTCCTTTCGGACCACAAGAAATCTCTTCCTAACCCAACCCATATTCTATAAAAGCCCAAAAGGTTTAGTCAACCTAACGGACCCCCTTCAAACCCTGACATGTATTTCTAGCCAATAAGTCATACCTCCCGACAGAAATAGGACCGAAAATGGGAACGAGAGGATATACATAAAAAGATAACATGCGAGTAAGTTCCGTAGGAAAACAAAGATCAAGGATATACTTTTAGAAAGAGATATGATGCGCGTATCTAGCCTTCAGTCTTCTGAGTCACATTTCCTTGAGTTTAACTCCACTTGTGCTTTGACCGTCTTTTACCTCATGATTTCTTAGCTTCTTAACTTCTATTTCCCAATATGAGTTGGAACCCATTTCATTGTCGCCTCTCGTCTTCCTCTTTCACTTACTCTACTATCATTCTTGGCTTAGACATAACCGTGACCTCATGATTTCATGCAAGCTCTCCAAAATTCACTAGTGAATCCTGGATCTCGTTTACTTACTATAAAGTATTCCACGCAGCAGGAATTTTCTTGAAAATACCAATCCACGTTGCCAATGAACCATCCGCCTGCGAATGATAGGCCGTGCTTAGATTCAGTTGCTTGCCCATAACTTCCCGTAGACTATCCCTTGAGTCATGGTTACTAACTATCCTTTAGGGAACCCCGTGCAACCGCTTTATTTCTTGAAAGTAAACTGTCGCTAGCTATGATGCGGTCCTTTCGCTCTTTACCGGAGTGAAATGAGCATTCTTCGTGAGTCTACCTACTATGACCCACATGCTCGTATTCCCTTTCCTTGACCTAGGCAGTCCATTCGCGAAATCCTTCGTGACGTTTTACTACTTCCATTGCGGGGACCTCTAATGGATGTAATAGCCCACCGGGCTTTTATGACTCGGCCTTTTACCTGTTGGCACAACATGTTCCTTGGGACAAACTCGGCCACCTCCTTGGGTGATGTGCATCTTCAAGAACTTTCTTTCTCTCATCGCGTCTTAGCCATCCCTTGTCATCTATAGCGAGGTGACTTACCATCTCGCCTCGAATCAACTTGTCCATGATCTCGACTAACTGCGGGTCTTCTTTCTGCGAAGTCCCTACTTGATCCAGAAGGGTAGGTCTAAGCTCAAGGGACGCTAACTAACTAATTAAACTGAGAGAACTTCTTACTTCAGTTGCATTCCTTGGAGTCTTCCAATCCTGAACTGCAACTTCCTTAGCGGGATCCACCGCTAAGCCTTGCTTAGAAACTATGTGCCCAAGAAATCTAACTCCCTTTTCTCCAAAATGACATTTGGAGAACTTGGTTTTCAACTGATGCGCTCTAAGCGTATCCATCACCTCCTTGAGATGTCTTGCGTGCTCTTCCTCATCCTTAGAGAAGATCAGAATATCGTCTACAAAGACTATCACAAACTCGTTCAGGAACTCCCTAGACACCCTACTCATCAAGTCCACGAAGTAGGCGGGTGCATTAGTCAAACCGAATGGCATGACTAGCCATTCTAAGAATCCATCCGGAGTTCTGAACGCAGTCTTGTCTATACTATCTTCAGCTACTCTGAGCTGATGGAATCCAGTAGCAAGATCAAGCTGAGAGAAAACAGAAGCACCGACAAGCTGGTCAAAGAGATCATCAATTCTCGGTAACGGGTGTTTGTTCTTCTTGGTCAGCTTATTCAACACCAAGTCGGAGAGAACCATCTGCCTTGGTAGCAAATACCACAGGCGCTCCCCATTCAGATATACTTCATCTAATGAAGTTCTTCTCAAGCAACTCTTTGACTTGCTTTCTTAACTATCATCTTGCGGGGCCATGTGCCTTACTGGCCACGAAACTTTCTTGGCATTATCAACCAGATAAATGCGGAAATCTATCTCTCGTTTAGGGGTAACCCCCTTCACTTCACCCAAGATATCAGGATATTCTCGGACCACCCTCACCGATTACAAACTATCGATAGACGAGTTGAGGGATTCAAGATAACACAACATGACGGGACTCATAGGGTTACTAGAAATTTTTAGGGTATTACCGAGGCGAGTCATGAGCCTCACAACCCTATGCTCAAAAATCAAGGATCGCTCCAAAACTGGACAACCCATCCATGCCCAAAAATCAACCCATACCCCATGAAACCGAGAATATAAGCATCACACGAGAACTCTACACTAAGATAGAGATTTTCAAATCCACGTAGATAATAGACAAATGGGCGGAACCCCCAATTGGATTTGAAACACACATGGGATCATAAACTAGACTAGTACTTAGGTGCAAACCTTCAACTAGATCAGATGAAATAAAATATGCGATGCACCAAAATCAAACAAGGTACGAACAGGAAAATCAGAAATATATACAAGGCTCTCAACAGAAATACTACCTCGATCGGGAACTGGAGCGGCATTGAGAGCATGAACTTGCCCTCCTGAAGGTCCAGCACGCTGAGTTTGACCCTGGCCTTGCCCTTGCTTCTTCGGGCAATCCCTAGTGAAATGTCCAGTCTCACCGTAGAAAAAGCATTCGCCATTCTCCCTTTTCCTCTTCTTACAATCTTTAATAAGATGACCAACTGAACTGCAATAATAGCACTTTCTTGTTTCCTTTGCCTTGTTCTTGTTGCCCTTGTCGTTCTTGTTGTTCTTGTTCTTATTGCCTTGACTGCTCTGACCGCTTGGATTACCCTGATTTCCTTTCCACTGGGAATCAGTCTTCTTGGTTTGAGTATCATTCATCCTGATCTCCTTCTCGTCACTCCTATTCTCTTCATTGAGTAGGGCCATATTCACCAAGCTCTCAAAAGTTGCCCCCAAGGGTACATGAGTCATGGCTAAACCATGTAATGGCTCGTTTAATCCTAGAGCAAAGTATAGGGCCTTCTTCGGAGCTGTGTTAACCAAGTCTAAACCGAACCGAGCAAGTTGATTAAACTTATCTATGTATTCCCTAATAGTCATGTCCCCTTTCTTCAGTGATAGGAACCTTAGTCCAAACTTTCCCCGAAAGTCATCCCAAGTCTCAATTGGCCTAGTAACGGTGGTGACCACCCACCAACGTGCAGCTTCTTCCTTTAGCAACCACACTGCCAATAAAACCTTCCTACGGTCATCTATATCAAAGAGGGCAAAAAGATCTTCGGTTTCTTTCAACCAATTCCTTACCTCTATATGAGTCTCGGTTCCAAAGAAATTCTTGCAACCCATCGTCTTAAAGTCTTTGCAAATCTCCGCGAAATCCTTTTGTGGATGCTGAGGGGGAGGAGGAAGAGGAACCTCAGCGACAGGAGGAGGAGGAACATCAACTACCGGAGGAGGAGTAATATTAACTACTGGAGGAGGAGGAGGAGGAACATCTGCGGGGCCGGCTTCGGTCGCCCTAGCCTCCAAAAGTCTCCTATACCAAACAGGTACGTGTACTCCCTCCGGGATGGCAAAGTTATCGGCCATACTGAAAACGAAGAAAAAGATAGATTCAGTATGGAGAGAAACGAAGGAAATTTTTTTTTTGCTAATGCCTTTTTGGGGAATAGCCTTTAAAATAAACTAGACTTTTCTTTGGAAAATACTTTATACTTGGTTTTGAAAATAGTTTTCCAAAAGTTTTCTAAAAACCTTTTTGTTCCTTCTCGTAAACCATATGCTCTGATACCAAATGTAACACCCCACCTCCGCCAGTACCACTCTTGCAAGGACACTGACTTTGGAGGGCCGTTTGAATCAGGTAAACATGCATAATGATATATCAAGGCAGAACAAGAACATATGTATATATATAAACAGAGTAAATAACATAGATAAAACAGCGGAAGATTTTAAACTATTTCAAAACAAGTCTGGTACATCATAATGTCAACTTTCCAAATAAACAAGTCTAGATAAAAACAACACTACTGAAAAACAGAAATACATAAGTGCTATCCCCAAAATAAGTGATAACCATAGCTAGCTTCATGTCGAGACCGTACATGATCTAAATCCCACAAGCAAGCGATCAGAAATCCAGCTAAGCTCCAATGTTCCCTCCCTGAGAACCTGGGGGGGGAACGGAAGAAAAGAGGCGACAGAAAACAGGTCAGTCAAAAAGACTGAGTAAGCCCTACTACAATCAATGTAAACTGGTAAAGTTAACTGGCAAGGGCAGCAGGTATGAACATAAGGATAACAACATACTAGCATGATGATTAACTAACAGGGTAGATCGCATAATCAGGATTAAGGTTTTGCACCACAGGTGTACTAGCAAACTAACATGACTTGAATAAACAAGTATTGATCCCTTGGCTCAAGCTTTGGCCTAATAACATGAAGTGACCCCAATACGAGGTCCAAAGTGTAAACAAGAAGTGATCCCCAGGCCCAAGTTTGGCCCAACATCATGAATGACCCAAACCAAGGTCCAATTAGCACGGTCTAGTCGATCGGCTCCCTATAAGCCTAACTCGTCAAGTGTCTGTGTCATACGACCAACCTACGAAGTGTAGCTAAACTGTGCTAGGTCCACCCTAGGGTGTATCAAGTCCTAAGGTGTCAACCACCGACACGAATCAATGCACGCACAGTCTAAACCTACTGGTGCCCGTGCCTGCTTTTTCAACTCCGGACCATGTGCACGACCATGACCCGTCTGAACCTACACCGGCGCACCTACTCAGCCGTCGTTTTGGTCGCTTACATGGCATCCCAGTAATCGTGCCCCTCCCTAGCCTAGTCCCTAGGGTATCATGATACAACTAAGAGGTTACTGGTGCAAAGGACCACGTAACTAGGGTTTCCTTAATGGGTTAAACGTGGTTAACCCAACTCATTCAAGTACCAAGTTGGTTAAGTGTACCCAAGGTTCATGACTTAACCCTACCAACCCATCGTGTTTCATTGGTTAAGTATTCAAGCGGTCCATGACTTAACCCTAATCACGAGGCATTAATTAATTAATGCGCCTTAACCTCTCACATTAGACTTTGTTGTGGTTACTAGTTAAGCCGGGCGGGTCCGGGTAGCTTTACACCACAACTTGGTCTAACCTCGGGTTCAAGGTACAACATGACCAACTTCTCACATTGGGTCCTATTGTTTGTAGCAACTAGTTAAGCCGGTCGGTTCCGGGTAGGTTTACGCTACAAACTCAACCCAACCTCGAGTTGGTCACACTTATCTTTTCTAAGTGTCATGTCCATCATGTTTCCTAAAACACATTACAAATTTTCAAGCAATTGGGTAGACCTAACTTAATAGGTAAATTCCCAATGGGTAGACCTAACTTAATAGGTAAATTCACAAGCTTATGTTTTTATGTCTTTTAAGTTTACCCAACCCCAAACGCAATCCCATCGCTTACATATCGCAATAGCGCATAAAGGATAGAAAGAGGGAACTTGACATAATCATGACATAAAGGTGTTGAAGCCACAAGTTCAACATGGTGGCATATGAAATGTACATATGTTCATATACTTGCATTAGGCCTCAAAAGCATGCATAAAACCAAACTTAACATATTGGTGAAACATGGTGATAAATGACATGTAAAAATGGCCATAAGTTCGCATCTAGCCTCACATGCAAGTCATCATAAGGGATATGATAACTTACATGTTGCCAAAATGCAACCTTTAGCATAAAGCTTGAAGCTTTATGTTCATAAGCCCAAGATAAGCTTGCATAACATGATAACATGAGCCAAATGATCAACCCAAACTTGCATAACATAACTTGCATATCATATGACAGCTTGCATATCAAACTTGCATAACATAACTTGATGAACTTGCATATCACATCATAGTAAACTTGCATAACACATCCTAGTAAACTTGCATATCATGGCAAACTTGCATATCATACATTTAACTTTAGAGTTTAAGTATGAAAGTAGAATAGGGCTTACTATGCTTATGCGGACTCAAATGAGTATAGCAAATATAAGAAAGCCCATATGCAATCAAATAAACCCAAAATGCAAGCAAAACCCTTGAGCCAAAATGATCAAAACTCTTTCTTTATGATGCAAATATAGAAACTTGACTTGAATGCAAGCTAATGATGATCATACAAGTTTAAAAATACTTGTATGCATGGAAAATCACTTAGAAATTTATTTAGGAATTGTATGAAGAGAGTGGAGGCCACGAGAGGTAAAATTTTGCCATAGTTTAGTTGTAGGATTATTTAATGATGATTTAGGGTTAGGTTAGGGTCTTATTTATAGATTAGGCAAGTGTTTTAGGCCATAGGATTAAACCCTAGTTGCAATCTCAACCCTTAAAACCGAATCTGGCCCCCAAGCTCAACACAATCTCAAAATGGTGCACCAGGCTAAACAGCCCGGCTGGACCAAGTCGACAGCCAAGTCGACAGGGCTGTCGACTTGGGCCAACCAAGTCGACAGGGCTGTCGACTTGGGTGCTCTGGCGGGAATTTTCCCGCCTGGCCCAAACTGGCCCAATTTTCCAAATTCAAACTTGAATTTGAAATCTGCTTTTACTTTGAATTTTTCTAAAAACTTCGTTGGGCCTTAATCGGGTCATACGGACTCCGATTTTCGAAAACTCGGACTCTATTTCGCGTATTTTTCCGAGACGAACGCAATGGCATAGCCCGTTTCCCTTGATTCAGATTTTAGAATTAAATTCTGCCTCGATTTACATTATTACAGGTTATTGAAAATACGGGTTGTTACAGATACAAACAGCAGAATGTGAGACCTCTTATCTTATTAATTATCAGATTCTAGCTTAGCATATTTAAGTTCATTAATAAGCACGGTTGTTATATGATTATATGTGTACAACCCTCCTCCAAAACAAGCACCTACCTAGATGTATATACTTATAGATTAAGTTACCCCTTTTTACTTAATTACATCTGGCACTTACATATTCATAACATGTTCTACTTAGTTTTTAAATTAAGTTTAGCCGGTTTAACATGTTCACACATCCCTAAATTTATAGCCACAAGTTCTCAATACATGATATACCCCCAAATTCCCCTTTTCATTATCATGCCAAGTTATTTTCCAAATTCAGTTGTATGCAATCTTAGACTGGAAATGGCCTAGGCTCAGCATAAATCAAAAGGGAAAAAGAGAAGGAGAAGAATATAACTGTATAATAGGCATATTATCAAGACTGTAAATAAAAGTAAACAACAGGTTAGGGATAACAGGATATACATGTACTATATAATATCTGAAAATTTACAAGTATGAAACAGTAAAACATAAGCATGCATAGCCTCAGATTCAGGTGTATTTACAGTCAAGATTACTGTTTAATCATTAATACATGAAAATAACTAAACTCACAGAGGTTGGATTAAAGAACAAAAAATGTCTTTTTTATATATGCTGATTTTGTAGAAGAACGTCCTTTTATTGGTTTATAGTAGAAGGGTAAGAACTGTCCGATTCAATTTATGTAGCGATCTGAAATCCCCCGATCTCCGAAGAGATGGAAAAGTGCGGATTGTGTGAGAACATGACACATTAGAGCACAAATAAGAGAACATTTCGTTGCTATTACAACAATTTACATCAGAGTACAAGAATATATTAGGCTATGAATAAATATTACAACTCAAAAAAAAAATCAGAGATTAATAATTTACATAGCAACAGAAATAAAATGTATTAATACAATGCGTAGCAGAAATACATCAACTAACACAACTGAAAGAAATACACGGATACAAAGCTTTCCAAATATAGCTCCAGCTGTAAACCAGGATCCTATTAAATAGAAACCTGCAAAACCAAAACTACTGACTGCCCATGTGGAAAATATGGGCACCTAGAGTTTAGGTAGAAACAATAAACTCCAAGTCAGTCATGGGACTGGTATGAGAACTAAAATAGCCATTAACTTTATTTTAATGCTGGGTAAATCAAGGGACCACACCGTATATCATGGAGCGAGTTTCCTCCCAAGAATACCATAAAACAAACAACGCAATGCTTTTTTAAAAATGAAGCTATTATAAGACTCAGGTCCCATCACACAATGCAACGCAAGCCGGAGGATAGAGTTTTACCTTATAATAGCCAAACATGCTTGGTACGCTTTAAAACAAATCATTTTGATAATACTATAAGTGCATAGTGCCAAAATAACTTCAAATATAAATGTATCAATCATAAACGACATAGACACCATATATTATGTCGCCATATATAGGTTTTACAACTAAAACAGAAAAGTCCCGTATTGGAAATTTGATTTCCATCACGAGTCATGGCGAGGGATGGTTTCCTTACCGATTTGGATCACCTCTACCAAGATAACCCACGATCACACATATGGGAAATCCTTGGATCCTGCAAGGACGGTCCTCTCTTACTTTTGAGGATTAGTTATTCCAAAACAATACGTTTCCCAGTCCTATAGGACCTATCACTAAGCCTTTTAGTTGGCTTGATATACAAGGCGCCTCGCAATCCATCATCCACATAAGTAAAAATGTCTGGGCTCCATACCATGACACAACTTCTAGATAGAAAGAAACGTATGCACTCCTTGCGTCCCTTATCCCGTTTCTGACTCATACCGGGGTGTGAGGCTCACGAATTAACGCTATACACAAAGTTATGCTACTTAAAGCCATGCTTCGATCATCATCCATAAGGCCCTGCTTTTCAACAAAAGCCTTGATCATTTGCATCTTAGCATGCTACATTGTCAGTCCATACCATATCATTGATTTCTACCAATATATAACCTCTAAGCTCGTACGTCTCAGAGAAGGGTGTTAAGAAAGAGAATAAATTCTCCGCCATCAAACAGATATACACTTAGCAGAGAGCAATGAATATAGCACACAATACAGAGTCAGACACAATCCGTTCACAAGTTCGTTCTGGGTCTGAATGAAACTGGAGGCATCTTATTCTTCGTCCTATAAGTCCAATACAGGAGAGAGGTCCTCGCATATCCGGTCGATCTCCAAGTACGTCTGGACGATCACCACTTATTACCTCATCTTGGGTGTACAACCCAATCAATACATCAGTAATCATCCATTCGATGTGAAGATCTCCGGTCTTCAACCACCGTCTTCAAATTTTTGACTTTTAGCCTTCGTATTAGTTATTCAAAATGAGTTAAACCCGGTATTTCCGAATAACTCGCGTATCTTATAATCAAGTGCTATAATAACACAACATACGCCTCATTCCAATCTAGAATATTCTTTTATTCAAATATTCATTACATTGGAAATTATTCCCACAAATCTTATCAAAAATTTAATTCATTTAAACCACTTGTTTAAATCTTTCTTTGAAAACCAATGCTAAAGATTTTGTATTATCTTTTAACAATCTTAAACCAAATTAAGGTTTATCAACTAGTCGGGATTAATGAGCCTTACTTAAGTGATCATAATTTTAGTATCCCAATCCCAGCCTATTTATCACATGGAGCAAAACTGGTAGTACTCCATATCTACACCCATTATGTTATTGATAAAATTAATTACCGTTTTCACGTTCCAAATCTAATCAAAGATTTAATTATCGAATGAAGTAAAACTGGTGGTACTCCATTCTAGTACATTCTTCGAATTTGGTCAATTTAATTACCTTATTCACATTCAATCTAATTAAAGATTCATTAAAACTCCAACTTGGTTTTAATCTCATAAATCATTACATAATGATTATTCAACTTTAGGAAATTAGTCTTGTCTTTAACTGGGTTAAAGAACCAATGTCATTTAAAACAATGTTCACGATAAACCCAAAATCCTCTTCCATTAAAATAGAACTTTCACTCAATTCCAATTTGATGTATTAAATTAGAAAACTTTACTTTGGAAAATTCCATTAAATATTAGTTAAAAGATTTATAAATTCCAAATCATATCTTCACTGTTAATTGGGTTTTAAGAACAAATGTTATTTAAAACATCATTCACAATAAACCCAAAATCAACTTCCATTTAATTCCAGTTATATATATTATTGAAAAACTTCATTATTCTTAAATAAAAAGATTTATCCTTTTCTCCAACTGGGTTTAAGAACAGTGTTATTGAAGACACCATTCACGACAAACCCAAGATCCAATTTGATATTGAATACAAGTCTCTTAACAGAAATCATATTGATTTATATTCAATATCAAATTCTGAAATTAACAGACATCGTATTGGGAATAACTATATATATCTTCCAAATTCCTCAACAATATCTGTATACATTACCGAATCCAATATCGAAATATTTCGAAGATTATTTCCATTCAAATCCTTTCCAATCCATACGTTGAAAAAATTCTGGTTATATTAAAACCATATCAATTCTTTACTCTATTTTTTCCTGAAGGTAAATAATATACCAAAAAAAGGAGAAACAAGCCTTTCTCCAACGGCTTACAAAAATGTATTTCGAAAAACCGAAACCGTGCACACACAAAAGTGAGGAAAAAGAAAAATGCAAATACATAAAGACGAAGAAATAAACTCTAACCCAAGGACTAGGACGAAGTAGCCGCCTCAGAAAGCTGAGCCACGAAGCAAACCACAGCTCCACCAAGCAGGGCATAGTCCATAAACAACGGGCAAGGCCTCCAACGGAAACTGACGGTGAATGGAGGGACGAACCACAAGACGACCCTATAAAAGCAAGAGCTCCGACTCCACAAGCTCCCACAAGACAGGTGGGAAGCGAGACCAAAACAAAGAAAATAACCGTCAGCTCTACCAAAATCCAGAGCTGCACCTGCTCCAGGGTCTAACCTTGATACCGCCGTGAATCTCCAGACAAATCAAATCCAACATCTAAAAAATACGATCTGCATAACTAGCAGACAACATAAATCCTGAAGGGGGAGGATGAGGAATAATAGAAACATAAAACAACAGAAGATAAATGAAAAGCAGAAAAGCAGAAAACAAGAAAACAAAAACTCAGCCAATGCCTGCCCTAGGAGTGCCCGCCATCGACAGAACGTCAATTGTAACAGCCAACCTCCTAGAGCGGGTACCAATGACACCCCGTATCGACCTACCACGGAAGGCAAGGAACACATCGTTCTTAAATTTCCAGATAATGGTAGGAGGGTCCATCGTCACTTCGTCAAAAATTTCCTTATTCCTGGCACACCAAATGCGCCAGCAGACAAGACAAGGAATCAGACGCAGGAGAATAGAATGTAAAGATTCGCATGAGATGCTGGACCACCAGAGTCTTAGCAAATCTTCCATCGAGGTGGCATTACCTCGGCAACCCATTAGATTCCCAAAATAATTCCAAACAGCCCGTTCACAAGAACCAGAAACTAACAGTTGAAAAGAAGATTCGGAGCATTCAGAATTGCAGCATCTACATCTGGACATAAGAGGGATGCCAATACGCTGAAGATTCTCATCAATCAGCAAACCTTCATGCACGGTTTTCCACATAAAAAGAGAAACCTTTGGCGGAATACGGACATTCCAAACGGAATGGAAAGCAAGGAGACGTGGATTAGGAGACCTGATCGAATTCCACGCTGCCTTAAGCGAGAAGTGGTTCCCGTCCCAAATGATTCACAATTTTTTACTCTAGTTGTTAACCATTTCTTTCAGATAAAAATATCTTTTATCTTTTCAAACATGGAGTATTTCATCCATATTCGTATTAATATTTTTGTATCCATCCAAAATCAGATATCAAAATGATACTTGATTCTTCACTGAATATTATTTTATAATATTCGTTATTTATGATTTGGAATCAGACTCAGTCAATTACCATATAATTTTATTTATATGGATTCCAAACATCGCATGTATTCAAAAATAGTGATAAACAACTATTAAACATTCAATTCACATCTAGAGTGCAATTTGCAACCGCATAAGCATTAAACAATTAAATAACGCTTATAACAGTTTGTCAATCAATCGGTTGACATACAATTCAATCCAAAGGAGATGTGAATTAATTATCATCCCCAGACTCGTGTGGGGTTTCGACCATCAAACAAATATTATTGTTTGTACACTTGGGCGAGGTGTAAAATTATCGTCCCAATACCCATGTGGGGTTTACACCACAATCCATGTGAATTTATCTATTTTTTGGGAGATGGGTAGGTAAATTGTCATCACAGAATAATTCATAATATAAATGTTTTATTTGACAGCATTTATATATATAAACATTTTATTAATAATAGCATTAAAACTGTAAACATCCATCCATCGCCAAACAAATATTGCAATCACAGGAATCAATACATATTCAGTTATAAAAACATATAACTGTATAAAATACTTGAGTGAGAAAGTTCTCACCTTGGTTTCCACTTCGCAGTCTTTAATTGACGATTTCATAAAACGATTTCGTAAAAATGGAGCTGCAGAAATCTACAAAGCGGATAAACTGAAAAGTCATAAACAAAGGCGAAATGGGCCAAAAATCGGTCGGGAAAGAGCCTGGATGGACCTAAGCTGTTGACAGTCCAAGAACTGGATTCAAACGTCTGACCTAAAAATTCAGACGTCTGAATGTTGTTTCCAGAGACATAACTCTCTGTCTATAACTCAGACGTCTGAATTTTCCACCCAGACGTCTGAATTAAAATTCAGACATCCGAATGGAAAAATTCAGACATTTGAATTCTGGTGTTCATGTTTTTTAAATTATTCGTAGCAGGTCAGACGTCTGGCTCAAAACATTCAAACGTCTGAATCTAGGCCAGAGCACAATTTGGCCTAAAAAACATGTTCAAAATGATATCGATCAACGCCCGAAGGCCTATGATGTTGTATACATGACTCTGAGGCTTCAAAGACTCGCCAAAACAACTTATAATCCCCAAATGCACATGCACAAACATTCATACAAGAGATTTGCAATGGTTTTGATTATAAGTTCAAAAGTGTACTAAATTCCAAACCAAAGCATGCCAAATTGATTCAAGCGACTTGTGAAGGCTTAAGACTTTGCTGGGGCGATATTGGAGCTTC
Organism: Allium sativum; assembly: GCA_030737875.1. Classification (NCBI taxonomy): domain Eukaryota; kingdom Viridiplantae; phylum Streptophyta; class Magnoliopsida; order Asparagales; family Amaryllidaceae; genus Allium; species Allium sativum. Next base: position 375,361,185 of record CM060920.1, read on the forward strand.
ACAAGATCACCAATCCACTCATAGCATATGAATTAGATCATATGGACAATCCTCATCATAATTTTCAGTTCAGTGGAACATGAATACATGAAATCAACTAAGTTACACTAGCATATCCATTCCGCTAGCATATCCATTCCGCTAGCATTTGCAAATTCAAATGAACATTAAATTGTTCTTTTACAAGCCAATAGCTTGTGGCATAAATGTGAGTTCATGAATAACTCACAAAGAACTCACCTTTGATGGTTAGAAGCAATGAATTAATCTAATAGCGAGCTAGAACGATCTCTCTTCGATAAAAACACTAGAATCAACAACCTTTGATCATACAAACATATTTCCTAAGAATTAGGTCATAGGAATTATGATAAATTGAAGTGGAATTGAGATAGAGAAGATGGAGATAGATTTACCTAAGCTTCTCCTTTGATTTGCACTTGATTTCAACAAGAATTGGAGCCCCAACGTTAAGCTAGGGCTTAGGGAATTTTAATTTCCCATTCCCTCCCCCATTTTCTATTTTTGTTATGTATTTGGATGGAATGAAGAGGAGTCGGATAATTTGGAGGTTGTAAGAGTGGGCTAGGTTTAGCCATCCAAGCCCCAACCAAGGTGCTAAAATCAGAAGCTCGGAATTTATCAAAGTTTATACTTTCCAAACCCGTAGACGACATTTTGAACTCAATGGAAGTGGTTTCGAGTCCAAATTCATCCACATGCAAAAGTGATATTTTGGTCATGCTCACAAAGAAAAAGACCAAATTTCACCCAACTCTAAAGGTATCGATGTTTATAGTTTTCGAACTAGCAAGCGGCACTTTGAACTCAATGGAAGTGGTTTCATTGAAAAACGAAGGTCGTTTGCAAAATGGCTATTTTTAAGGGCTGTATATAATATTAAATATATATATATGTATTATTTCCATAGGGACTATACTAAATTTTAATTTAGAAATAACTTACAATTTATAAATTGATATTATATATGTATATAATATTAAATATATATATGTATAATTTTCAACGTTTCTTGTTTTATTAAATTCTGATTTATATTGAATTCTATACATTCATTCAAAGTCTAAAATTGAATTTTCAAACTACCGTGCCATTTATAGCTCGTTTTAATTAAATTTTAAATTTTAATGTTCTAACTTCGATTAAAATAAATTTTAAGTCATTTATTCTTAAATAATTCATCTAAAATATTTAATTTCTAAGAAAATTAATTAAAAATAAATTTTGAATTGGTTCCAAAAATACGGGTTGTTGCAATCTAGGCTGAGGCAACATCTCCCTATCTTCATTTTAATTTTTAGAATAGAGGTATGGAGGAAGAATGAAAAAGTGTGTGGAAAACAATAGGAGTGCTAGCCTTTAATAGACTTCCTAGGATAATCCCTAACCGTTGGATATTAGGTTTTCTAACCCAGCTATATAATAAATCCAATGAACCTTATTATAAAAACAGTCCTGATACAGAACAAATAACCTGCCCAACATGTCACTGGATCGACCAATCGACCTATCGGTCGACCCATGGGTCGACCCAAACTATGCATGGGTCGACATAGTCCCAGGTTAGGTTGTCCCATAACGGTCTTGTTTTCCGCGTTTGTCTGAAGTTTGAATTATTTTGAAAATATTTGTATATAACCTTTTATATACACACACACACACAAACTTCTAAGGTTCATAACTTCTTCATATGTTATCTGTTTGACGCAAATTCGGAGTCTATCTGAACCTGAATTCCGAGAAGAACGCAATGATAAAGCTGGTTTTACTTAATTATGAATATTTAATTAAGCATTTTTTATTTTATTGCCATTATAGTACATTTAATGTATATTAAATTACGAGGTTTTATAGAAACAAAATGAACTTTCATTAATGCAACAATGTTTTACTTCAAAGTTACAAAAGATATAGCAGAGTATAAAAACTACACAATGAAAATACTAAAGATTAGTGGAAGAATCCCGAAATGTTCCAAATACGGCTCCAGTCTTATCCTAGCACATGCCCCATAAAATATCTCCAGGACATACCTGCAAAACCTTAACTACTAGGTTACGCATGTAAAACATAAGGGCACCCAGAGTTTGAATGGAAGAAAAATAAACTCCGAGTCAGTCATGCGACTAGTGTGAGAACTTAAAAACAGTTGTTTCGAAAAAACAAAAGAAATGTATCTCATAAGACCACGTCGCAAGTGTGGAATGGGTTTTTCTCTTAAGATAACAAAATACTTACTTTATCAAACCATGAATATTACTTTTAATTACATTAATTCAAAAAAAATTAAAGTAAATTTATTTGAATTGTCTGAAATTTTTACCATTATTAAATTTCGGTGGTTATTTTTCCTTTAATTTGAAAACTGTCGGTTCATATTGGATATTAGATGCCAACAATGACCAATGAAAAGGATGTTCCTTAATCTAATGGGAACACCTCTAGAGGGATGCACTCCTAAGAAAACAACTCATGACTTCTCTGCTACACAAAGTCGGACCATCTCTATATGCAAACCTGCTAAATGGCAACACAAACATGTCATTCCTCAAACCAAACTGGGTGTGAATGCCCTTGCAATCCTGAATCTCTTCAAGTTCCACTGAAGTAATTTAGTTATGGATATACGACCCAACAGAAATATCAATAAGAAATCCCTTCGATGAGACGATCTCCAGTCTTCCACCATCGTCTTCAATATCTTCATTTTCTCTAATAACATTGTCAAATTATTCAAAGTGGTTTTCGGATAGGCCTCCTACTCCGATCTCTTTGAATAATTATCGTGGGTTATAAAAACAATATGGACTTATGCAGACTTTCAATTAAATCTCTTCCATTCCTATATTTGCTAAACCAAAACTTTCCATAAGTAATTCTTAACTATTCATTCCTTAACTGAGGACAAAACACTTTCCCTTAATCATTAATACGCAATCATTAATTAAAAATTTATTACCTAACTTTGTTTTTAGCAAAATCCTTAATTGTTAAACTCTTTAATCCAAAAATCCATTCCTTCAAATCTTTAAACCAAGATTTATTAACCTTAACCAATATTCTACTTAAATTCATATTCCAATCTCGTTTTCAAATCTTAATATATAGATTAATCCCATAAGTTCGCCATTTAAAAACATATCTTTTAAACCAAAGATGATTAAGCTTTATAAATCTTGATAATCATTTCCGATTGCTTTCTCTTACGTTAAATTTACGAAACTAAACCTTTGTTTCTTAAATTGATTCCTAAATCTTCCATTCCTTGATTAGGAATTATTTCAATAAAATCATTCATTAAACTTTAACAAAGATTCATTAACTATTTATTCCTTAGCTTCCCCTTTTAAAATCCATCTTTTAATCAAAGATCATTTAATATCGTTTTCATTAACCTTTAATTAAAAGAATTTTAATCCTCCAAAATTTCCAACTTACAAATCTTTAAAATAAAGATTCATTTAATCTTAACCAAGTGTTAATACATTAATATTAATCTATAAATGATGGGTCGATCACATAGCAGAAGGATGGGTCGGTCGCTGTCTTATAGCATGGGTCGGTCGGAGGCTAAAGCAGTGGGTTAGTCGCAGTTTACTTCCTATGGGTCGGTCTCCAACTAGCACTATGGGTCGGGATTGGTCCTTTATCTGATGGATCGGTAGCCACTTTACAGCATGGATCAGTCGGTATCAAAAGGATGGGTTGGCTGGCTCCAAAGGTATGGGTCGGACAGAAAATTAACCAGTGGCATTTTCATAAATAGTGCTAAGATCGATCCATAACCTACACACACTATATTATAGACTTTCCACTTTATTCTCTCTACACCTATAAATACCATATGGCCTCCACCATTAAGGGGATCGCATCTTCTGACCATGAAGTGCCGCTCAATTCTCTCTCTACCATTCCAAGACATTCCAACTGTCACTAATCTCGCATCAAGCCTGGATTCAACATTGGATCTTCCATGGATTCACCGAAAATCATCTAAGTGTTCCAACTATTGAAGATTCCTTCAATAACCATCACATTTTCAGAGATTCATTGTTTTCGCATTGAATTCAAGTGATTCAAGTGTAGTATAAGAGAATAAAGAGAAATACTTGTAAAAGAGAGAAAATGTGTGCAAAATCAAGAGTCATATACCTTGTAATTGCTATGATGATAATGAGAACTTCTTCTATACTAGACGTAGGCCATTTTTAGGTAGATCCACTCTAAAACTCTTTGTTTTTTTACTTTTTCTGTGTTTGTGGCTCCATATACTTAAATCTTATCCATTGTGAAGTATAAAAATCCTCTTTGGGGGTGTTTGTGCAATTTTTCGTATACAAAATTTTTGGCGCCCACCATGGGGCCACGTTCACATTCTCAAGTTTAAGTGCTTTGTGGAAGTAGTGAGGTTTGAAGCTTGTTTCTATGATAGATTCTCCAAATCTAAGATCTGGACCAATTGACAAATTCTCTTCTAGGTACAAAAATTTGCCCGACATAATGCCACCGAACAAAATGGGAGGTAAAATTGTTATAGGATTTTCCGACAATGTTTCTAATGAAGAAACACTACTAACCAATCACTTTGAAGTTGGTGAAACTTCAACAGGCGGAGCCAGAGTAACTAGAGATGAGCTAAACGTCGTTGTCGCCAATTTAAATCAACGGATGGATGCCTCCGCTAAAGCTTTGATGGATGCTAATCAGGCTCTTATCAATAAGATAATTTTTTTTCTTAATGCTCAAGCAAATCCCGCACCTACTCAAAGAGTTCATGTCAGAGGAGAACGCGAATTCATCAGGTTCTGATCATCATCTTAATGACAACATGGAAGGTCTTGATGGTTAAGAGTGTGACAAAGTCAATAATGATGTCCAAGATTCCAAGCCAAAGTCTCAACTTCATTTTGATCGAAATACCCGAAGAGTTGCTAGTCCCACCAAGGGGGAACCTTCCCATAGTGGAGGTAAAAGACCTAGATCCTCTAACCGCGATCGCCCGCCAACACGAGCATCCGTCAAAGTGACTGAAGTCCGCTCTGTGGACCAACACAACTCAAAATAGTGTATCATAGATTTGATAAAATAGATCATGAAGGATATCATGGCCCGCAATGACAGTGAGAGGGAATAGGATTTCTCCCCCAGCAAAAATCCATTCACTACAAGGTTTCCAAAGCAGAGTACCCTAAAAAGTTCACTCATCCTACTCTACCTCCGTACAATGCGACTTATGATACAAATCACTTCCTATACAAGTATGAATGGCACATGAATGCATCCAAAACGACAGACGAAATAAAGTGCCTATGCTTCCCCATCTATCTTGAAGGCGTGGCATCACTATGGTTCATGAAGCTGCCGCCCAAATCCATTAATCGTTTGCTGATTTGACTCTGAAATTCAAAGAACAATTTAGACTGTAAGCTACGAAGGCTAAGGATGTTATTTATCTAACATTGACGGAACAAAATCCAGGAGAGTCTGTTAAATCTTTCCTTAAGAGATTCAACACTGCTTTATCTGAGGTGGGGAATCCTAAGCCCTGCAAGATCTTAATGTCTCTAATCGGCGCCATAGATAAGAAGAGAGAATTAGTAGATGGATTAAAATGAAAGAACCAAACACGCTTGAGAAATTCTATAAAAAAGTAGAAGAGTATATGAGAGTAGATGATGATCTTGTACCTCTTTAGATTATTGATGGTAACAATCTTCTTGAAGCCTCCAAAAATGTTGCTACCCAATATAATCAGAAGAATAATCAGGGGCAAAAGCGCATCAACGATAGGAGGGGCAACAAGGATTATTAGAAAATCTGCCTTTTTAACTCGTCAGAGATGGTGCCTTTGAACAGCAGCCCCCGAAAATACCTATCTTGCAACAAAAAATTCTGAAGAGTATGCGGAACCAAAACCGATAAAGGTAGGCGATATGGCAATTAACTCGGGTAAGTTCTGTAGGTTTCCTAACCAGCCCAGTCATAACACAAACGAAGTAGACATCTCAAAAACCTGATTGAGGAGTTGATTCAAAAGAACAGGCTGCAATAGTATGTCAAGAATCTGAAAGCATCAAACTCTACTCTAGTTCTTCAGGGACAGGGTGCACCTACTAATCAAACTGGTTCAAGTAACGAAACCGGGGCACGATAAAATGCAAGACAGGTGATCAACTGAGGACCAACGGGTTGGTGCTCCAATTTCAAATGGCTCAGAATAAGCAATCATGATCACCACTACTTTAATTCATGCTTTGCTTCATGTTTTATAACATGTTATATTCAAAACTTCTTATAGGAAAGTCTGCAATATTTTGCAAGTGATGTTAGGTACACAAGCTCTGTGACTAAAAGCATATTTGCTAAAAAAAAGTCTACTACATGCAAAATTTTCGATATTTTTAAAAAATAGCTTAAAAACGATTTTATGTTGTAGGATATCCGTTGGGCGCTTGTTTCTTCAAATTCTGACGCATCAAAAAACCCAATAACACTAACTCAAAGGTTGCATGATATAAATGACAATTTGCGTAGGTGCCACGTCTAAAAACATCGCTTTAAAGAGTGAATAGACAAAGTCGTAAAGGGTCGAACAACGGAAGACATACTTGGCTCCCGCTGAGCTATTGCCAACCCTTGCATGTTCCAAGGGGAAACCTACGCCCGACTGCAATAGCTTGCCATAGTCAAGTGCATCTAGCAGGAGGCTGACGTTCGCTCTGCGTAATGACGTAAAACCTCACAAAGTTCTGCTCGGAAAGGGCACCTCACTGCAGATGGGGTAAAAGGACATCAGTTGTTCCACTGACACTTACCATGTAAGTGTACCTACCAAGGAGACTGGTGTTCTCCCTGAACCTCTCGGTTGTCCCACGGACACTTACCACGTAAGTGTACGTACCAAGAAAACCGATGTCACCCTGTGGAATGATGCAACCTTACTCTCGCAAAGTTTTGCTCAGAAAGGGAACCTCCTCACACATAGGGTAAAAGGACATCAGTTGTCCAGCAGACACTTACCAGGTAAGGGCACCTACCAAGGAGACTGGTGTTCGCCCTGAAGCTCTCGGCTGTCCGTGGACACTTACCACGTAAGTGTACCCACCAAGGAAACTGATGTTCACTCAGCAAAACGATGCAACAACCAAAATCCTTCCCCTTACTATAAGTAATCCCTTCCTTAGCAAAAATATGTATAAAGCCTCTTTGGAGGCGCTCGATAAAGTCTCTAATGTTGATTCGGTTGACGGGAGAAAACATACATTGAGTTATAATCGACCACTTCACAGTAAAGGCACTCAATGAGGTCTCCGATGTCGAAACTAATCAATAAGAGCAGGCAAATGTCGAGTAGCCAAAAAACAAAAACAACTCACCATAAGCGATGGTTAAAAACACTTCCTATGGTAGAGTATGTTACAAAATTAACCCTATTTCAATCAATAATGTTAAGCTTCCTAACAGGATTAACAAACTCAGAAGTTTAAAAGAGCGCTAGCCTAAGAAAAAATGCTTAGTCAGTGAACAACAAACTTCTAGTATGTTGATCTAAAAACAGGAAACCCAACAAATTTGATTGCATCCATTCATAACAATTTGTGATGACTCACGATATGGGGGCAACATCATCATACGAAATTGCTACGATGCGTACAAAACATACCGCGAGTTCATCACACTATCATACTGACTTGTAATTCGGAAAGAAGCAAATGTGCAGGAAAAGTACTAACAAAAAGCTGAAGTACAAAAGCAAGTTCGCATCGTCACACAAAAGTCAAAGTACGGACTTCCACAGAGTCATAAAGCGAGGACTGATGCTCGCATAAACATCTGGCCTATTAAGTACACGTAAAGCAAAATAAGTCCAATCGAAGCTTTATACCTTCTCCTTCTGTCTCCTGGAAGAACTGCTAGACCCTAAGGAAGCCTCGATTTGAGTCTGGGAAGGAGTTGTAGCGTTAGACTGACTTTCATTCTCAGCCATAACGTCATCCAGAAGGTCTTTGGGAGAAGGGGAAGATAGTGATTTCTTGGAAATACCATGCTTCTTATGCCTCGAGGTAGGACTCTTGGTCTTCCTCCTAGATAAAACATAAGGTATGTTTTCGTAGCATTTCAAGAATTAGGCGTTCAAACGATTAATCCTTTTACATCGTATAATTATTCGGAATGAGTGAAAACCCGGCCTTTCCAAATAATTAGCGCATCTTTTAAAACGAATCGGTTTACAGGATCTCATGGACCTCATTCCATTGTTTTATTCAATCTATTCATTGAAACTATATTATGTTTTAAGACGTCAAGACTCTTCATTTCTATCTCATCGAGCAAAACTGGTAATATTCCATTTTTAATCGTCTTATGTTTTGGTAAATTTAATTACCTTTCAAATCCTATCCTTCAAATCTTGTTGAAAGATTTTAAATCAAATATTCTGATTACTTAACTTCAAATTCCAAGTTAAATCTTTCCAATAATATTTATCAATTTTTCGCCATTTGCCTCATGTAAAAACATGTTCATTCCTTTCCCAAAAATCTTTATAAATAAAGATTTCATTTGCCTAACTTGGAAAATTATCTTACCTTTTTATTGTGCAAAGAACAATGTTATTGAAGACATCATTCACAATAAACCCAAAATCATATTTCCTTTTATATTGGAATCTCTACAGAAATCATATTGGTTTATGATCACTATAAACCTCCATATCCAACAAACACTATAAGCGGGATAACGACACAATCATCCATGGAGACTTATCTCAGCCAATGACAAATCTAGTTTCTATTCAATTTCAGTTTAATTAAATAAATTGGAAACTTGGATTCTAATTTACCCTTATTAATAATCTCATTTATTAATAAATAAACTCTTTTATGTTTAAATGAAGATCTTATTAAATGTTTAAACCGGATTATATTGATGTCGACAGGTTAACTATTCGTAATGTAAATGCCTAATTAAGCAATTAATTTTTAAATGATTTTCAAACGTTCACGTCACCAGTTTCATTGGCTAAATTTATGCCAATTTGGAATTAATGGCGACTTTATGTTCATGCATTAAACATAATTTCTTAGCTTATATTTTAAAGTTTCATTTGCTACAACTATTTTTAACCTGTTTTACTACCTCATGGATTTCAGTTCACGCATATCTTATGTAAACCTGTTTGGAACTAAAAAGTACGATGCATTTCAAAAGTAGACGAACATAACAGTGTTTTCGTAAAAGACTTTTATGATTATCAATTTTGTTTCGACTTAAACTTCATAGTTTTAAAACATAAACCATGATGTGTTGAGCATGACTATATGTCAATTTCTTTTGGTATCAAAACTTGATTATAACCTGATATTAATTTTGTTAGATTTTCTTCTGCTCATATTGTCATTACGTCAAACTTCAATTTATGCTGGTAAGGATTTGTTCTATTGTTGTTTCTGAGTTCAATTTGTATGTTTAAATTATTTTATTTAATTATGTTTTGAAGTTTTTTTCCTTTTTAACAATAGTTTTTTGTATGGCAGTAAAAATAATTTTATGGTTGTCTTGCTGTTAAATTAATTTACGCAGTTGACCAGAAGATACGTCGATTAAATATACATAAGGCAACAAGTGTAAACATGTAATATAAGATATCTTTACTGTCTAAAAAGTCTTATATAAATGACTATATAAAAGACTATTAGTTATTATGTTTATCTTGGCAACAATTTACTAGATTCATAGCAAGACTGTTATAAATGGAAATATAACAACTAACTATATAGTGTTTGATCAAAATCAAGTATTATAAAATTAATAAAAAAGGTTTATGAATTATAACTATGTTTTCCAAATGCGGTTTAAATTTCATATGTAAATTGAGTGTCTACTAAAAAATTAATGTCAAAGATATGTCAGTGTTTAGTGCTGATGGTTTCTTTTCACGGTCCATCCGCAGGGTCAAAGAATCACCTTAAAGTCATAATTTCGAATCATGAACAAATTTGATAGTTTTATTTGCGACGAGGTAATACAATTGATTAAACTTATATGAAACTCAAATGATGATTAACAGAATGGAATTGATAATGTTTGGTTGGTTAACATATTAGTTTACCATTTAAAGTTCATGCAAACTCGACTAACACTACTTTCTAAAATTTTAAATTATTCCTATTATATTTATATTGGAAAGAAACTAATAATATCTTGTAAAGTTTGTAAAGTTCAACTAAAGTGGTGGAACTACAATAATATGAAGCACGGGGACCTTCTTTCTTTATTGGAAAATGAATATAATGAGGTTTTGAAAAGCATGGATGACAATCCAACGGATCTTGGACTTTATGACAAACTTTTTGAAGCGTACAAAAAATGGAAAGACCTCAGCAACGTAGAAATGTGCAATGGAAAGCAAAAATTACCTGGCTTACGGATGGGGATACCTGCTCGAAATTCTTCCATGCTAAGATGTTGTTGAGAAAACACAGGAATAACTGGAACAACATAATGAAATGCAATGGTGAACTTATACATGATGCAGGCAAAATCGAAAATGAAGCTATTAAATACTTTGATAAGATCTTTAACTCGGAGACTCCTATGCTTGAAACTTTTCCAGAAATAAACCGCAGATTCTACATAAATGATAAGGGGAGAGAATATTTATTGCAGAATATTGCTATGGAGGAGATTCGTAAGGCGGTGTTCTCTACATCAGATGATAAAAGTCCAGGACCTGATGGTTTTACGACAAAATTCTACAAAGTCCACTGGGATATGATCAAAGATTGCCTACTGGATCTGACTCAAGAAGTTATTGACACAGGTAAACTCGCTAAGGGTATTAACTATACTTTTCTCGCACTCATGCCTAAAGTAGAAAACCCTGTTTCTATTTCCGATTACAGACCAAATTCATGCTGTAACATGATATATAAAATCATTTCGAAAGTTATTTGCAATAGAATTAAACTTACCTCAAAATATTGATATCTGAAAATCAGTTAGCTTTCATTCCTGGAAGTTTTATTGCAGAAAATATTATGCTTTCTTATGAACAGATCAGACATTTCTATAGGAAAGGAAGTAATCATGTCTGCATTAAAATTGATTTACAAAAAGCATATGACATGGTGAATGGACGGTTTGTATGTCACATGCTATATATTATGGGGTTCCCCCGTCGACTAGTTCGTGCTATCAAAAATTGTATACCAACCCCTACGTTCTCAATCCTAGCACAAGGCAGCCCTACAGGCTTCATTACTAGTAACAGAGGATTAAGACAAGGGGACCCTCTCTCCCCTTATCTGTTTTGCGTTGCGATGGAATACCTCTCTATTCTAATGACTAAGGCTACTATTGGCAATAGTATCCCATCTACAATCAAGAGCCAAACATTACACATCTGGTTTACGCTGACGATTTAATGATCTTCTGTAAATCCAATTTAAATGGTGCACTAGAAATCAAAAATATTCTGGAAAAGATGAGGGATTTTTCTGGGCTGAAAATCAATAATCTAAAATATAAAGTGTTTTTCAGCAAAGGGGTGTCAAATAAATCGCAATTTCTATGGATTTTGGACATGAAAGAAAGTAAACTTCCGCTGATATATCTTGGCGTCCCTTTATCTAACAACTACCTACATTTTCCAGACTGTGGCGAACTTTTTGATAAAATACGAAAACAAATGGATAGTTGGGACTAAGGCTCCTATCGTTGGCAGGTAAAATTGAATTAATTCGCTCGGTGATAACTCCGATGGTGATGTACTGGTTGCTTACCTATCATTTGCATGTGGCAACTATTAGTAAAATAAATAAGCTTTGTCCTAACTTCATTTGGACTAGTAAACAACACAACATTTCATGGGATACTTTATGTACTCCAAAAGCTGAGGGGGGAGTTGGCTTACGCAACATCAAGGAGATTAAATCCGCAGCAGGATTGTAACGTCCCACTTTTCAGTACAATTTAGACTGACATTTTATTGCTACAACCAATCCAACTTACACAGAAAAGAAAAAGGTTAAGAGAGAGAAATTAAAGGATGAGGGAGAAAGAAAGAAATATTAGAATAAAAGAAAGAAGAGGAACATCAGAATCTCACAGCGGAATGAACAAAATATATAATAGAACGAATATCTTTACATAAAAGAGAATTTGTTTACACAAACCAGTCATCAGAGTACAACACCTTTACAACTGCTGCCAATTTCTTAACCAATACTACATATTGATTTAAAACATGACAATTGTTGAATTTAGATTCAACAATCAATATTTATTCAATCAACGAAATCTAAACAGGATATGATATAAATTGGGATAAACAAACAGTATGGAAACAACAAATACTATACAATTTATTTGAGGAATCCGGTTAGATTCCTCCAACCTGTTCTTCCCTGCACAATAGTTTAAAATAATGTTTGTCACTAATATATGAAATGTCATGCATTTTAACGGTCAATTTAGAAACACAGACAAATAATCAACCAATAAATGAATAAAAATCATCCATAGCGTCCATTCAGCCAAATAAATGATAAATATTAATGATATGAATTTAACACATCGCAGTATTTCAGAAGTGTGAGAGTTAACTCATCATTTATTCCCAGTTGACGGTCAGGTTGTTTTATCTGATTTTAAACTGGCGTTTAACATCTGATAGAATTCCGGTTATTTCCAAATTCTTCCGAACCAGCTCAACAGTGTAGCATTCATTGTCACGATCCTAACGGATCTAGCTTTACCCAATTCTGATTAGTAAATCAAAAGTTATTATCGTTTTAGTGATTTAATTTTAATTAAAATAATTGTTCTTTAATTACAAATGATTACCACCTAATTACTTAGGATTAGAAGGAATTTATTACAGTCAATTTTTCTCCCTCACTCCTAGTCGCATGTAACACTGCAAATCCAGAATCCTTGCCCCAAATTTGTGTAATCATATTTGATTTAGATACAATAGGATCAATTTTAATTTTACAGTTCAATATATAAATTAAGATACTAATTCTGTTTTAAAATTAAACATTAAAAAAACTTCCATGTCATCAATACCTTAGTCCATCGTTTCAGTTAACGTTTTTCTTCCTTCAACTGGAATATGATCTCGATGTCCACCTACAAACCCATTTACGTCCTCACCATCGAACCCAAAATCACCGCCAACCGATGCCCTGAGACCGATCCTCTACCACTGGCACCTCCGCCACATCCTCCACGGTCACCGTCGACGGTCCCGGTCTTCCCAAAAATCGAAACCAGATCCAAATGTACTACACAGCAAACCCCTTGTTTAACCCCTTTGCCACCGCCATCTTACGGCACCGGAGACCTCCATTCTGCCACCGCTGGCTTCGCTGTAGGTTTCACTTGCTCCTCGACCAACTCTGGTCCACTCCGGTGGCCCACAACACGACCACGCCTCCAAAAACCGTAACCCACTTCCAGAAACTCGAAAAACAGCACCCCCTCCGTTAAACCCTCATTTGAAGACAAAGAGAACGAGTGCTTTGTAGAGGAGGAAAATGTTTTCCTTTGGGTTACTGCGATCGAAATTTGGAAGGGTCAAAGAAATTTTCACAGTATATAAATAGAAGAGGGAAAGAAAGTGTTTTCTCCGTTTTCTAGAAGGCATGTGCTGAAATTTGTCTCGTGTTTCCATTCGTACAGACAAGAATCCGCCCATTTTTATTTTGCAGGATATATATATATATATATATATATATATATATTTCTAAAGCTTGGCAACAAAGGAAACTAGGGTATCAGAAATATTTCAGCAAGGACGAAGCGTTGTACAAATAAAAAAACGGACACAGGTGTGTATGTATATAAATGTCAGAACATTTTCCTATATTTGTACATTGATTAGCTGGAGTTCGATTTTCATGTGCTTGAGAAGATAGGCTTGCAGTTTGAAATTTTATTTCAGAGTTGCACACGAAAGGATGTTGTCGGTAAAGATATCTCCATGATTCGGACCAACGATTATATTTTTCCCTAGAAGTGACTAACGATCTTTTATAACGTATAACGTTCGACGTTTAAAGTTCGTACGAACGCACATAACCACTAATTGAAACAAAACTGAAAATTACACAAAAATTAATTATTATGGTTTTGAGTAAATTAATTTCGTTAAAACCAGTGTCGTTAGAAAATCAACTATTTTATAATTCCATATTAAGTCGATAAAATATACATTGATTTCAAAATAAACACATCCATTGACAATAAATTATTATTATCAAATATATACAAACAAAATCCATTTAACTTCATAAATAAACCAACTAAGATTTTACGCTTGATATATTGAGTTTCAAGTTAAAATGATATTCAATATATTAAAAATCCCTTCTATTTATAAAACAAACCATTATATCTCAATAACGAATTTATAGCGACTATGTAAAATTTTGATTTGGATATAAAACAAAATCTACACTATGAAAACTCGATTTTTCTGCTTCATTAGAAATTATTACCAAATGGATTCGGCCATTTCTTATTTCGAAGAAATCCGACTAAAATTGGATCCTGTATAACCAATTAAGTTCAAAACGCTATATTACGAACTACCGCGCTGCTGCAGTTCATTATATAATTAAATTTATAGTTTAAACTTTTAAATAGCGCTTAATAAGCGAAATCGTAAATAAAATCAAATATAAACTTTATATAAATCCTCTTACGTTACCAAATCATATAACAACGCATATTCAACCAATTTCGACTGTTTCGAAATTAAATTATTATTATATTATTTAAACAAATAAATTATTCAAATTCATTAATTCCAAACCATTTAAATCCAAATCGATATCTAAAACAAAATTAAATATTAAAATAAATGGCTACAAATCTGGGTCGTTACATTCCTTCCCCCTTAAAATAATTTCGTCCCCGAAATTGCTAAGGTAAGAAGAATGTTGTAAACCCAATTTTTCAAAAATCTATTTTAGTTATAATCATTACTTTCTAAACTTTAATTTAAAACTAATCCAACTAATTTTAATACTTATTAACAAAAATTTCCAAAAATATCATAAATTTTTCTAACACCTTAAATTTTGGAAAAAAATTGGCAGAGTCTCCCCTGTACGGAAGGACATCTGCAATATTGTAGGAACAAAAAATATATATTCATCGACCAACACGTTCGTAAAAAGAAAAAATCCAATTCGTGAACCCCAAATCAAAAACCAAAAATTCATATTTTGCGTAGGCGTACCTTTTCGAATGTTATTACGCAGTAAGTGATAAACTATAAGCGAGCCTGCTCAATTACTATGCAGCCCCAATCAGACTGGATTCACTTAACTACAGAATCTTCTTGGACATGTTTTAAAGATAAATTAGCTCTTCTGCACCTTCTTTCAACTCGAATGAACTTCATTAGTTTCAAAACAATGCCGGTTAAATTTAAATATCCATACCACCTTGAATTTATCCCAATAAATCAATTCTGTTTAAGATTGGCTTCAATCAAGTTCATTCAACTTTAAATCCATATCTATGCAATCAATCTCAACCAGATGATCCCAAAACATTCCATTTGGATATTTATATTTCTCAACTGAAGTCAATTTAGTGATGACTTAAGTTATATTTAATTTCAATATTCAAGTTTAAATTTTACATATACGATTTATTCAACATAACATGAGTTAAATTTCCATATTTCACATTTCAAATTGAAATGTCTTTTGGTTCATCCAATTCAACCTCATAATCAAACACATTCAAATCGATCAATCATGGCAATACAAGTTTCAAACAACCAGTCAACAATTTAAGATAATTATTTATTTTTATTTATACAAAATATAATTAGGAATTTTTTTTCATTTATCCCATTTAAAAAATAATTTTATATTAAAAATACAAATACGTGCACTCATATAATTACACTCAAACTCAATCTAGGGTATTACTAACCCCATCTCTATCGAGTTACGCCACAGAGCCAAGGTTATCACTAAACCAAAAGCTCTGATACCAAGTTGTAACATCCCACTTTTTAGTACAATTTAGGCTGACATTTTATTGCCACAGCCAACCCAAATTACACAAAAAAGCAGAAGGTTAAGAGAAAGAAATTAGAGGATGAGAGAGAAAGAAAGAAATATTAGAATAGAAGAAAGAAGAGGAACATCAGAATCTCACAGCGGAACGAACAAAATATATAATAGAACAACATATCTTTACATAAAAGAGAATTTGTTTACACATACCAATCATCAGAGTACAACATGAATCAGATACAATGGAATAACTTTGATTAACTAATGGTGAAGCCTCCTGCTTCCAGCTTTTGAAACTCCAAGTGAAAACTAACCTGTCAAATATGTTCGGTCTGACCCAAGCATATTTTGAAGCAAAACAAAAACACCCGGATCAGTCTGAAATACTTTCAGTGGTAAATTCACATCAAATAATTGGCTTAACTTTATAAATCCTTTTTGAAACAAAAGATAATAGTAAGACCAGTCCACACATAAATACGGACGGATTTTACCTTACTATAACCTAAAACATTTTTGAAACGATATTATTCTAATATTATAATAGTGTCTATCAATTCACAAATAAATAGCAATCTAGCGGAACACTTGCATCTCACGCTCCACATATATAGTATACAATTAAAAACCGCGGGCGCTTATTGGAAATTGGATTTCGACTATGACAAGGTATGGAACCACCTGCCGATAGTGTATCTCTAGAGGCGAATACACCGGGTTCAACAAGAACGTCTTGCAACCCGGCCCACACTTGACCGACCACTCATTTCGCTTGAGTGTATCGAATGTATATCACCAACGGTTGGGATTAGCAACCGTTTCCCGAAAAGGGACAGCATCGAAACAGATTAAAGAAGGAAATGGAATTTCTCTAGATAGGTGATTATACACCCTAATGGGAGCGACCCACATAGCCATGTTACCTGCCCGATTTTTGTCATTTCCCGGTTGATGAGGCTTGAGGTTATAATCGACTTTTGGAACATCCGGCCATAATCCACTTTGAATGTCACATTGTCAGATCCGCCAGATTTCACTAATTCACGTCCAAAAAAAAAATACTAATCGTTAAGCTAAGAGAAGGTGTCTTCTCCTCCATGAATAGTGATACATTTGAGGAAATCAACGTACGTGATACCTTTGGAAATACTCTGTCAAACACTCGTCCATACAAGTCATCCAGGAACAGGATGAACCGAAGGTACCCTCCTACTGCATCCAAGGAATCAGCCTATAGATCAATAGCGAGTAGTCCTTGCAAATCCGTCGATTTCAATCCCGACAGAACCACTGTATATCTTTCGCTGCAGACCAGAGATTATGAGCAATTCTTCCGTTATGAATATCAACGGTCTTCAATTGCTCCATCTTTATCCCTTGCAACTTAGCTTCGTACGTAACGTTGATTCAAAGTGGTTTTGGGTCTAGTTCCCATCCCGGTCTCTTCGAAACAACACGTCAAAAGGTCCAATAATGTTTTGTTGATAGTTTGGTGTTTTAACTATCAATATCAACAAAACAATCATCCAATCAAATTGGTCAAACAGTATGATCAAGTATATTGGCAGCTTAGGTTCTCATTTTTTAAACCATTCATCAAAACTCTTTATCGAATTATTTAAAATCGTTTTCTTGACTTAAAGTCAATTCCATTTAAATATCTTGCCAATTCACCTTTTGTTTCACCACTTGGAAACAATACCTCTCATTTACTCTCACCTCGATTTATTCTCCTTCAATCCTGAAAATATTGTTATATTTTCATCAACCATTTATTTCCTTAATCCCGAAAATATCCATATATTAATACATCGTTAATTCACTAATATAATCTCATTGCTAATTCTTATACGGTAAAAACCGTGTTAAACGACACATGCTTTCTTATTAAAACTCAATAACTTTAATTACTTAAATTCCAAACATTTATTTCTGTTTCAAAATTAATATACCCCATCCATTCCTTATTATTTTAAATAAATATACTTTACTCATATTATTACCATTTTCTAGAAAACAGTGCTATAGCCTATAGGTATAATTAAACTATATGTATCAACCCGGACTAAATAATGTTAATGTACATTGTTTAATTTAAAACTTATTATATTAAATTTTATTTCAACTTGCAAATGAATTGCATTTTTTTTGCGAAAAATAATAACTCATTTTCAAATTCCTCTACCGTTATGAACCAATACCATTCCTCGATAATAGGGAAGTCAGTTAAGTTGGGGTATTTTATTTACCTCTCAGACCTTAATCGACAACGTTCTTATCTCAGAGTAGATAGAAGTTCATAACTTAACACACACATTCTTATAATATCGATCATATCTTCCTATTTAAACGATGGGTTATAATCCATATCTTTCCTTGTGATCATCTCGATGGACCGTCGCTATTTTACTTGATATATTTTCAAATAAATCCTTTACCCAAATACTAACCATTTGCTTCAAACCTCCTATATAGTATTCGATTCCTAACTTGGATTATATTAATCTAATCCATTTGCTTATATCTTTTTCCCAAAAACCCTTTTCACTATATAATCCAACATTGGATTTATTACCATAAATCCCCTTTTTAATTTCTTTTATTCAAAACACTTAACTATCCTTTTTACCTTTCAAATTTCACTTTGATTATGCCATTGACTTAATTCCGATCTTAGGTAAAATGTTTATTTAAAGCCCTTGGCCTTGTTTAAAACTTCCAATCCACTTTGCTTATAAACTTGCATTCGTTTACAAATACTTTATCCAAAAACCCTTTAGTATCATTAAAGCAAATGGTTGAACTTTATAATCCAATCCCTTATTACTTCTTTACTCTAATGGATAAGTACTTCCATTTACATGTTTCACGCTTCTTCTCTTTTATAGAATTCTTATTTTAAACTCGATTTCCTTTTATAACTTCTTTATGAAATTCGGATTATAAAATCCCTTTCCATATGCTTCTTCTAAATTTTGTTACATATCCAATTACGTTCTTAAATGAATTTTATTTAAGAAGTAATTAACTTCGTCATTATCTGAAGTAAAACCCTTTTATTTCTTCATTAACCAAAATAGTTTGGTTACCTTTCATTAACAAGTTATTAATAATAGTTTCTTTTATAAATAATAAATGATCCAATACTCACCTTGAATGTATTTAAATTAAGGTTAATAGCTTTTTAAAAGAAAATACCATTAAGTTTGATTAATTATCCATTGAAACTGTTCTTCATAAAGTTCATTGAAAACACATAAACAAAGACTCATTGAATTGTTTCTTTTGGAAACAACTGTTTAAGATGATTAACTTTCTGGTTAATATGTGATTTCTTTATGTATCCAAACACAAAGCTCGCTATATAGTTTCTTTTCTTAATAAAACCAAGTTATAGATTTTAACTTATTTTAACTTCTATTTGAATAAAACTTGAAATTTTGATTCAGTTGCATAAATAAATTTTGTAACTTAAAAATACGTCAATTTGCCTAACGGCGAATAAATGATGGATTGTAAACCAGCTGCTGCCAATTTCTTAACCAATACTACATATTGATTTAAAACATGACAATTGTTGAATTTAGATTCAACAATCAATATTTATTTAATTAACAAAATCTAAACAGGATATGATATAAATTGGGATAAACAAACAGTATGGAAACAACATATACTATACAATTTATTTGAGGAATCCGGTTGGATTCCTCCAACCCGTTCTTCCCTGCACAATAGTTTAAAATATTGTTTGTCACTAATATATGAAATGTCATGCATTTAAACGGTCAATTTAGAAACACAGACAAATAATCAGCCAATAAATGAATAAAAATCATCCATAACATCCATAGCGTCCATTCAGCCAAATAAATGATAAATATTAATGATATGAATTTAACACATCGCAGTATTTCAGAAGTGTAAGAGTTAACTCACCATTTATTCCCAGTTGACGGTCAGGTCGTTTTATCTGATTTTAAACTAGCGTTTAACATCTGATAGAATTCCGGTTATTTCCAAACTCTTTCGAACCAGCTCAACAGTGTAGCATTCATTGTCACGATCCTAACGGATCTAGCTTTACCCAATTATGATCAGTAAATCAAAAGTTATTATCATTTTAGTGATTTAATTTTAATTAAAATAATTGTTCTTTAATTACAAATGATTACCACCTAATTACATAGGATTATAAGGAAATTGGCATGGTCAATTCTTCTTCCTCACGCCTAGTCGCGTGTAACACTGCAAATCCAGAATCCTTGCCCCAAATTTGTGTAATCCTATTTGACTTAGATACAATAGGATCAGTTTTAATTTTACGGTTCAACGTATAAACTAAGATACTAATTCTGTTTTAAAATTAAACATTAAACATTAAAAAAACTTCCACGTCATCAGTACCTTAGTCCATCGTTTCAGTTAACGTTTTTTCTTCCTTCTCCTGGAATACGATCTCGATGTCCACCTACAAACCCATTTACGTCCTCACCATTGAACCCAAAATCACCGCCAACCGATGCCCTGAGACTGATCCTCTACCACTGGCACCTCCGCCACATCCTCCACGGTCACTGTCGATGGTCCCGGTCTTCCCAAAAATCGAACCCCATTCCAACTGTACTACACAGCAAACCTCTTGTTTAACCGCTTTGCCACCACCGTCTTACGGCACAGGAGACCTCCATTCCGCCACCGCTGGCTTCGCCGGAGGTTTCACTTCCTCCTCTACCAACTCTGGCCCACTCCGGTGGCCCACAACGCCACCACGCCTCCAAAAACCGTAACCGACTTCCAGAAACTCGAAAAACAGTACCCCCTCCGTTAAACCCTCATTTGAAGACAAAGAGAACGAGTGCTTTATAGAGAAGGAGAGTGTTTTCATTTGGGTTAGTGCGATCGAAATTTGGAAGGATCAAAGAAAGTTTCACAGTATATAAATAGAAGAGGGAAAGAAAGTGTTGTCTCCATTTTTCAGAAGGCATGTGTTGAAATTTGTCTCGTGTTTCCATTCGTACAGACAAGGGTTCGCCCCTTTTTATTTTGCAGGATATATATATATATATATATATATATATATATATATATATATATATATATATATTCTAAAGTTTGGCAACAAAGGAAACTAGGGTATCATATTTTCAGCAAGGACGAAGCGTTGTACCAATAATAAAACGGACACAGGTGTGTATGTATATAAATGTCAGGACAATTGCCTATATTTGTACATTGATTTGCTGGAGTTCGATTTTCATGTGCTTGAGAAGATAGGCTTGTAGTCTGAAATTTTATTTCAGAGTTGCACATGGAAGGAAGTTGCCGGTAAAGATATCTCCATGATTCGGACCAACGATTATATTTTTCCCTAGAACTGACTAACAATCTTTTATAACGTATAACGTTCGGTGTTTAAAGTTCGTACGAACGCACATAACCACTAATTGAAATAAAACTGAAAATTACACAAAAATTAATTATTATGGTTTTGAATAAATTAATTTCATTAAAATTGGTGTCGTTAGAAAATTAACTATTTTATAATTCCATATTAAGTCGATAAAATATACATCGATTTCAAAATAAACACATCCATTGACAATAAATTATTATTATCAAATATATACAAACAAAATCCATTTAACTTCATAAATAAACCAACTAAGATTTTACGCTAGATATATTGAGTATCAAGTTAAAATGATATTCAATATATTAAAAATCCTTTTTATTTATAAAATAAACCATTATATCTCAATAACGAATTTCATAGTGACTATTTAAAATTTTGATTTGGAAATAAAACAAAATCTACACTATGAAAACTCGATTTTTCTGCTTTATTAGAAAATTACTACCAAATGGATTCAGATGTTTCTTGTTTTGAAGAAATCCGACTAAAATTGGATCATGTATAACCAAATGAAGTTCAAAACGTTATATTACGAACTACCACGCCGCTTGGGACGGCCGGGAATTTCGCTCGATCTGAATCAGTCGTTAAACCGATCTAGACCGTTCGAAACCCCTGATCGTTTTGAGAACAGGACAAAATCAGAACACAAACAGAATAACATTTCATTGTATATTACAACAATTCTATCAGATACAAGAATAAACAGAGTATAAATGAATAAATTACATTCGACAAATATCAGAGATTACAATAAATTACATAGCAGCGGAAGAAAATATACAAAACACAACTGAAGGTGATATACGTATACAGAGATTTCCGGATATCTTTCCAGCTGTAAACCAGGATCCTGTGAATATAAATCTGCAAAACCAAAACTACTAGCTGCCCGTGTCGAAAATAGGGCACCTAGAGTTTAGGTTAAAACGATAAACTCCAGGTCAGTCATGTGACTGGTGTGAGAACTAAAACAGTTATTAATATTGGTTTTAAAGTTTGGCAAATCAAGGGACCACACCGTATAACACGGAACGGGTTTCCTCCCAAGGATACCTGTGCATAGAACAAACAGTGCAATGCTAAATAAAGAAAAATGAAGCTGTTATAAGACCCAGGTCCCATCACACAATGCAACGCAAGCCGGAGGATAGGGTTTTCCCTTATAACAGCCAAAGCATGCTTGATACGTTTCAAACAAATCATTTGATACTATAATAAGTGTATAGTGTCAAAACAATTTCAATCATAAATATAAATCATAGACGGCATGGGTACCATATATCATGTCGCCATACTAGTTCTACAATTAAAACCGCAATACACGTATTGGAAATTGGATTTCCGTCATGAGTCGAGGCAACATGCAAGCTCTTCTCCGCTTTCGAGACACTCTAGCAAATGTCTCAGGGCTATGCACTCTGGGCAACCCTGGATCTTCAGGGCCAGTCCTCACTTACGTTAGAGGATTGGCAATTCCTGAACACACGTTTCCCGGTCCTTACAGACCTAAAATCGAGGCGCCTCATCCAACAACCACATAGGTGAAAAGTATATAAATGTCAGGGCTGGTAAGTCACTAACACCACCAAAGCTAGAAAGAAACGTCGTGCTCTCCCTGTAGTCCGTATCCCTTTTTGACTCATACAGAGGTGTGAGGCTCGCGAATTCACGTTATACACAAAGCTGCCACGTAGGCCGTGCTTTGATCATCAACCACAAGACTTTGCTTTTCAACAGAAGCCTTGATCCATGCAACTCAGCATGCCACACAGGCAATTCATGCTATGCGATTGATATCTATCGATATATAACCTCTAAGCTCGTATGTCTCAGAGAAGGGCGTTAAGCAAGAGAATAAATTCTCCGCCGCCAAACAGATATATATTTAACAGAAATCAATCAACACAGAATAAAATCCAATGTCAGACACACAATCCATTTACAAGTTCGTTCTGGGTCTGAACGAAACCGGAGGCACTTTCCTCGCATATCCATCGATCTCCAAGTACGTCTGGACGATCACTAACTGATTCCCTCATCTTGGGTGTACAGCCCAATCAAGATCATCAGTAATCACCCAAACGATGTGAAGACTTCCGGTCTTCAACCACCGTCTTCATCTTCGACTTATCGTCGAATTGGTTATTCAGAATGGGTATAAACCCGGACTTTCCGAACAACCCGCGTATATTAAAAACAAATGTTACACAAACACAACATACGCCTCATTCCAATTCATTAGTCACTAACCGTAAATCAACAAGAGAACAATTTCCCAAACATTAACCCCGAAGGCCGAAACCAACATCAGATCAATACCCAGGGAACCATTCTTCTTAGCTAACCTACAGCTAGCTTCTAAATTCCACATTTTTAGGGAAAGGTTCCCATTAATTTTATCCAAGATAAATTCTTTAAAATTTATCCTTTAATCTTCCTTTGGATGTCGTTCCAAACCAAATTATGGTTTTCCAAACTAGTCGAGATTAGCGAACCACACCGAAGGAATTATTTATTTTATTTCCCAATCCCAACCTATTCATCCCATGAAGCAAAACTGGTAATACTCCACATCTAACACCACAGTGTTATCGGTAAAATTAATTACCATTTCACGTTCGAATCTGATTAAATATTTAACTATCGCTTTGGAGCAAAACTGGTGATACTCCATTCTCGCTCATTTTCTAAATTTGATAATTTAGATTATCAATTCAAATTTCAATCTAATTGCAGATTCATTAAAACTCCTTCTACTGGGTTAAAGAACTAATGTTATTTAAAAAACAGTTCACGACAAACCCAAATCACATTCTGTTTATTATCGGGTTAAAGAACTAGTGTTATTTAAAACACAGTTCACGATAAACCCATGAATCGGTTCTATTTACAACCCATTTCAAATCCAATTTATTTATTTAAAAATAAATGGGTTTAATTTTAGTTCAAAACTAGTTCATTTCGATAAAAATCTATTTTTATCTTTTCAAATATGGAGTTTTTCACCCCAATTTTTCCCAAATCATTTCTTATGATTTTACACAAATTATTGACATTCTTAATAATTTTATCAAGGCCCGTACAGTCGATTTCCATCAACGGCCATCGAACTGCACTTACAGCGACCTTTTCTGAAATTGATTTGGACATATCTCCAAATCAACCGTTAGATTTCAAATTTCTAATATTCATTAGACAGCTCTTTTCGTTACGAACCCAACGGTTTCGGTTTTAGGAGAATCCGACGGTCGGATCTCCCGTAATGTCCGTTTGAAATAAATGGTCGAAATTCACGAACTGCCGCGGCGCGGCGCGTTCTATTCAGGCCATTATATTATATATATAATATATATAATTTATATTTCGTCGATTTCCATTTAAAACAAATTTTATAAATCGTTTTAAATTCGTTTCAAAAACAATTTCAACTTCCATTTCGATTCAAATCAAAATTGAATTCTTCCTTATAAATTCGTTTTAAAATTCGTTTCTATTCAATTCAAATTTCAATTCAATTTGAATTCATTTCAATTCGTTTTCAATTCAATTCGAATTCGTTTTCAATTCAATTCGAATTCGTTTTCAATTCAATTCGAATTCGTTTTATATTCGATTCAATTCAAATTCGTTATATATTCGATTCAATTCAAATTCGTTATATATTTGATTCAATTCAAATTGGTTTTCTATTCGATTCAATTCAAATTGGTTTTCTATTCGATTCAATTCAAATTGGTTTTCTATTCGATTCAATTCAAATTGGTTTTGTATTCGATTCAATTCAAATTCGTTATATATTCGATTCAATTCAAATTGGTTTTCTATTCGATTCAATTCAAATTGGTTTTCTATTCGATTCAATTCAAATTCAATATCGTTATATATTCAATTCAAATCAAATTCGGTATATATTCGATTCAAATTCGTTTTCTATTCAATTCAAATTCAATATCGTTATATATTCAATTCAAATTCGTTTTCTATTCAATTCGAATTCAATATCGTTATATATTCAATTCAAATCAAATTCGTTATATATTCGATTCAAATTCAATTTGAATATAATCGATACAAATATCGTTCGCGTCAAAATAGCGCATCTCTAATCAACACGGCTTTATATTCAACAAATGGATCTATATTTCTTTCAATACACGACTCTATATCTTTGTCAACACACGACTAATCTCAACGAATGAGTACTATCCACGTGTGACTATTTTTGTTGTTTGATATTTTTTTTATAAAAATAAAGCGGTAAACTTTATTGTTAAAATATTTTGTTCAACACATGACTAGTCTCAACGGATGAGTACGGTCAACACATGAACCTTTACTTTATAATGTTCTTTATTTTCTAAATTGGAATGAGGCCCAATCAATTACCATATAAAGTTAATTATATGGATTCCATACAACACATGCATATAATAGCAACGATAAATAATCAACCATCATCCAAAGTGCACTACACTGTATAAGCGTCAAATATAGATATCTAACGCTTATAACAGCCTGTCAATCAATCGATCGACATACAACTAATTATTGGGATTAGTGTATGTCATATATTATCCCAATACCCGTGTGGGGTTTCAAACAATCAAACACAGATTTTATTTGTGCAGTTGGGCGATTTGTAAAATTTATCGACCCAATCAATATCAGTCAAATCAGTGTATATAAACAAATCGGCCGATTTGTTTATAAATATTTATTTATTCACTTTCACGTTAAAAATTATATTTTTAACGATAAAATATTTTATTTTAACACATGAATTTTTATTCAGTTCATTTACAAAATAAAAATGATAATTTTATTTTCCTAACTTATTTTAGAAAATTTCGGCGGCATAACGGCACGATACTAGAAACGGGACAAGGCCTAGCCTTATCCCCGGTCTAGTGAAGGCCCACGCCATTCACACATCAATCAAATCAATTTCATTTCACCAAACAATTCAATTCAAACCAAATAATCTAACCAACTACACAACCAAACAATTAAACAAACAAGCCATTCATGGTCTGTGGATGACGGGTGTCGGGTGCTACTAAACACCGTCTGCATCCTAGTATATATATATAACTAGAAAAAGAAATTGAAAGGTGAGAAATTCTCACCAATAGCTATCCTAACTCCACGGTACTTCAAATGTAGAAGTCTTCGTCATTTTCGCCTTTTGTCACTTTCGTTGCTCGTAGCCACTACATATATAAAAATCGAATTTTTACTTTGTTATTCAATATATAAAAATCGAATTTTTACTTTGTTATTCAATATATAAAAATTGAATTTTTACTTTGTTATTCAATATATAAAAATCGAATTTTTACTTTGTTATTCAATATATAAAAATCGAATTTTTACAACTACTTCAATATATAAAAATGGAATTTTTATTTCACTATTCAATATAGAAGAATCATATTATCACTTCACTTATTTTATATGTAAAAATTATATTTTTACATCGCTAATGTCATAACAAAAATCGTATTTTTATTATAAATAAAAATCATATCTTTCTTCGAATAAAAATCTCACCTTCATGAATATAAAATTTCAACTTTTATATTATTGAAAATCATTTCTTTTTGCTATGAAAAATCGCTTCTTTACAATGATAAAAATATCGTCTTTATAATGGTAAAAATATCCGATCTTTCCATAGTTAAAAATCAAACTTTTTCAAAGTTAAAATCAAATTCCTTTATAGTTTAAAGATATAATCTTTATTCGCTTTCATTTATATATAAAAACTGAAAATGAATTTCATTTTATTTTCAAAAATTCCATCTTTCTACTTACATTAAAAATCTAAATTTAAATTACTTCCTATCACACCGTACTATATAGATAAAAAATTCTATTTTTACACCGTTATTCTCTATATGAAGATTTCGTCTTTTCAAATATAAAGATTTCATTTTTCATCTTCTACTATATAAAAGATTTTATTTTTCATCTTCTACAATATAAAAGATTATATTTTTCATCTTCTACAATAAAAAAGATTATATTTTTCATCTTCTACAATATAAAAGATTATATTTTTCATCTTCTACAATATAAAAGATTATATTTTTCATCTTCTACAATATAAAAGATTTCGCCTTTCTATTTAAAACTCTTGCCTTTTCACTACTAAAAATCCCATCTTTTACCGTATGAAAATCACGTCTTTTACCATATAAAAATCACGTCTTTTTTCTATGGTTTGTAAATATATAAAAATCAGTTAAAAGCTCACCTTTTTTTCGCGAGTTGAAAGGGGGGGAAGAAGCTCCATCGTCGGCGGTGGCCAGAGAGGGCGAGGCGGAGGCTAGGGGTGCGAAAGGGGGGGTGCGCTGCGTTCTCGGTGGTGGGAGGAGGTGCTGCGGTAGAGGATTGGGGCCTCGCGCGTTTCAGGAGGGGGAAGAGGAGGAAGGGGAGAGCTGCGATGGGGGGGGGGGTGTGCGATGCGGCATCGATCGCCGTCGAGGGGGGGGGGCGACTGCGCGGCTGCGCCTTCTTCTTCTTTCTTTCTTTCTTTTTTTTGATTTCTGAACGAATTGAAAAACGAGAAAGGGGGGGCAGAGGTAAAGGAAAGGAGAGAGAAGGGTTAGGTTATTATATATTTTTTTAATTTTAAATTCAAAAAAAAAAGTTGACTTTTACATACGACCTCTAAACGAGGCCCACCGCCTGTCGTCCATAGCGTTTTACCCCCATTCCGAACACAATGGGATATGTATCGTAGGCTAATTCGATCGTTTCGATCAGTTTACGTCAAAATCAACATATAACTCTATATATTGAATTTGAACGCGCATTTCAATTTACTGGGGTCACATACTAACTCGAAAAATTCCAGGAAATTATTTTATAGCTTCGTATTGACGATACGGTCCTAACAAAACTAGTTTCGTCGAATTCTGAGACCGTTGGAAAAATGGCCATTTTCCAGTCGATTAAAATCAACTAAAACTGGTCAAACGCGTTTTCCTTTGCCACGCTCACATATTGATTCGAAAAATTATGAAATTTGAAACCTAGCAATAATTTGACATCACGGACCCAACAAAAGTGGTTTCGTCGAATTCAGAGGTCGTTTGCAAAATTTTCATTTTTCAGGGTCTGAATTCCATAGCGACTATTCAGAATTTTCAACTGGACATATCTTTTGATTCCCGCTATGAAATTTTGATTTTTCGGATTCGTTGGAAAGATATTCACAATAAGATCCTATTATTTTTGGTTTCATTAAAATCCGGTTTAATTTGCACTCGGTATATCAAATTGAAGTTTGAAATCGAATTATCGAACTACCGCGCCATTTTCAGTTCTATTTATAATTATATAAAAAAATTTATATTCTAACGACGACGCGTATAATATATACGTTCGATTTATATTCAAAATAAATTTCTCGTCGATATTATTTAAAATAATTCATTTTAAATATTCAAAATTCGCTAAAATTACCAAAATAAAAATTTTAAACTGGCCCTGATTTTCGGGTTGTTACACCGCTGCAGTTCGTTATATAATTAAAATTATAGTTTAAACTTTTAAACAACGCTTAATAAGCGAAATCGTAAATAAGATCAAATATAAACTTTATATAGATCCTCTTACGTTACCAAATCATATAACAACGCAAATTCAACCAATTTCGACTATTTTGAAATTAAATTATTATTATATTATTTAAACAAATAAATTATTCAAATTCATTAATTCCAAACCATTTAAATCCAAATCGATATCTAAAACAAAATTGAATACTAAAATAAATGGCTAAAAATCTCGGTTGTTAGAAGGATTGAAGTTACTTTGGCATTTTATAAATGGGTCGAGCCTATGGAAAAAGTGGATGAGCACGAGATATTGTTCCAAAAAATCTTTTTGGGTCATGAACGAGGATAACAACTCCTCTTGTACGTGGAAGACTATTCTAGGGCACAGAAAATTGGGGCTTAAAGTCATTAATAGATGCATTGTGAATGGTCAGGATGCATCTCTGTGGTTCGATCCTTGGATAGATAATGAAATTTTAGCCAAACTTTTTGGCTGGGATCATCTCAGTATTTTTGGTAGGGAGGATATGCAGGTCAGTTGCATTATACGGAATGGTATGATAAACGCAAACCACCTACCAATCACAAGAATTGTTTCGAACAAAATAAATGACGTTAAAATCCACCTGGATCAGAATAATGATTTTTGGAGCTGGACCCATAATACAAAGGGATTCTCCTTTTACTCGGCATGAGATTTATGTCGAACTCACCATAGTAAACCAAACTAGTGCATTATCATTTGGCACTACATAAACAACCCTAAGATGTCGATTTGCGCTTATAAAGAAATACTTAACAGACTTAGTTTGAAAGACATTGTATCTAGCTGGGGTTATGACGTTGAAATTACCTGTGCCTTATGCTCTGATCTAGAGGAAACGCGAGACCATCTCTTCTTCCCATGCCCATACACTGCTTACTTGTGGACCAGATGTAGATTAAAGCTTGGGTTCCCACGCTCTGATAGCAGACCGTACCAAATCATGGACGAGTTGGAGTTTCTCTACAGCCCGTTTTCTGGTAAGAATGTTGAGCAAGACGTGGCCTTATGCTCTATTGTCTCTATTATGTATCACATATGGATAGAACAAAACTCGAGAATCCATCAAAATACTCAGACCGATAATTTTAGGAGATGGACTCTGATTGAGAAAGATATCAAGTACTTGATGATGAAATCGAAGAGGAGAAGAGACTGCGACACTAGATGCCGAGCTATATTGAACAGATGGGGGATCGATCTCTTAGATGGTGGTTGATTCCTCGCCTCCGATTGTAATTATTAGTCGATGCTTCTTGCGCTTTGGGGGCGGTGGCTAATAAGAGTTTGAAGTGAAGTTTCCTTTTCTAACCTGTCATTTTATTTGGGAAACTCATCAGTTGTTTTGTGTATGTGGCATCTCATGTTTGCTATTTTGTTTTAATATGGGATTGGCACCAAGGTGATTGTATTTTGTGTGCCCATGTATAGACTCTTGTACATTTTTTATTGATAAGTCATCAATAAAGCACCACACTCTTTTTCCATGACCAGTATTCACGCTGAGTACTGAATCAAGTTTTTAACGAGGCGGTTTACCCATTTTCAAAAAAAAAAAACTAATAATATCTTATTATTTCTTTAACTAATCTATTGATTTTCTAAATCCTTTTTGGATACCATAATTATCATGAATTAGGCTAACGATATTGGGTAATTCTGCACCGGATTTTAGTATGGGTAAAAAGTGCCAAATCTACCATCCTACGTCAGTAAGAATGTTCTCAACTTGCTACTTAGTGAATCATCTGATGTTTTATAGGAACTTTTCTGAAGACACCATTTCAAAACCTTTGCGCTTTAAGTTTGAGTTAAAATGGAGAATAATAAGCATTAATAGATACGATCTCATGTTTTGGTAAAGATCATTATGGGGTAGTTCTAATTTGTGTTAATTTTTTATGCTAACATCTGTTTTGCATTTTTTTTATATGACAATGGTTTTTAGTAACTGTTATTGCATCTTTCTTCTATTAAAGAAAAAAAATTTGCTTTTTTTGTGATCCATTCCTAAAGTAACATATGTTAAAACTGCATTCATGAAACAATATATAGTACGAAATATGACATTTTTACGGGTTGTATCCATTTGTTTGATTGATGAAAACCCATCATTGTTATTACTATTAAAATGCCAGCTATGAAAATAATTGTTTATATTTATTATTACGATAATACTCTCATCTTTTTTATTTGTCACGTGTTGCCGTGTTGGTTGTAGTTTGCCAGTGTTAAGGCGGCTGGCCGTCGCAAAGGTCAAACGGATGGAAGGGGATTTTACCACTCCTTTCAATCCCAGTCTGTCTTTCAAAGACCATGCCTATTCCCCTGCGCTTCATGAGCTTTGTGCATCGCCTGCTGGTATACTGGTGGATTCCTTGTACTGTAATAGTGAGCCAAATAAGCTTGCTTTCTCCGGACAGTGTGTGGGTGCTATGGGCTCTAAGCGACGGAAACGTCGCAAGCGTCGTGCTGCAGCTAAGGCAGCGGTCTCGTCTGTTTCGCCTGGGTTACTGTCTAGTGCAGTTTCCCTGGTAGCCTCTGCTCGTGCTCCTGAGGCGCTTCTTGTTGTATATAGCGGTCTTGTATACACAATTATATGATTTTTGTTTGATGATAACAAACAAATATGTTTCTATTATAAATGTGTTTGTTATAGTACCGATCTTCTTAATCACAGACTGAAGTATAATTGTTGTATTTAATTAAAATACTACTGGACAAGAATTTAAATATTCAAACAGTATTTTATTAAATATAATATTTTATTTCAGATATTTAAATAGTACAAATTTAGACAACTCCGCTATTTGTACAACTCACTAATATGTCATTTCATTCATATTCTACTTCATCTGTTACAACACTCAACTCTTTATACAGTCATGTATACATTCATTTTCACATTGACTCATATACAGGCTCATTGACTTTTATACACTCTCACATATACAGTTTCAGACTTACACTCATATACTGTTATACACACTGCTTAATGTCTTCATCTTCTGTCTTCAAACTTTTGTCTTCACCGCTCACAGTCAGCCCAGTCATAATCTTCGTACCTGTCATATACAAAAAACACACACATTATATGGAACAGAAATAATTTTCAAAATTTATGCAAATATAAATTTTATCTTTAAATTTTTATTTGCCTCAGCTTTCTGGTGTGTTTCTCATCATTTTTCATGACTTGATCTGATTCATCTGTGTCTAGCTAGTTTGTATATGAACAGGGACAGAAAAAATCTTTCTGATGGCTGCATACACACACGTGTATAGATATACACGTGTGCACTGCCACGCCAATCACAATGTAGTAGCGAGCAGTTGTGGAGCAGACACATGGACCAAGCTCGACACAGTAAGATGGATAAGTAAACATGGCATGGTCGTATATACATGGACGACATGAAAAGTTAACATAGTCAACAAAGCCCATTTGTCGAGCCATACAAGTGATCCAGTTCAGTTTTTTCTACATGATCAAAGCAGTGTAGCGCAACATGGTGTAAACCAGCATTTTGATAAACAAGTGCCAAATCAGTTCAAGTTCAAGTTCAGGAGCAACAAGCAAATGGTACAACATTTCAAATGCAAGCAAGTGAATCTAAACATGATCTAGGTTGTGTACATGGATGGTGTAACTTGACTACAAGCAGCAAATTGAAACAGTGTAACTAGCATGAATGTTCATGGGTACAGCAAGTTCTGAAAGTGGAAAAGAGCAAGAGAACATGGTTCACAAACATTGACTGAGCATACATGAATGGTGATATGATCACCCAGTTTGAATGATCAAGTCATTAAAGCCCAGGCAGATTTAATGTAATAACAAACAAGGAAAAACATGTATACACAAGCCATAGAGAAATAAAGAAATCAGCAAAGTATATGTTGGCAGATCACTACATAACATGTGATTTTTGATGGCAATTCAGTTTTTTTTTTTAAACTGTAAAATTCAAGTGTTTATACATGGCAGCAGTGAAACGAGGAATGAATATACAAACAACATAGACATGTATGTCAAGTTCATAAAGTATAGGCAAACTCAAGTGAAAGTGAAGAATGCAAAAATACTGGCATATGGATGTCAGTTTGATAAAGCATGGTGGAACTGGCAAGTAAACATCTCATGTCCAAGACAAATGCAGGGGAGAAGAAATAGTGTTCAGAAATGGTGCACAACAATTTTTGGCAAGCAATTTTTTTTTCCATGGAATGATTAATGGAAATCATGGAAATTTCAAATGTCAAAAAATCAGCGGTCATGATATGTCACAAGTTTTTTGGAAAGCAACAATGAGCAAGGAATTTTTAAAATCTACGATAATCAATTTCGAAATGGAAATTTGTTTCCTATTTTCCATTCTCAATTCAAATCATTTCTTTCCTGAAAATCATTCATTTTTTTCTCGATAATAAATCATGGCTACTACTCAAGAAATTCAAGGCAGTCAATATTGCTCAATCAATTTTGGGTAACATAATTCTGTTTCAGATTTCCAAATCTTTATAAGATAATGTTTCACTACAGTCATAAAAGTGAGGTGCAATCAAATATTTGAAATCAACTGTAACGTCCCAGATTTTTCGGCCATTTAAATTCGAATATTTAAATCAATTTATATATTTTATTTGAAATATAAAGGATTTTTATATAAATAGAATATTATTTAAACGCCAGAATTTTTAATGTTGGTCAACAACCATTACACGACTCTACTTCATATTCTCCCTTAGTCTTGAATATTTCCTTAGGTGAATCATACGGTAATTATTCTGCTTGTGTGCAAAGCAAATTCGTGCGGGGAACATAGGACACTGAGTGATTATCTCAGTGCAACGAACGTGAAAATTAAACAAAATATCTTGCTAGGGTGCAAAGCAAATGAAGGATTTATTGATTTTGATGTCGCTTAATTGTTTTCCTGTTAACAAGCCGTGGCTTATCTGACTATGAATACAACTAAATATTGAATGGACATGAATTATATTCAAATATGCAAGACAACAAATAAAATGATTTATATAAGTGCTGCAAAAAAACAGAGTAAATAAATAATTTGAGCAAGAGTACAGAAGGAGCATAGAAAAGACAAGAGTGTAAAACTAGCTTGAAATACATTTGGGATCAGTGAATAAAATGGTGAAAGGAAAGCAAAAGGACAAACTCGGCCTTGAAGAAGACAAGCTTTTAGTTTAATTAATGAATCCGATGTGCTTTTAAGAAGAATTAACAATGATTCAATTGTCCAATACCTAATTGAAATAAAGATAAGAAGATATTAGATGGTTCAATGAGGATACCAAACCATTCCATCTCCTTTAGCTAATGAATCTTGCAGAGAAATTTATGCATATACAACAGTTGTGAGAACAAACTAATTCACAACCACATGATTATATACTTTTTATTACAGACCAAAAAAATAAAATAAAAATAAACCCAACTTTAGTTTAAAAGAACTGAAAATCAAACAAATCAGAGAGACAAAGTTCTTTGAGAAACCTTTGTTCTGTACATACAAACAATACAAACAATACAGACAACTAAAAGGATTTCAGTTTTGATATCAGCAGCCTTTGTTCAGTCGAGAATCAGTGAACCCATCATCTCAGTTTTGATCTAAAAATGAAAGGGGAAGAGGAAAAATATGGTTAGAATAGTATATATTCCCATTAAAACAGCTAAGAAATTGGGATGAACATCATAAGGACAATAAAATGAAGTAGCTAATAAAATAAAATCCGCAGCTAAAAGTAAACCTGTAGATGTATTGTCTAGTCTACAAGGGTAAATATAATAGCTAAGAACAGCTACTCGAATAACTAAGACAGCTAGAAACAGATGTGTATAGATTTCAACCGTACAGCAAAAACCAAAACAGGAAAACTCCACTTTGAAATTACCGTTACATACATTGAAAATCCAACCTGAATTGACAATACACTTTCGGATTTGTATACACAACTTGTAACACCCCGCCTCCGCCAGGGTGGCTCTTGCAAGCACTCTGACTTTGGAGGGGCGTTTGAATCGGGTAAACATGCATAATGATATATCAAGGCAGAACAAGAACATATGTATATATGTAAACAGAGTAAATAATATAGATAAAACAGCGGAAGATTTCAAACCATTTCAAAGCAAGTCTGGTACAACATAATGTCAACTTCCCAAATAAACAAGTCTAGATAGAACAACATCAACTGAAAAACTGAAATACATAAGTACTAATCCCCAAAAGAAGTGATAGCCATAGCTAGCTTCATGTCAAACCGTACATGAGCTAAATCCCACAAGCAAGTGGTCAGAAATCCAGCTAAGCTCCAATATTCCCTCCCTGAGAACCTGGGGGGGAAACGGAAGAAAAGAGGCGAAAGAAAACAGGTCAGTCAAAAAGACTGAGTAAGCCCTACTACAATCAATGTAAACTGATAAAGTTAACTGGCATGAGCAGCAGGGATGAACATAAGGATAACAATATACTAGCATGATGATTAACTAACAAGGTAGATAAAGGTGTCATCGCATAATCAGGATTAAGGTTTTGCACCACAGGTGTACTAGCAAACTAATCATGACTTGAATAAACAAGTATTGATCCCTTGGCCCAAGCTTTGGCCCAATAACATGAAGTGACCCTAACCCGCGGTCCAATGACATGAAATGACCCTAATACAAGGTCCAACCAAACGGTCTAGTCGATCGGCTCCCTAAGCCTAACTCGTCACGTGTTGGTGTCAATACGGCCCAAACATAATTGTAGTCGAACTGTGTCGGGTCCACACTTCGGGTGTATCAAGCCCTAGGGTGCCAACCCCTGGACACCATAAACATGAGTGCACAGTCTCGATCTACTGGTACCCATGGGTGACTTCTCCAAATACGGACTACGTGCACGACCATAGTCCGTCCGGAACTACATCGGCGTACCACCCGGCCGTCGTTTATTGGGTCGCTTACCTCCAGCCCAGTAATCGTGCCCCCTCCCTAGCCTAGTCCCTAGGGCCTTAATGATACCAATTTTTGGGGATTACTGCGGAGTGGGCCCCCATTGCTAGGATTTTCTAGTGGGTTAAGTACGGTTTA
Organism: Allium sativum; assembly: GCA_030737875.1. Lineage (NCBI taxonomy): Eukaryota > Viridiplantae > Streptophyta > Magnoliopsida > Asparagales > Amaryllidaceae > Allium > Allium sativum. Next base: position 375,397,378 of record CM060920.1, read on the forward strand.
ACCCTCTTGCTAATCATGGATTAACTTGGTTAAGTGTAACGATGAGTTCACGACTTAACCCCGATTAATCAACCAAGCCCAAATTGGTTAAGCATTAAGTGGACCATGACTTAACCCTAATCATGAGGCATTAATTAATTTAATGCGCTTTAACCTCTCACATTAGACCTTGTTGTGGTTACTAGTTAAGCCGGGCGGGTCCGGGTAGCTTTACACCACAACTTGGTCTAACCTCAGGTCCAAGGTACAACATGGCCAACTTCTCACATTGGGTCCTATTGTTTGTAGCAGCTAGTTAAGCCGGTCGGTTCCGGGTAGGTTTACGCTACAAACTCAACCCAACCTCGAGTTGGCCACACTTATCTTTTCTAAGTGTCATGTCCATCATGTTTCCAAAACATGTTACAAGTTTTCAAGCAATTAGGTAGACCTAACTTAATAGGTAAATTCCCAATGGGTAGACCTAACTTAATAGGTAAATTCCCAAGCTTATGTTTTATGTTTTTTAAGTTTACCCAACCCCAAACGCAATCCCATCGCTTACATATCGCAATAGCGCATAAAGGATAGAAAGAGGGAACTTGGCATAATCATGACCTAAAGGTATTGAAGCCACAAGTTTAACATGGTGGCATATGAAATGTTCATACACTTGCATATTACATTTTTAGGCCTCAAAAGCATGCATAAAACCAAACTTAGCATATTGGTGATACATGGTGATAAATGACATGTAGGAATGGCCATAAGTTCGCATTTAGCCTCACATGCAAGTTATCATAGGAGATATGATAACTTACATGTTGCCAAAATGCAACTTTTAGCATAAAGCTTGAAGCTTTATGTTCACATACTCAAGATAAGCTTGCATAACATGATAACATGAACAAAAGGATCAACCCAAACTTGCTTAACACAACTTGCATAACATAACATGATGAACTTGCATTTCATATCATAACATACTTGCATAACATGATAAACTTGCATATTATAACATAACAAGCTTGCATAACATGATAAACTTGCATTTCGTAACATAGTAAACTCGCATATAAACTTGCATATCATACATTTAACTTTAGAGTTTAAGTATGAAAGTAGAATAGGGCTTACAATGCTTAAGAAGTCACAAAAATATGACAAAGCCCTTATGAAATCAATCAAACCCAAAATGCAAGCTCTAACATAAAAACCCTTGAGCCAAAATGATCAAAACTCTTTCTTTATGATGCAAATATAGAAACTTGACTTGAATGCAAGCTAATGATGCTTATACAAGCTTAAAAACACTTGTATGCATGGAAAATCTCATTGAAATGACTTAGGAAATTTTATGAAGAGAGTGGAGGCCATGAGAGGATTGATTTTGCCATAGTTTAGTTGTATGAATGAATAATGATGATTTAGGGTAGGTTAGGGTCTTATTTATAGATTAGGCAAGTGTTTTAGGCCATAGGATTAAACCCTAGTTGCAATCTCAGCCCTCAAAACCGAATCTGGCCCCAAGCTCAACACAATCTCAAAATGGTGCACCAGGCTAAACAGCCCGGCTGGACCAAGTCGACAGCCAAGTCGACAGGGCTGTCGACTTGGGTCCAACCAAGTCGACTCCCAAGTCGACAGGGCTATCGACTTGGGTGCTCTGGCGGGAATTTTCCCGCCTGGCCCAAACTGGCCCAAATTTCCAATTTCAAACTTGAATTTGAAATCTGTTTTTACTTAGAAATTTTCTGAAAACTTCGTTGGGCCTTAATCGGGTCATACGGACTCCGATTTTCGAAAACTCGGACTCTATTTCGCGTATTTTTCCGAGACGAACGCAATGGCATAGCCCGTTTCCGTTGATTCAGATTTTAGAATTAAATTCTGCCTCGATTTACGCTATAATAGGTTATTGAAAATACGGGTTGTTACATTCTCCCCTCCTTAAAGGATTTCGTCCCCGAAATCTTCAAGTTAGGAAGAACGTATCCTACCATCCAACATCCATCTACTCAAAACATCATCCACGAGCAATCATTGTCCTTACAAGATTCTAAATGTTGTATGAACATATGCAAAGGTGTGTGTATATGTACTTATCTAATGCAAATATCATCAATGCAAATTATGTTAGTGAAATGAATCCATATGTATGCAATTCCTAACATAATGTATAACATCTATATGTGTGCACATAACATACATCCATATGCAACATCCATGTGATAACACAAAAATTTTCATCCATGAATAAGCATAAACACTCATGCATATGCAATATGAGGAGTGTGTGAGCCGATCTAGTGCCTAACGTGTATAATGCATCCACGAGTAACCACTTGCAAACACTTGCAACCACTTGCAACCATCAAGCATAACATGTTTCAAACACATGTTTCATCCAAAGGGTTTCTACCTAAGGTTCTCATGACAAGATTAACACGATAAACTAGATAAACATGGATAGCAAAGAGAAAGATATGCTAATCAAAGAAAAGAGATTGAGAGTGTACCCTCAAAAAGGAATGGATAAAGCTCACGCATCTTCTCTTCGATTTCCCAAGTTGCGTCTTCTTTGGCTTCACCCCATTGAACCTTCACCAACTTGACCTCTCGATTCCTTAACTTCTTGGTCTCTGTCCCCAAGATACGAATCGGAGCTCTCCTCAAGGTAGCCTCTTTCTCCACTTCCACATCTTTCAGAACACTTGGCTCAACAACCTCTGCTGATTCATGTAAACATTTCCAGAGATGCGAGGCATGAAAAACATCGTGTACTCCGGCAAGCTTCTCGGGCAACTTCACTCTATAAGCCATCTGCCTGATCCTCTCTATAATAGGGAATGGTCCAACAAATCTCGGTGCTAACTTCCCAACGGCTCCAAATCGGACCACATTCCGCAAAGGAGAAACCTTCACGAAAACTATATCCCCAACATCAAACTCCAAATCAGTTCTTCGCTTATCAGCATAGGATTTCTGTCGGTCTTGGGCCGCTTTCATCCGTCTCTGAATCAACTCGATCTTCTCGGATGTATCTCTGATCATATCAGGCCCAAGTATAAGCTCATCTGTAGTCTCCCACCAACATGTAGGCGACTTGCACGGCCTCCCATATAAAGCTTCAAATGGCGCCATCCCTATGCTTGCCTGATAACTGTTATTATATGCAAACTCAACAAGAGGAAGATGGTCTTCCCAAGTACCACCAAAATCCAGAATACAAAGCCTCAACAGATCCTCGAGTACCCTATTCACCCTTTCGGTTTGACCGTCCGTCTGTGGGTGATAAGCCGTACTTAGATTCAACCTCGTGCCCATAGCTTCTTGCAAGCTATTCCAGAATTGACTTGTAAAGATTGGGTCACGGTCACTGACTATACTAGAAGGGACTCCATGTAGTCTCACAATCTCACGAAGATATACAGACGCTAGCCAAGATGCGGTCCTCTTGCTCTTTACCGGAATGAAATGAGCACTCTTCGTAAGTCTATCCACAATAACCCAAATGCTCGTATTCCCTTTCCTTGACCTTGGTAGCCCATCGATAAAATCCATGGAAATACTCTCCCACTTCCAAAGTGGAACGTCTAGAGGATGCAATAGCCCACCGGGCTTCTTCGACTCGGCCTTAACTTGCTGGCAAATGATACATCTAGAGACAAACTCTGCCACATCCTTCTTCATCCCAGGCCAAAAGAAAATGCGCTTCATATCTTTATACATCTTATCTCCGCCCGGATTTATAGTCAACTTAGAGCGATGCGCTTCCTCCAGAACTTTCCTTACTAAATCTTCTACCATTGGAACACATAACCTTCCGTCTCTCCTCAGCCAACCCTTGTCATCAATAGAATATCGAGCGAGATGACTAGACGTCTCTCCTCGAATTAGCTTATCCATAATCTCAACTATCTGAGGGTCTTCTCTCTGCGAAGCCCCAACTTGATCAAGAAGGGTAGGTCTGAGTTCCAGAGATGCTAAAGAACCGGTCATCGACTCAATCGCCAAAGAGAAATCAAAGGTTGCCACATACTCTAAATTCTTCATCTCAACGAATAGAGGACTTAGGGTCAACCTTCTTCTACTCAATGCATCTGCTACCACATTACCCTTGCCAGGGGTATAAGCTATCTCAAAATCATAGGATGCCAAGAACTCCATCCATCTTTGTTGCCTCAGATTCAGATCCTTCTGAGAAAAGAGATACTTCAATGACTTGTGATTGGTATAAAGCTCAAATCTTTCCCCCAGAAGATAATGGCGCCAAGCCTTGAGTGCATATACTATTGCTGCCAACTCTAAGTCATGAGTGGGATAATTCTTCTCATGCACTTTGAGTTGTCTACCGCCAAAGCATATCACCCTTCCTTCTTGCATAAGAACAGCTCCTAACCCCGTGCCACATGCATCGGTGTATACTGTAAATAACTTCCCTCCATCGGGCAAAGCTAGAACAGGTGCTGATGTGAGAGCTCTCTTGAGCTTCTGAAAAGCAAGCTCGCATTCTATGCTCCAAGCAAAAACTAAATTCTTCTTCGTCAATTTAGTGAGAGGAGCGGAAATCTTCGCGAAGTCCTTGATAAACTTCCGGTAAAAACCCGCAAGACCTAGAAAACTTCTCACTTCGGTTGCATTCCTTGGAGTCTTCCAATCCTGAACTGCAACTACCTTAGCGGGATCCACCGCTAAGCCTTGCTTAGATACTATATGCCCAAGGAATCTAACTTCCCTTCTCCAAAAGTGACACTTGGAGAACTTGGCCTTCAACTGATGCGCTCTAAGCGTATCCATCACCTCCACGAGGTGCCTTGCGTGCTCTTCCTCATCCTTAGAGAAGATCAGAATATCATCTACGAAGACCACGACAAACTTGTTCAAGAATTCCCTGAACACCCTACTCATCAAGTCCACGAAATATGCGGGTGCATTAGTCAAGCCGAACGGCATGACAAGCCATTCGAAGAATCCATCTGGAGTCCTGAACGCAGTCTTGTCTATACTATCTTCAGCTACCCTGAGCTGATGGAATCCAGTAGCAAGATCAAGCTGGGAGAAAACAGAAGCACCGACAAGCTGGTCAAAGAGATCATCAATCCTCGGTAACGGGTGTCTGTTCTTCTTAGTTAGCTTATTCAACTCTCGATAGTCAACACAAAGTCGGAGAGAACCATCTGCCTTGGTAGCAAATACCACAGGCGCTCCCCATTCAGATATACTTCGTCTAATGAAGTTCTTCTCAAGCAACTCCTTTACTTGCTTACTTAGCTCCCGCCTTTCACGCGGAGCCATGTGCCGAACGGGCAAAGAAACCGGCTTTGCATTATCCACCAGATAAATGCGGAAATCAATCTCTCGCTTAGGGGGCAATCCCCAAAATTCATCGAAAACATCCGGATACTCTCGAACCACTCTCACAGACTGAAGAGTTTCCATTGACGAGTCGAGTGATTCCAGATAGCATAACATGACGGGACCTCTCGGATCACAAGAAATCTCTAGGGTGTTTCCGAGGCGAGTCACGAGCCTCACAACCCTATGCTCACAATCAAGAATGGCTCCATATCTGGACAGCCAATCCATGCCCAATATCAATCCGTATCCCCTAAAACCAAGAACATAAGCACTGCACAAGAACTCTACACTGAGTATAGAGATCCTCAAATCCCCACATATCATAGACAAATGGGCGGAACCCCCAATAGGATTTGAGACACAAACGAGATCATCTACCAAGCTAGTACTAAGGTGCAAACTATCAACAAGATCAGATGAGATAAAGCTATGCGATGCACCAGAATCAAACAAGGTACGAACTGGAAAATCAGAAATATATACAAGGCTCTCAACAGAAATACTACCTCGATCGGGAACTGGAGCGACATTGAGAGCATGAACTTGCCCTCCTGAAGGTCCAGCACGCTGAGTCTGACCCTGGCCTTGCCCTTGCTTCTTCGGGCAATCCCTACTGAAATGTCCAGTCTTACCGCAGAAAAAGCATTCACCATTCTTCCTTTTCCTCTTCTTACAATCCTTAAAAGATGCCCAACTGAACCGCAATAATGGCACTTCTCCTTGTTGTTCTTGCCCTTGTTGTTGTTCCCCTTGTTGCCTTGACTCTTGTTCTTGTTCTGATTGCCTTGACTGCTTTGACCACTTGGATTACCCTGATTTCCTTTTCCCTGGGAATCAGTCTTCTTGGCTTGAGTATCATTCATCTTGGTCTCTTTCTTGACATCTCCCTGAAGTAACGCCATATCAACCAAACTCTCAAATGTGGCCCCATGGGGAATATGTGACATAGCCAATCCCTGCAACGGCTCATTCAATCCTCTAGCAAAACGAAGAGCCTTCTTCTGAGGAGTATTCACCATATCCAAGCCAAAACGAGCTAACTGATTGAACTTGTTCACATATTCTTTGACAGACATATCTCCTTGTTTCAAAGTTATGAACCTCTCCATTTGCAGATTCTCCTCAGCAGAAGATAGAAACTTAAGCATGAACCTTGCCCTGAAATCGGCCCAAGTCTCAACAGGCCTAGTACCATTGGTGACTTCCCACCAATAAGCGGCTTCATCCTTCATAAGCCAAACCGCCAACAAGATCTTCCTCTGATCGTCTAACCCAAAGATAGCAAACAAATCCTCGGTCTCTTTCAACCAATTTCTGGCCTCTACAAAAGTCTCAGTGCCTTGAAAGTTCTTGCCACCCATTGCTTTGAAATCTTTGCAAGTCTTTGCGAAGTCAGCTTGAGGATGCTGAGGGGGAGGAGGAAGAGGAACCTCAGCGACAGGAGGAGGAGGAACATTGACTACCGGAGGAGGAGGAGGAGCATTAACTACTGGAGGAGGAGGAGGAGGGACATCTGCGGGGCCGGCTTCGGTCGCCCTAGCCTCCAAAAGTCTCCTATACCAAACAGGTACGTGTACTCTCTCCGGAATAGCAAAGTTATCGGCCATACTGAAAACGGAGAAAAAGACAGATTCAGAATGGAGAAAAACGAAGGAATTTTGCTAATGGCTTTTTGGGGAATAGCCTTTAAAATAAACTAGACTTTTCTTTGGAAAATACTTTATACTTGGTTTTGAAAATAGTTTTCCAAAAGTTTTAAAAACCTTTTTGTTCCTTCTCGTAAACCATATGCTCTGATACCAAATGTAACACCCCGCCTCCGCCAGGGTGGCTCTTGCAAGCACTCTGACTTTGGAGGGGCGTTTGAATCGGGTAAACATGCATAATGATATATCAAGGCAGAACAAGAACATATGTATATATGTAAACAGAGTAAATAACATAGATAACACAGCGGAAGATTTCAAACCATTTCAAAGCCAGTCTGGTACAACATAATGTCAACTTTCCAAATAAACAAGTCTAGATAGAACAACATCAACTGAAAAACTGAAATACATAAGTACTAATCCCCAAAAGAAGTGATAGCCATAGCTAGCTTCATGTCAAACCGTACATGAGCAAAATCCCACAAGCAAGTGGTCAGAAATCCAGCTAAGCTCCAATATTCCCTCCCTGAGAACCTGGGGGGGGGGGGGGGGGGGAAACGGAAGAAAAGACGCGAAAGAAAACAGGTCAGTCAAAAAGACTGAGTAAGCCCTACTACAATCAATGTAAACTGATAAAGTTAACTGGCATGAGCAGCAGGGATGAACATAAGGATAACAATATACTAGCATGATGATTAACTAACAAGGTAGATAAAGGTGTCATCGCATAATCAGGATTAAGGTTTTGCACCATAGGTGTACTAGCAAACTAATCATGACTTGAATAAACAAGTATTGATCCCTTGGCCCAAGCTTTGGCCCAATAACATGAAGTCACCCTAACCCGCGGTCCAATGACATGAAATGACCCTAATACAAGGTCCAACCAAACGGTCTAGTCGATCGGCTCCCTAAGCCTAACTCGTCACGTGTTGGTGTCAATACGGCCCAAACATAATTGTAGTCGAACTGTGCCGGGTCCACCCTTCGGGTGTATCAAGCCCTAGGGTGCCAACCCCTGGACACCATAAACATGAGTGCACAGTCTCGATCTACTGGTACCCATGGGTGACTTCTCCAAATACGGACTACGTGCACGACCATAGTCCGTCCGGAACTACATCGGCGTACCACCCGGCCGTCGTTTATTGGGTCGCTTACCTCCAGCCCAGTAATCGTGCCCCCTCCCTAGCCTAGTCCCTAGGGCCTTAATGATACCAATTTTTGGGGATTACTGCGGAGTGGGCCCCCATTGCTAGGATTTTCTAGTGGGTTAAGTACGGTTTAACCCTCTTGCTAATCATGGATTAACTTGGTTAAGTGTAACGATGAGTTCACGACTTAACCCCGATTAATCTACCAAGCCCAAATTGGTTAAGTATTAAGTGGACCATGACTTAACCCTAATCATGAGGCATTAATTAATTTAATGTGCCTTAACCTCTCACATTAGACCTTGTTGTGGTTACTAGTTAAGCCGGGCGGGTCCGGGTAGCTTTACACCACAACTTGGTCTAACCTCGGGTCCAAGGTACAACATGGCCAACTTCTCACATTGGGTCCTATTGTTTGTAGCAACTAGTTAAGCCGGTCGGTTCCGGGTAGGTTTACGCTACAAACTCAACCCATCCTCAAGTTGGCCACACTTATCTTTTCTAAGTGTCATGTCCATCATGTTTCCAAAACATGTTACAAGTTTTCAAGCAATTGGGTAGACCTAACTTAATAGGTAAATTCCCAATGGGTAGACCTAACTTAATAGGTAAATTCCCAAGCTTATGTTTTATGTTTTTTAAGTTTACCCAACCCCAAACGCAATCCCATCGCTTACATATCGCAATAGCGCATAAAGGATAGAAAGAGGGAACTTGGCATAATCATGACCTAAAGGTATTGAAGCCACAAGTTTAACATGGTGGCATATGAAATGTTCATATGTTCATACACTTGCATATTACATTTTTAGGCCTCAAAAGCATGCATAAAACCAAACTTAGCATATTAGTGATACATGGTGATAAATGACATGTAGGAATGGCCATAAGTTCGCATTTAGCCTCACATGCAAGTTATCATAAGAGATATGATAACTTACATGTTGCCAAAATGCAACTTTTAGCATAAAGCTTGAAGCTTTATGTTCACATACTCAAGATAAGCTTGCATAACATGATAACATGAACAAAAGGATCAACCCAAACTTGCTTAACACAACTTGCATAACATAACATGATGAACTTGCATTTCATATCATAGCATACTTGCATAACATGATAAACTTGCATATTATAACATAACAAGCTTGCATAACATGATAAACTTGCATTTCATAACATAGTAAACTCGCATATAAACTTGCATATCATACATTTAACTTTAGAGTTTAAGTATGAAAGTAGAATAGGGCTTACAATGCTTAAGAAGTCACAAAAATATGACAAAGCCCTTATGAAATCAATCAAACCCAAAATGCAAGCTCTAACATAAAAACCCTTGAGCCAAAATGATCAAAACTCTTTCTTTATGATGCAAATATAGAAACTTGACTTGAATGCAAGCTAATGATGCTTATACAAGCTTAAAAACACTTGTATGCATGGAAAATCTCATAGAAATGACTTAGGAAATTTTATGAAGAGAGTGGAGGCCATAAGAGGATTGATTTTGCCATAGTTTAGTTGTATGAATGAATAATGATGATTTAGGGTATGTTAGGGTCTTATTTATAGATTAGGCAAGTGTTTTAGGCCATAGGATTAAACCCTAGTTGCAATCTCAGCCCTCAAAACCGAATCTAGCCCCCAAGCTCAACACAATCTCAAAATGGTGCACCAGGCTAAACAGCCCGGCTGGACCAAGTCGACAGCCAAGTCGACAGGGCTGTCGACTTGGGTCCAACCAAGTCGACTCCCAAGTCAACAGGGCTGTCGACTTGGGTGCTCCGGCGGGAATTTTCCCGCCTGGCCCAAACTGGCCCAAATTTCCAATTTCAAACTTGAATTTGAAATCTGTTTTTACTTAGAAATTTTCTGAAAACTTCGTTGGGCCTTAATCGGGTCATACGGACTCCGATTTTCGAAAACTCGGACTCTATTTCGCGTATTTTTCCGAGACGAACGCAATGGCATAGCCCGTTTCCCTTGATTCAGATTTTAGAATTAAATTATGCCTCGATTTACGCTATAACAGGTTATTGAAAATACGGGTTGTTACACAACTCATAGCCACAATCAATTTCGAACAGATCAACAGGTGCTGGGAAAATCGTATACTAAATCCGAACCAAAATCTAACCTATAGATTCGAATCGTGATTGAAATAACAATAAGATTTTGACATTGATTCTATCCTATCATCCACCACTATAAATACGTATCCAAGCGCAAGTGTTCGTCAACCCATTCGCAACGCAGTAAACCAGAATAATTCAAAACCGCAAGAAAAAATATAGTAAGAGAAAAAAAGAAAAAGAAAAGAAGAAAAAAAAAATGAGTTGAAAACTTATCTGTTCGAAGACCTACACGCTGCTAGGGTTCGTGTGGGTTTGTGGTGTATGTTGCAAGGAGCTGCTTCATTTTTGAGATGCTCGGTGAAGGGTTGGCAAAGCTACGGCAATCGTCGAACGTTGGAGGTCTGGCAATTGAAGAAGGAGGAAGGAAGATCGGAGATGGAGTAGTGGAGGGGTGCGTTGCCACCAAAATTACGATTTGCTGCTGAGGAAGAAGGGGATTTAGGGTTTTCGGTCTGGAGCAAATTTGAGGAGGCGGCTGTTAAAATGAGAAAAATGACCGGGGCAAGGGTTTTAAAGTATGCGGGTCGGGTTCCTGTGGGCTTAAGGGATTAGGTTAAAGCCCATTTATATATAAGGACCATGTTTGAAATTTAATTTGATTTAAAACTTGTTTGATGATTTCTCCAACATACGGTATCAGATTTTGGTGCAGTCAGTTGCGTTGGGACCGTAAGGACGAGAACTTCGAGATGGAGCGGAGATTGGTCAGGACCAGAAGCAAGAAGAATTTTTAATTGAATTAAATGCTGTATAATTTAATTAAAAATCAAGGTTTAATGACCAGATTTAAATCAAGGTGAGTTAAACTCACTCAGCTCTTCCCATTTATAATTTATATAAATTGGGTTTTTATTTTTGCGTGTTCTAATCGTTATTGTTAGATTGTTTGCAAGTTAAATATGTTTATTGTTGATTCAAATGTTGAAATTTAACGGTCGTTTAATTTAAGAAAAACACCAATCGTTTTGATTTGACTCGAATAAAGTAATTTCCCCTTGATTGGTCACGTTTATAAACGTGTTTGAAATGGTTTGAATTGGTTGTGAATTGATTGATGATCGTTATAGAATTTATCAGTCGAATAAAAAGAAATGATGGGTTATTGTTGATGGTTGAACCATATTTCAACATTTATTCTGATAATAAACAATGGATGGTGTGGGTTGGGAAATTGGCATCACATGGCCCAGAAAATCGATCGATTTATAAAATATGGATTTTTATTGACGATGTGTCAACGGTATTGAAGTTATAAATATATTTTATAGCTGGAATAGGTTTTGAAAGTTATTACTTTAAATAAAAGTTATTTAAAAAAGGGAAATAAATATAAAATATTTACTTTGTAAAGTTTATAATTAATTATAGAATTGGTTTATAAACCAAATTCTTACGTTGATAAGAATTATAAACAAATGAAATAACCTAAGGGTTAAGTATTCAATTAATCGTGAACGACTAAATAAAGTTATTTAAATTAATTATATTATAATCAATTTAAAAGGAAAATAGAGTTTCTAAAAGAGTAATCGTGTTTTGTGTCGACCATTTAAACTAAGTTAGACTTTAAATTTGTGGGATATCTTAATGAATAAATTGGTTAAGCTTAGTAAGAGTTTAAAAAAAAGGAGATTTATTATTCTAGTAACTAAAGGAGTTAATTAATTTGCAATGATCAATGTTGAGTTAAATAATCCCTTCTTAAATTTAATACATTTAAGTAACCAAGTTTGAAAAGAAAGATAGTTGAGTATTGAAAAGAAGCTATGAATGAGTTTATATTTTAAACTCGAGCTTTTAATCAAGCAATAAAGAGTTCTATATGGATACGATAGTTTAAATGAAAAGTTTACTTGATGTTTGAATTAAGTAAAGGAAGGTGAAGAGGTAAAAAGGGTTTATATTAAACCTTAAATTTATAAACAAAGTTTGTAAGTGGAATATGAGTTTAAACGTCGTTTGAAATGGGGAATACTTAATGATGGAATTAAGTTAAACCATTAGAATTAAAAAGAGATTTTCCAATGGAAAAAGGGATTGGAAAAAGAGATTAAAGTCGAGCTTGGTAAAAAGGTTGGAAATGGGATTGTAGTAGCAATCCGGTTATGAAAACAAAGTTATTTAAAATAAGGCAAGAAATAATAAAGGTGATTATTAAATTAACAAATTAAGCGACATTAATAATTATTATTTTTTTAAAAAGAGAGACTTCCAAAAAGGGTAAGAGGAACTAGAAGGCTATAAACATGATAAGTGGGATGTGGTTTGATATTAAATTGAATATCGATTCTTGAAATACAACTCGTATTTTTCTGAAGATAAGAACGTAGTTGAGCAAGGTCTGAGAGGTAATTAAAATACCCCAACTTGAATGACTGCGGGATTATCCAAGGATGATACTAGTTGGTAATGTCAAGAATGGTTGATAAGATTTCCAAAGTAAAGGAAATGATATGAGATTATATGTTCCCTAGTAACGAAATTAAAAGGAGATTGGGCGATAAGTTTAAAAGCCAAGTGTTGCCAAATACTAGACTAGTGGATCTATTTTTACGATTTCATGGATGTTTACTTAATAGTCAAATAACCGACTATCAAGTCTGACCTTTACGATTGTTGGTATGGAAAGACCGGGATCGAATATATATTCGAAAACCATTCCGACCAACAAATACGAAATATATAGGAGGTATCAGACAACGATCGAGATCGAGCATGTGAAGACCATAGATCTTTATAAAGCGGAAGAACCACTTATAATCTCTTATTCGACCCGGAAATATACTGGGGTTCTGTCGTGGTTAACACTGTGGATTGCAAGGACTATCGCTACTGATCCATGGGGTGACTCCTATATTGGATGCAGTAGGAGAGTACCTTTGGTTCATCCTGTTCTTAGATGACTTGTATGGACGAATCTCTGACGGAGTATTTCCTTAAAACCACGTATGTTGATTTTTACAAATATACTGAGTTAATGGTGAAGAATGGCCCTTCTTTAAAACCCAGAGTATATTTGTGGACGTCAATTAGTGATTTGACAGATCTGACGATGTGGCATTCAAAGTGTATGGTGACCAGATGTGTTCTGACCTCAAGCCTCATCACCTAGGAAATGACAAAAATCGGGCAGGCAACATGGCTATGTGAGTCGCTCCCATTAGGGTGTATAATCACCTATCTAGAGAAATTCCTATTTCATTCTTTAATCTATTTTGATGCTGTCCCTTATCGGGAAACGGTGGTTTGAGTCCAACCGTTGGTGATATACATTCGATACACTCAAGCAAAATGAGTGGTCAGTCATGTGAGGGCCGGGTTGCAAGACGTTCTTGTTGAACCCAGTGTATTCGTCTCTAGAGATACACGAGCGGCAGGTGGGCCTATACCTTGTCAAGGTCGGAATCCAATCTCCAATAAGCGCCCGCGGGTTTTTTTTGTATATATATACGTGGAGCGTGAGATGCAAGCGTTCCACTAGATTGATATTTACTTGTATTTAGACACTGCTATAATATCCGAAAATATATTGATTTCGAAAACTGTTTTGGGTTATCGTAAGGTAAAAACCGTCCATATTTATGTGTGGATTTGGTCTTACGATTATCTTTTTCTTTCAAAAGGATTTTAACTTTAAAATAAAGTTGTGTGATACCTTAATGTTGTGCGAGTTTTTCTCACTTTGGTTCACCAGACTGACCCGGTGTTTTGTAAATGCTCGGGTTAGCCCGAGGTGTACAGGTTCAGGATATCAGGTACTGAGAACTCCAGAGACGAGCTGAAGATGGTTCAGACATATGAAATATAGTATTTATTCCGCTGTGTATATGAGGACAGATTATCAAAACTGTCCAGATATGTGTTATACTCTGATATTGTAAGTATTTTCAAAAGCTCTCAATAAAGATTTATTTCTGTATTATATTTTGTTCCACTGCGATGTGAGACTCTGTGTTGGTTCTTCTTCTTCTATTCTAACTTTCTTTCTTTCTTATCTCACCCTCTAATTTCTTTCTATAAACGTTCCAGTGTTTTCGGTGTTTGAAAGGTCGGCATAAGTCATGGTGAGGGTATTTATGTTGATTTTCGGGGCCGAAAATTCCTAGGTTGTTACTGTGGTATCAGAGCAATTGGTTGAGTAGTAACCTCAGCTCTACGATGTAACTCAATAAATATGGGGTTAGTAATTCCCTAGATTGAGTTTGAATATATATATATATATATATATATATATATATATATATATGAGAGCGTATCTGTAAGATTTTATATACAAATGTTTTGTATTGTGTTATTTGACTAGTTCAAATGTTGAGAAGCATTGAACTAATGAATGGATACAATATTATTTTATAAAGAGAGTAAATGAAATCAAATTTGAAATATGAAATATGAAATAAGAAATATGAAATATGAGTTGTCTGTCATGGGGTTAGTAATTCCCAGATTTTTCGGCCATTTAAATTCGAATATTTAAATCAGTTTATATATTTTATTTGAAATATAAAGGATTTTTATATAAATAGAATATTATTTAAAAGCCAGAATTTTTAATGTTGGTCAACAACCATTACACGACTCTACTTCATATTCTCCCTTAGTCTTGAATATTTCCTAAGGTGAATCATATGGTAATTATTCTGCTTGCGTACAAAGCAAATTCGTACGGGGAACATAGGACGCTGAGTGATTATCTCAGTGCAACGAACGTGAAAATTAAACGAAATTTCTTGCTAGGGTGCAAAGCAAATGAAGGATTTATTGATTTTGATGTCGCTTAATTGTTTTCCTGTTAACAAGCCGCGGCTTATCTGACTATGAATACAACTAAATATAGAATGGACATGAATTATATTCAAATACGCAAGACAACAAATAAAATGTATTTATATAAGTGCTGCAAAAAAACTGAGTAAATAAATAATTTGAGCAAGAGTACAGAAGGAGCATAGAAAAGACAAGAGTGTAAAAGTAGCTTGAAATACATTTGGGATCAGTGAATAAAATGGTGAAAGGAAAGCAAAAGGACAAACTTGGCCTTGAAGAAGACAAGCTTTTAGTTTAATTAATGAAGCCGATGTGCTTTTAAGAAGAATTAACAATGATTCAATTGTCCAATACCTAATTGAAATAAAGATAAGAAGATGGTAGATGGTTCAATGAGGATACCAAACCATTCCATCTCCTTTAGCTAATGAATCTTGCAGAGAAATTTATGCATATACAACAGTCGTGAGAACAAACTAATTCACACCCACATGATTATATACTTTTTATTCCAGACCAATAAAATAAAATAAAAATAAAATCAACTTTAGTTTAAAAGAACTGAAAATCAAACAAATCAGAGAGACAAAGTTCTTTGAGCAACCTTTGTTCTGTATATACAAACAATACAAACAACTAAAAGGATTTCAGTTTTGATATCAGCAGCCTTTGTTTAGCCAAGAATCAGTGAACCCATCATCTCAGTTTTGATCTGAAAATGAAAGGGGATGAGGAAAAATATGGTTAGAATAGTATATATTCCCATCAAAACCGCTAAGAAATTGGGATGAACATCATAAGGACAATAAAATGAAGTAGCTAATAAAATAAAATCCACAGCTAAAAGTAAACCTAAAGATGTATTGTCTAGTCTGCAAGGGTAAATAAAATAGCTAAGAACAGCTACTCGAATAACTAAGACATTTAGAAACAGATGTGTATAGATTTCAACCGTACAGCAAAAACCAAAACAAGAAAAATATACAGGAAAAATCCACTTTGAAATTACCGTTACATACATTGAAAATCCAACCTGAATCGACAATACACCTTCGGATTTGTATACACAACTCATAGCCACAATCAATTTTGAACAGATCAACAGGTGCTGGGGAAATCGTATACTAAATCCGAACCAAAATCTAACCTATAGATTCGAATCGTGATTGAAATAACAATATGATTTTGACATTGATTCTATCCTATCATCCACCACTATAAATACGTATCCAAGCACAAGTGTTCGTCAACCCATTCGCAAAGTAGTAAACCAGAATAATTCAAAACCGCAAGAAAAATTACAGTAAGAGAAAAAAAGAAAAAGAAGAAGAAAAAAAACGAGTTGAAGACTTATCTGTTCGAAGACCTACACGCTGCTAGGGTTCGTGTGGGTTTGTGGTGTATGTTGCAAGGAGCTGCTTCATTTTTGAGAAGCTCGGTGATGGGTTGGCAAAGCTACGACAATCGTCGAATGTTGGAGGTCTGGCGATTAAAGAAGGAGGAAGGAAGATCGGAGATGGAGTAGAGGAGGGGTGCGTCGCCACCAAAATTCCAATTTGCTGCTGAGGAAGAAAGGGATTTAGGGTTTTCGGTCTGGAGCAAATTTGAGGAGGCGACTGTTGAAATGAGAAAAATGATCGGGGCAAGCGTTTTAAATTAAGCGGGTCGGGTTCCTGTGGGCTTAAGGGATTAGGTTAAAGCCCATTTATATATATAAGGACCATGTTTAAAATTTAATTTGATTTAAAACTTATTTTGATGATTTCTCGAACATACGGTATCAGATTTTGGTGCAGTTAGTTGCGTTGGGACCGTAAGGACGAGAACTTCGAGATGGAGCGGAGATTGGCCAGGACCAGAAGCAAGAAGAATTTTTAATTGAATTAAACGTTGTTTAATTTAATTAAAAATCAGTGTTTAACGACCAGATTTAAATCAAGGTGAGTTAAACTCACTCAGCTCTTCCCATTTATAATTTATATAAATTTGGTTTTTATTTTTGCGTGTTCTGATCGTTATTGGTTGACCGTTTTCTAGTTAAATATATTCATTTTTGATTCAAATTCTGAAATTTAACGGTCGTTTAATTTCAGAAAAACACCAATCGTTTTGATCTAACCCGAATAAAGTAATTTCCCCTTGATTGGTCACATTTATAAACATGTTTGAAATGGTTTGAATTGGTTGTGAATTGATTGATGATCGTTATAGAATTTATCAGTCAAATTAGAAGAAATGATTTGTTATTGTTGATGGTTGAACCATATTTCAACATTTATTCTGATAATAAACAATGGATGGTGTGGGTTGGGAAATTGGCATCACATGGTCCAGAAAATCGATCGATTTATAAAATATGGATTTTTATTGACGATGTGTCAACGGTATTGAAGTTATAAATATATTTTATAGCTAGAATAGGTTTTGAAAGTTATTACTTTAAATAAAAGTTATTTAAAAAAGGGAAATAAATATAAAATATTTACTTAGTAAAGTTTATAATTAATTATAGAATTGGTTTATAAACCAAATTCTTATGTTGAAAAGAATTATAAACAAATGAAATAACCTAAGGGTTAAGTATTCGATTAATCGTGAACGACTAAATAAAGTTATTTAAATAAATTATATTATAATCAATTTAAAAGGAAAATAGAGTTGGTTAAAAGAGTAATCATGTTTTGTGCCGACCATTTAAACTAAGTTAGACTTTAAATTAGTGGGATAACTTAATGAATAAATTGGTTAAGCTTAGTAAGAGTTTAAAAAAAAGGAGATTTATTATTCTAGTAACTAAAGGAGTTAATTAATTTGCAATGATCAATGTTGAGTTAAATAATCCCTTCTTAAATTTAATACATTTAAGTAACCAAGTTTGAAAAGAAAGATAGTTGAGTATTGAAAAGAAGCTATGAATGAGTTTATATTTTAAACTCGGGCTTTTAATCAAGCAATAAAGAGTTCTATATGGATACGATAGTTTAAATGAAAAGTTTACTTGATGTTTGAATTAAGTAAAGGAAGGTGAAGAGGTAAAAAGGGTTTATATTAAACCTTAAATTTATAAATAAGGTTTGTAAGTGGAATATGAGTTTAAACGTCGTTTGAAATGGGGAATACTTAATGATGGAATTAAGTTAAACCATTAGAATTAAAAAGAGATTTCCCAAAGGAAAAAGGGGTTGGAAAAAGAGATTAAAGTCGAGCTTGGTAAAAAGGTTGGAAATGGGATTGTAGTAACAATCCGGTTATGAAAACAAAGTTATTTAAAATAAGGAAAGAATTAATAAAGGTGATTATTAAATTAACAAATTAAACGATATTAATTATTATTATTTTTAAAAAAAGAGAGACTTCCAAAAAGGGTAAGAGGAACTAGAAGGCTATAAACAAGATAAGTGGGATGTGTTTTGATATTAAATTGAATATCGATTCTTGAATTACAACTCGTATTCTTCTGAAGATAAGAACGTAGTTGAGCAAGGTCTGAGAGGTAATTAAAATACCCCAACTTGAACAACTGCGGGATTATCCAAGGATAATACTAGTTGGTAATGTCAAGAATGGTTGATAAGATTTCCAAAGTAAAGGAAATGATATGAGATTATATATTCCCTAGTAACGAAATTAAAAGGAGATTGGGCGATAAGTTTAAAAGCCAAGTTATGCCAAATACTAGACCAATGGATCTATTTTTACGATTTCATGGATGTTTACTTGATAGTTAAATAACCGACTATCAAGTCTGACATTTACAATTGTTGGTATGGAAAGACCGGGATTGAATATATATTTTAAAACCATCCCGACCAACAAATACGAAATATATAAGAGATATCAGACGATGATTAAGATCGAGCATGTGAAGAACATAAATCTTCATAAAGCGGAAGAACCACTTATAATCTCTGATTCGACCAGGAAATATACTGGGGTTCTGTCGTGGTTGAGACTGTGGATTGCAAGGACTATCGCTATTGATCCATGGGGTGATTCCTTTATTGGATGCAGTAGGAGAGTACCTTCGTTTCATCCTGTTCCTGGATGACTTGTATGGACGAATGTCTGACGGAGTATTTCCTTAAAACCACGTACGTTGATTTTTACAAATATACTGAGTTGGTGGCGAAGAATGGCCCTTCTTTAAAACCCAGAGTATATTTGTGGACGTCAATTAGTGATTTGACGGATCTGACGATGTAGCATTCAAAGCGTATGATGATCAGATGTGTTCTGACCTCAAGCCTCATCACCCAGGAAATGACAAAAATCAGGCAGGCAACATGGCTATGTGGGTCGCTCCCATTAGGATGTATAATCACCTATCTAGAGAAATTCCTATTTCATTCTTTAATCTATTTCGATGTTGTCCCTTATCGGGAAACGGTGGTTTGAGTCCAACCGTTGGTGATATACATTCGATACACTCAAGCGAAATGAGTGGTCGGTCATGTGAGGGCCGGGTTGCAAGACGTTCTTGTTGAACCCAGTGTATTCGTCTCTAGAGATACACGAGCGGTAGGTGGTCCTATACCTTGTCAAGGTCGGAATCCAATCTTCAATAAGCGCCCGCGGTTTTGTTTGTATATATATACGTGGAGCGTGAGATGCAAACGTTCCACTAGATTGATATTTACTTGTATTTAGACACTACTATAATATCCGAAAAGATATTGATTTCGAAAACTGTTTTGGGTTATCGTAAGGTAAAAACCGTCCATATTTATGTGTGGATTTGGTCTTACGATTATTGTTTTCCTTCAAAAGGATATTAACTTTAAAATCAAGTTGTGTGATACCTTAATGTTGTGCGAGTTTTTCTCACTCTGGTTCACCAGACTGACCCGGTGTTTTGTAAATGCTCGGGTTAGCCCGAGGTGTACAGGTTCAGGATATCAGGTACTGAGAAGTCCAGAGACGAGCTGGAGATGATTCAGACATATGAAATATAGTATTTATTCCGCTGTGTATATGAGGACAGATTATCAAAACTGTCCAGATATGTGTTATACTCTGATATTTTAAGTATTTTCAAAAGCTCTCAATAAAGATTTATTTCTGTATTATATTTTGTTCCACTGCGTTGTGAGACTCTGTGTTGGTTCTTCTTCTTCTTCTATTCTAACTTTCTTTCTTTCTTATCTCACCCTCTAATTTCTTTCTATAAACGTTCCAGTGTTTTTGGTGTTTGAAAGGTCGGCATAAGTCATGGTGTGGGTATTTTTGTCGATTTTCGAGGCCGAAAATTCCTGGGTCATTACATCAACAGAGATGAATATTTTTGGCAAGCAATATTTTTTCCAGGAAGGCAAAATCTCAGAAAATTAATCAAGGGGCAAACAATTTTTCCACATTAAATGAAGACCAAAATCATATCCAGGTTCACCTCAACAAATCACGCAATTCTTTATAGCCAAGAATATCAAAGTAGGAAACATTGCAAATTATCAGATCAAGCCATTGTTAAGGAAATCAGAGCAATTAGGGTTTTTCTAAGCCCTATACAAACCAATCATCACAGGCATTTTCAATAATTGAAAAACCAAAAATCGACTCGAGATCAAAAGTCTTAAATCATAGAAAACTCACAAATTTCTCATCGTTTTCGATTGAGCAAATTCCAAATCGAAGCACCAAAAAGCAATATCGAGACTAAGCATCAGAGATAAATCCATACATCAAGCGAACGATTCGATTTGGGGCATAATCAAGAAACCATAGAAAATCCATCGACGCCATTTTTTTTCTCCAGAGTAATATAGAAAAGGATCGGACCAAAGATAATAGCGGTGCAACCATTTTGATGCGGGCCGACCAACATTGTCTTAAACAAACTTTTGAAGTGTTAAAAAGGGGAGAGTTAATTCCTTTTAAATTTAGGGTTTCTAGTTCTTTTGTTTTAATTTCTGTTGTATTTTAAATTTCTTTGTAATCGAACAGTTTCTAGAGTCTGTAAAATTCTAAGGGGGGTCCAGTTAGGGATTTAAATGGTAGTTTACAAGTGTCTGTGAAGCTAGGGAAAATCTATTCTAGTGGATATAAACCAGTCTAGGGTTTTGAGCATAGGGTTAGTACAGGAGCAGGGAGTGCATTTTTACAGGGTTTGTAATCTGGATCTGTTCTATCACCTAGCAGAAACCTTAGGAATGCAGCAGTAGGCAGGGTTTTGCCGAAGCTGGGTATATCTGTGTGTGATTTATTTTCTGCATTTCTGTTTCTGCTATATTCTGTGATTTGTTTATTATTATATATCTCATTAGATTTTTAATTCAGTTAAAAACTGTGATAAACCCTATTCACCTCCCCTCTAGGGTTAATCTAGATCCAACAAGTGGTATCAAAGCTGGTTTTTCTTTAACTCTAGAGTCATGGTTAACCCTTGTTTTCAGTCCATAGAGAGTCAGTCCAGTTCATTACCAACTATTTTCGATGGAACATATTTTTCAAACTGGAAATCCAAAATGGAATTTTATTTAAAATCTGTTAATATTAAATGTTGGGATGTTGTTATCAATGGGTTTAATAGTGTAGATATTACTTTCAATGCTCGTGCTATGAAAATTATATTTGATTATCTTAGTACCGAACAGTTTAATCTTATCTGTCAATGTTTATCTGCACAGGAAATTTGGAATACCCTCAATACAAAGTATGAAAAATTGACAATAGCTGCTCAAAATCCCGGAATGTCAACTCTGATTCAGATCTATGCTTGACAAGTCATAGAGATGAAAGTTTAGATGGATCAGATGATGTAGAATCAACAAACGCTGAAACAAAAAATTTCTTATATGAAGATCTGGTTTACATGTGTCTTGATTTAATGAAATCTGTTGCTAAACTCCAACAGAAAAATAAGTCTCTGAAATCTAAGAATTTTGAGTTTACTAGCAAAATTGATGATTTGGAATCAAAACCTGGATATTTTAAAAATTCCTCAAATTCAGACTGCAAAAATTGTTTGAAATTTGAAACCAATCTTGTTCATCTCAATAAAAACATTCAAAAGTTTGAAAATGAAATTTTGATCTTAAAAGAGAACAAGATTGAGTTATCAAGTTCAAATAATTTTCTACAAAAGGAATTTGAAATTTTTAAGACTTCTATAAATTCCAAACTTGAAGTTGCCGAAAATGAAAATTTGGTGAAAAGTGATTTGATTTTGAAAGAACTTGAAAAAGAGATTGAAAAATCCAAGAATTTTGAGTCTGAAAAACAAAAACGATTTGAATTTGAAATCTCAGAATCTCAAGCCAGAATTAAATTTCTTAAAGATGAATTTTTTTTTTTGAAAACTGATTTTGAAAAGAATAAGATCACTAAAAACAGTTGTTTGGATTTAATGAAAGAGAATGGTGATCTTAAATTTAAAGTTCAACAACATGAAGCAACTTTGGTTAAATTTTCTAACGATGAAAAATCTCTGAATATGTTGTTGAAAAATCTTCATATGGAAATAAAAGTGGACTCGGCTTTGAGAAAATTAATGTTTTTGAAAATCGGAACTCAAATGATTTTAAAAATCCTTCAAATTGTTTTGAAAAGAATCGATTTAAAATTTTAAATTCTGATACTTTCAAAGGATTTTTAAATCGTAATCGAGATGAGAATTTGTTTTATAATAATCCATCTAAACAACCTTGGATCCCAAAAAGAAATAAAACAAACTTCGTTAAATTCAGACAGATTTGGGTTCATAAGGGCACAAAGGTAGATTCGAATGGATTGCTGCATAAACAGGTTTGGGTACCAAAGGCTCGACATACAACTGTGAGTGGTTTTACAAATTTTGTTTGACCACTCGATCCTGTAAGCTGTTAGGTACCTGAAGATGGCTGAGGAAATGCTGTGCTGAAAGGAAATTTGAAATCAAGCTGGTATATAATTCTGTATCATTTACAGTTCCTTTAGCCAAGATTTGTTGAGTTAGAGATTTATTTACTCACGTCAATTTCAGGTATAACCACTAAACTCAACCTTTGTAAATATTTTTTCTTTTTCTTTGTATATTCTCTCTATTTTTATTTTTTGTGTTTATTCCTTCCTCTACCCCTTTTATTCTTCTTTATTTTTTTATTTGATTTATCACTGCCCTTTTTTTCTTTATGGGCTTTATTAACTTCCAATTGCAAAAGTCATGTTTTTTCTGGAAATTTTCTTCCCTTGTATAAAACTCTAATATTTTTAATCTTTTCCAGATCTTGAACTTAATCTTGTAAATCCCTGCAATTGTTTTGAAGTTTATCTTTCTGATTTCTGAATTCATAACAGTGTTGATGTATTCTTGTCATATCTTGAACACTGTTAATTTGAATTCTAAATTTTTGAAGATCTGAATAATTATTAAAATTTCACACAAATCTGCTGTTTTGAGTTCTTTCTAATTTATTTTAGAAAAACTTGAAACAATATACCTATTACAACACTCTGTTATTCATCAAATGTGATAATTTCATTATTTTTCAGATTGGCTTGAATATTTTTTGAAATGCCTTGAAATCAGTAATACATCTAGAATCTCATCTTTATTCATGATCATTTTTTGTTGAAAATTATTTGTTTGAAATCCTTGTTATTTTGAATATCACACACTTCTTAAATTTGAAATTATCAGTCTTGTGTGATTGATTCATTATATCCCAAAAATTAACATTGATTCAAGTGATTTCAAATAAATTTTCTTGATCATGAATATCCTTCAAATTAGATGTAAATGATCTGAATATTCTTTATACTTGTCAAAAATATTTGTGAAAATTCTTTTGTAAATATGGTCATAAATATCACTTTTATTTCATGATTATTTGATTTGAATATATGTTTGTTTAAAATTATTTGAAATTATTGATTTATTGAATCTCACACATAATTTTGAATCTGAAATATAACCTGGTGTGATTGATTCGTTAAATCGTAATACTTTCACATTTATTCAAATGATTTAAAATAAAGTATATTTTTTAATCTGGGATCATGAAATATTTTTTATGTGACCATCATCTTGTCTTGTCTGCTTAGAAACTGTCTTTGTACTGCTCTGATACTATTCTTAGATAACTGCTTATTTTTGATCTGTCTACTGCTCTGTGCTAAATTTGTCTGCTTAGGCTTTAAATTTCTGTTGTCTGCGATATCATGGTTTGTCTCCAGTATCTTGTTACATTTTTTCATTAATAGAGACACCAAAGTGCTATCGGAAGTGCTTTTTATTTGTCTCACTCATCTGTACTTAGATTCCAATCTTTACCTTGTATAGATCCACACACTCTTTTTCCTTTGTACAATTTTTTCCCTCTTGTTCTGTATAAATCTCCATATTCCTCCTGTAATTGATTTTCAATTTTAGTATTTATTGATTATTCATTCAGAAATTGAAATAAATATCCAAGTTGAAATGTATTTATAATTCATCAAAATTATAATCAGATTTTGAAATCGTGATGAATTGTGACTGCAGTATATTTCACAACAAGAGGAGTTTCTTTTTAGATTTTCATGATGGTCGAACGTTTATTATAATATCTTTGAACTGACAATTATTTCACGACCATCTCCTTTATCTATCATCATTCTGCCATCCATGATAATTTTTATATTAATGTGGAGAGTTAATATGTTTTAGAAGATCTTTTTGAATAAACAGCGGAAATATTCGTGATAGAAATGGGACTATATTATTATTCAGAATTAGTGATAATTGAGAATTTTCAATGATCCCGGTACAGTCGAGCATATTTCATAATATAATTAATTTAGAAATTTATTTCATAGACCATTTCTATATCTACCGCATTTCTATCATCCATTTTTGGTTTTATATACTGAGGAGTTTTTCATTTTGAAACTGAAAACGATAAACATATAATCAATACATAAGTGTGTCACTAACCTCATTTAAAAATCCAAGCTCTGGTCATGCATAGCTATGAGACAACTTATAATTTAAGCTGCGACTGACCTCATTTAAAAATCCAGGCTCTGGTTATGCATGGTCAGTGTGCTCTTAAATAAAATAAAAAGAAAAAGGAAATATTGTGCTATAAATTAAAATTAATCAGAAATTCTCCTTGGGATATAAAAACCAGTATATCAATCAATTTTATAATTTGTGAAATGTGTTGAAATCTTATGACGTATTATGATTTGTTGTTTGATGGGTATTGGGATTTGAGATTATTCGATTTTGCCACTTAAATTGAATTATTAACTATAGTCCAAATCCATCACTGTTTTTGTGTTAAATTTTACAAAATTCTTTTGAAAATAATTGGAACTCATTTTTTTTACTCTCCCTATTTTATATAAAATTCATCGTAAATCCATCATTCTCTACAATGTGAAATATGCCACCTGTTCTTAGAATATTATGATTTTTGTTTGACTGATTGAGATTTATGATGACCGTTCTTCCTCTTAAGCTGAAATTATATTCTTAGTCATTTTTCATCTGTATTTTAAACTCTGTATCCTTTTGATGATAACAAAAGGGGGAGAATGGGTTGAGATTTTGATTTATGAGTGAATATTTTATAAATATCTTTAATTTTGAAAATTCGTTCAATTTTCATTTCATTTCACTCATGCACAGTTATAGGGGGAGTTTCTGTTGTAGGGGGAGCTTTCAAATAGGGGGAGTTCAGTTCTTCACTGTCAAACACATTTACTATATTCAAAATCTTAATATTTGTTTGTCATCATCAAAAGGGGGAGATTGTTGTATATAACGGTGTTGTATACACAATTATATGATTTTTGTTTGATGATAACAAACAAATGTGTTTCTATGATAAATGTGTTTGTTATTGTACTGATCTTCTTAATCACAGACTGAAGTATAATTGTTATATTTAATTAAAATACTACTGGACAAGAATTTAAATATTCAAATAGTATTTTATTAAATATAATATTTTATTTCAAATAGTTAAACAGTACAAATTTTAACAACTCCACTATTTGTACAACTCACTAATATGTCATTTCGTTCATATTCAACTTCATCTATTACAACACTCAACTCTTTATACAGTCGTGTATACATTCATTTTCACATTGACTCATATACAAACTCATTGACTTTTATACACTCTCACATATACAGTTTCAGACTTACACTCATATACTGTTATACACACTGCTTAATGTCTTCATCTTCTGTCTTCAAACTTTTGTCTTCACCGCTCACAGTCAGCCCAGTCATAATCTTCGTACCTGTCATATACAAAAAACACACACATTATATGGAACAGAAATAATTTTCAAAATTTATGCAAATATAAATTTTATCTTTAAATTTTTATTTGCCTCAGCTTTCTGGTGTGTTTCTCATCATTTTTCATGACTTGATCTGATTCATCTGTGTCTAGCTAGTTTGTATATGAACAGGGACAGAAAAAATCTTTCTGATGGCTGCATACACACACGTGTATAGATATACACGTGTGCACTGCCACGCCAATCACAATGTAGTAGCGAGCAGTTGTGGAGCAGACACATGGACCAAGCTCGACACAGTAAGATGGATAAGTAAACATGGCATGGTCGTATATACATGGACGACATGAAAAGTCAACATAGTCAACAAAGCCCATGTGTCGAGCCATACAAGTGATCCAGTTCAGTTTTGTCTACATGATCCAAGCAGTGTGGCGCAACATAGTGTGAAGCAACATATTGATGAACAAGTGCCAAAATCAGTTCAAGTTCAAGTTCAGGAGCAACAAGCAAATGGTACAGCATTTCAAATGCAAGCAAGTGAATCTAAACATGATCGAGGTTGTGTACATGGATGGTGTACTCGACTACAAGCAGCAAATTGAAACAGTGTAACTAGCATGAATGTTCATGGGTACAACAAGTTTTGAAAGTGGAAAAGAGTAAGAGAGCATGGTTCACAAACATTGACTGAGCATACATGAATGGTGACATGATCACCCAGTTTGAATGATCAAGTCATTAAAACCCAGGCAGATTTAATGTAATAACAAACAAGGCAAACCATGTATACACAAGCCATAGAGAAACAAAGAAATCAGCAAAGTATATGTTGGCAGATCACTACATAACATGTGATCTTTGATGGCAATTCAGTTTTTTTTTAAAAACTGTGAAATTCAAGTGTTTATACATGGCAGTAGTGAAATAAGGAATGAAAATACAAACAGCATAGACATGTATGTCAAGTTCATAAAGTATAGGCAAACTCAGGTGAAAGTGCAGCTATGGCAATGCAAAAATACTGGCATATGGATGTCAGTATGATAAAGCATGGTGGAACTGGCAAGTAAACATCTCATGTCCAAGACAAATGCAAGGGAGAAGAAATAGTGTTCAGAAATGGTGCACAAAAATTTTTGGCAAGCAATTTTTTTTTCCATGGAATGATTAATGGAAATCAAGGAAATTTCAAATGTCAAAAAATCAGCAGTCATGATATGTCACAAGTTTTTTGGAAAGCAACAACGAGCAAGGAATTTTTAAAAGCTAAGATAATCAATTTCGAAATGGAAATTTGTTTCCTATTTTCCATTCTCAATTCAAATCATTTCTTTCCTGAAAATCATTCATTTTTTTCTCGGTAATAAATCATGGCTACTACTCAAGAAATTCAAGGTAGTACAATATTGCTCAATCAATTTTGGGTAACATAATTCTGTTTCCAGATTTCCAAATGTTTATAAGGCAATGTTTCATTACAGTCATAAAAGTGAGGTGCAATCAAATATTTGAAATCAACAGAGATGAATATTTTTGGCAAGCAATATTTTTTCCAGGAAGGCAACATATTAGAAAATTAATCAAGGGACAAACAATTTTTCCAGATTAAATGAAGACCAAAATCATATCCAGGTTCACCTCAACAAATCACGCAATTCTTTATAGCAGAGAATATCAAAACAGGAAACATCGCAAATTATCAGATCAAGCCATTATCAAGGAAATCAGAGCAATTATGGTTTTTCTAAGCCCTATACAAACCAATCATCACAGGCATTTTCAATTATCGAAAATCCAAAAATCGACTCGAGAGAAAAAGTTTTAAATCACAGAAAACTCACAAATTTCTCATCGTTTTCGATCGAGCAAATTCCAAATCGAAGCACCAAAAAGCAATATCGAGACTAAGCATCAGAGATAAATCCATACGTCAAGCTAACGATTCGATTTGGGGCATAATCAAGAAACCATAGAAAATCCATCGACGCCATTTTTTTTCTCCAGAGTAATATAGAAAAGGATCGGACCAAAGATAATAGCGGTGCAACCATTTTGAAGCGGGCCGACCAACATTGTCTTAAACCAACTTTTGAAGTGTTAAAATGGGGAGAGTTAATTCCTTTTAAATTTACGGTTTCTAGTTCTTTTGTTTTAATTTCTGTTGTATTTTAATTTTCTTTGTAATCGAACAGTTTCTAGAGTCTGTAAAATTCTAGGGGGGATCCAGTTAGGGATTTAACTGGTAGTTTACTAGTGTCTGTGAAACTAGGGAAAATCTGGTTTAGTGGATATAGACCAGTCTTGGGTTTTGAGCGTAGGGTTAGTACAGGAGCAGGGAGTGCTAGTTTACAGGGTTTGTAAGCGGGATCTGTTCTATCACCTAGCAGAAACCTTAGGAATGCAGCAGTAGGCAGGGTTTTGCCGAAGCTGGGTATATCTGTGTGTGATTTATTTTCTACATTTCTGTTTCTGCTATATTCTGTGATCTGTTTATTATTATACATCTCGTTAGATTTTTAATTCAGTTAAAAACTGTGATAAATCGTATTCACCCCCCTTCTATGGTTAATCTAGATCCAACACTTCTCTTGTCGAACAGCTTCTCTCCCCTTGTTGAAGAACTGGAATTAGCAGATCGAACGGTGTCACCCTTAGATTTCCCATCCACGTTGTCTCAGGGGCTAGTTGGGTCGGATTGGCGGTTTAGTGGAGCCCGTTCAGCGGCGTTGTCAGCTTGTTGGGATGCTGGCCTTATCGATATGCAGCCTCTTTTAGAGTTTTCTGGCAAGGCAACTGCTTCAGCCTCGGCTTTGGTTTCCTGTGGCTTGAGTGGATCTTCTTCAGTGGGATCGAATTTGGATGGAATGGGCACTGCTTTGCTACCAGATCTTTTGGAGGTTGATATATCTGCGCAAGAGGCAAAGGCTACTAGACTTGGAAAGAAGGGGTCTAGTATGGTTTTTTTTGTTTCCTATTTGCATAGGCAGTTAATTTCTATTTTTTGTTTGAGTCATGATTCTTGTTTGGTTGGTGATGGGCACTACACTGTTACTGTCTATGCTCTGACTGATTTTTGCCTTGTCTCTTCTCTTTTCGTTTTGCCTTTTACCAATTCTTTGGTGCCTGACTTGGCACCAGTTTTGGGGGATGCAGTTTGTGTTGTTGGGTCCTTGTTGTCTATTATTGTTTTGCCAGTTTTTGTTGCCAGTTTTTTGTGTGTCTGATCTGGTCAGATTGGGCACGGCCTTTATATGTCACCTAGGCAGGTTGTTTCTTGCCTACTTGTTTGGTTGTTCGGGTTGTCTTTCGGTCGTGCTCCTTGTTTGCACAGTTGTGGGGTTTTTTCTATGGGTGGTTGTTCGTGTTGAGTTACCGGGAAATGTGATTCTTGACTAGGCCTTCAGCGTATCGTTGGAGTTTCTAGTTTGCTGGTTGAGATTTGCGATTTTTTGGTGCTTTCGTAGGAAGCTCCATACATTATCGGTTGATCGGCATTGGAGGTCTCCCTAGTAATAGTCTAGTAGATTGCCGACCGATTATGTCTTCCCGGTCTGTTGTTTTTCGATGTTTCGGTCTTGGAACTTTTCATTCTATGTGGGGTAGTCAATCCGATGACTGCTCGGCTATGGTTACGTTCACTCAGGTACTTGAGGCACACCTTTTGTCATTCCCTCCTTTCTTGCCTTTTTTTCGCTTCCGGATTTCCCAACGTGTAACCACAGGCTGCTGAGGTGTTATCTGCTTCCATATCTTCTCCTATGCTTAGTAAGAACGAGATAGCGATCATTTATGATCATCTAGCTCGACTTACTAAGAACTCTAACTTTCTGGTGTTGGTTCTCGGTCTGCGGGCCGTCGTTCAGTTTCCAGGCCCTCGCCTTTGGGCTCATTTCGGCGTAGCAGACGTAAGGCCCCCCTCGCACCCCTCGCACCATTCGTACACGCTCTATAGTGGTGTCCGAGAAGATCATCAGATCTACTCGACATATCCTCTACCTTAGTTGAGTTAGGCAACGTGATTCCTTCCGTGGCCTTCCCTCTGGCGGATTTCCTTTTCCTTGCTTGTTATCTTTATGGAGAACTTTTTGTTCTGAAATGTGAGGGGTATTGGGAATGATGCGTCGGTTGATCGCCTTAAACGCATCATTAGAAAGAACTTTATCTGTCTTATTGCGCTTCTGGAACCTCTTTTGGGACCAGGCGCAATCGCCTCTACTGTTTTATCTTTGGGCTTCGGTGGTGCTCTTGCTAATGTGTTTGGTAAGATTTGGATCATGTGGTCCAAAGACCCTGTCGTCCATCCTGTCTTCGATTCGAGTTAGCTCTTGTCGGTAGCTTGTTCGCTCCCCTCGTTCCCCTTTTCCTTCTTATACTCTACGGTCTACGCTAAGTGTGATCGGATAGAGAGACATGGCCTCTGGGCCGATATCCTATCTCTTACGGATCTTAGGTTTTCTGTTTCTGTCCTGGGTGGTGACTTCAATGTCGTCGCCAGCCAAGCAGAAAAACGGGGTGGAAATGCCATTAACCGTTTGGCTGTAGCAGATTTCAACTCTTTTATCATCAGCTCTGGGCTTTCTGAAATTTCGTTCGTCGGCTCGGCCTTCACTTGGAGTAACAACTAAGAAGGCCCGAACTGAATTCTGTCTAGACTAGATCGTGTATTCGCCACTGAAGGTTGGTTTAACCTACCTTTCTCTTTCTCTATTTCTCACCTTCATCGTACCTTTTCTGACCATGCTACCTTATTTCTTAGTTGTTCCCCTCTTTCCCTTTCTGGGCCATCTTCCTTTAGGTTCCAGAGTATGTGGACATCTCACCACTTCTTCCTTTCTGTTGTCGAAGAATCTTGGATTTCTCCCATTTCTGGTCCTCCTTGTGTGCTTTTCTCTCGCAAGTAGAAACGCCTTCAGACTTGTCTTAAGGTGTGGAATCTCCTTGTCTTCAAGAATATCTTCGACCGTGTTAGAGCGGATAAAGAAACTCTTATTCAGGCCGAAGCATCCTTTGATGAAGATCTCAATGCTGCCAACAAGGAGGCTTGGGCGTTGGCCCAACTTGCATTCTCTTCGGAACTTCGTATCGAGCAAGACCATCTACGTCAAAAAGCGAGAATCAAGTTGGTGGTAGATGGAGATACGAACTCCAAGTTTTTTCACTCGTCTATCCGTAAGAAGAAAAATCTCCTTACTATTTTCCAGATCCATAGATATGATCTTTCATTGTCTTCAACTCTAGTTGAAGTCAAAGATAGTATTCTTTCCCATTTCAAATCTTTCCTTAGCTCTCCATCGGTTCCCGCTTCTGACCCTTCCATGTTGGCCTACATCCCTAGTCTCATACTTCCGTCTGATAACTCCGACCTAGCCGCACCCCCTTCCTTGGAAGAAATACGTGCTTGCATATTTTCGCTTAGTAAGGACAGTGCGAGTCGGCCAGATGGTTTCAACGGAGTATTTTACAGGAGTTTGTGGCCAATTATCCAAGCTGATCTTTGTTTTGCCATTCAGTCTTTTTTCTCTGGTGCTGATCTCCCAGCGAGATAGACCTCGACCAACCTGGTTCTTAACCCTAAATGCGATCATCCTATCTCTTGTGGGGACTTCAGACCGATGAGTCTGTGTAACTTCTTAAACAAGGTCATATCTAAGGTCTTAACCTTGAGGTTAGCACCGTTTCTTGAGCGTCTTATTTCATCTTCACAGGCTGGGTTTGTGAAAGGACGTTTGATCACTGATAACGTTCTTCTAGCCCAAGAGATGATCTCTCAGTTAAATAAGAAGGTTCATGGCTCCAATGTCGTCGTTAAACTTGATACGACTAAAGCTTACGACCGCATGTCATGGTTCTTTATCATTAAGGTTCTTAAGGCTTTTGGGTTTCCTGAACCCTTTATCGACATGGTTTAGAGGCTCATCTCTAACAGTAGTTTTCCATTCCCATTAATGGCTCTGCCCCTGGTAATTTCAGATCCGGGAGAGGTCTTCGGCAGGGTGACCGCTTGTCCCCCACTCCGTTCGTTATTGCTACCGAGGCATTTGTTATAGGGCTTCACTCTCTAATGATAGCCGGGCAGTTCCATAGGTTCGGCATTCCTAGGGGTTGCCCTCTTATCTCCTCCTTGTCCTTTGCGGACGACATCATCATCTTCACGAATGGCTCTCGTCTTTCAATCCGGTCCCTTCTTGCTTTTATTAGGCAGCATGAGAGTAGCTCGAGGCAACTGGTTAACTCTTCTAAAAGCTGCTTCGTGGCCGCTAAAGACCTGACTGCTATTGGGTCCTCTTGGATTGAGTCCACTTTTGGCTTTAATAAAGCCAACCCCCCTCTTCCTTATCTGGGAATTGTTCTTTACCGTGGCAGGAAGCTCAACGCCATCTTCAAACCCCTAACTGACAAAGTTAGGGGCAAGATTATTAGGTGGAATGCTTCCCTCATTTCCCAGGCTAGGAAACTTGTCCTCATTAAGCCAGTCCTGGACCCGCTGGGATCTCATATCTTTGTTGCTATGACTCCCACGACCTCTTTCTTTCGTTCCTACCGGTCTTTGGTTTCCACGTTCTTCTGGGGTAGCTCGGATAGTTCTTCGCGCCATCACTGGATTTCCTGAGGCACTATATGTCGTCCCAAATGTGAGGGAGGCCTTGGTCTCCGTAACCCTAAGGACATGTGTTTGGCCTTTGCTTGTAAGCTATGGGCAAGGTTTGGAGCGAACAACTCCCTTTGGGCGTCGTTCCTCCATGCCAAGTATCGTTGGCTTGCGAATGCGAATTACACCAGCATCCCGTCCTATGCTAGTGAGACGTGGAAACAGATGCAATCCGTAAAAGGCTTAACGGATGCTCACGAGGGTGGAATCATTTGGGACAACAACCCCTTCTTGCTTAAGGCAGCGTGGAACTCGATTAGGCCTCATAATCCACGTCTCCCTGTTTTCCGATCTATTTGGGATGTCCATATCCCACCGAAGGTTTCTCTCTTTATGTGGAAAACCTTACATGAAGGTTTGCCAATAGACGAGAATCTTCAACGTATTGGTATCCTTCTTGTGTCCAGATGCAGGTGCGGCAAATCTGGAGGCTTTGAATCTACTTCTCATCTTCTTATATCGGGCTCTTGTGCCCGTGCTATCTGGAATCACTTCAGAAATCTTACGGGATGTAAAGGTAATGCCAACTCGACGGGAGATTTGCTAAGAGACTAGTGGCCCGACGTCTCAAGCAAATCTTTACGCTCTATTCTCCTGCGTCTGATTCCTTGTCTTATTTGCTGGCACATATGGTGTGCAAGGAATAAGGCTATTTTTGATGATGGACCGATGGACCCTTCTACCATTGTCTGGAAAGTTAGGAACGATGTGTCGATAGCGGGCTCTCCTAGGGCTGGCATTGCCTTGCCTTCCGTGGTAGGCCATTCTGAGGTGTCATTGGTACCCGCTCTAGGAGGCTAGCTGTTTCTTTTGATGTTTTGTCGATAGCGGGCTCTCCTAGGGCTGGCATTGGGTGAGTCATGGGTTTTATTGGTTTCCAGTTTACTTGGTTCTCTAGTCTTATTTTGAGTCTTTATTAGCTGCTGTTTATTTATCTTCTGCTGTTTTCTGTTTCTATTCCCCCCCGGATCTTATGTTGTTTGCTTGTTTGTAGTTCGCATTTATTAGGTGCTGGATTGTTTTGGCGGGAGTTTCAAGTAGGTCTCGACTACAGACTGGTGTAGGAGTGGCTCTGGATCTTGGAAGAGCAGGAGGCAGGCTAGCTGCTGGGCCTTCTTGTCTTTTTTTTCTTCCCTCCTAGCTTCCGTTGGAAGTCTTGCCTCCAGCTTTGGTCTTCGCCATGCTTAGTGGTGATTTGGTTGGCTACGGGGTTAGGCTCGCTTTGGAGGTTGTTTCGTCTAGGACTTGGTTTTGAGTCTGACTCTTTTCGTCCTTCCTATATTTGTATTTGCTGTTTTATTTTTTCATTTTTGTGTGTGCACGATTTCGTTTGTCGATATCCGTTTTTGTGAGCCGTTGGAGAAACGCTTGTTTCTCCTTTTTGGTACATAAATTATTTAAAAAAAATTATTACGTGCATTGCACAACATATATTTAATAACAAATGGTTATGCATGATGTCATGTGCCTATGCATAATTTATAATTGATTAATATGCCAGTTAGTTGTTTACCTAACTTATGCATAGAAAACAGTTAGTAGAAAACCTTGAATGTAACCAAAGTAGAAAAATACATAAAATGATACTACTCTATGGTTCCTCCCATTAAATGTAATCCCAACCAAACTACTGTTTATATAAAGTTATAAATCTGATGAGTAGATTTAATTGGGATAAGTAAGTACAATTATGTAATTATGGCTTATGGTGGAAAGGCCATTGACTTCAAATCTAACATTTTAACAACAACACTATATCTTTGCAGCGTTGTAATATTGATATATGAAATGAAAACATGGATTAGTTACCGGTACTATCATTCAAGAAATCTGAAAGTATGCAATATTTAGGATTATACATGGATTGATATATGTTTTGTATATATGTATTGCATTAAAGAAGTTTTTAACTTTGTATGTAACTTAAAGTAAGCAATTATATCATTCTTTGATCTTCTAGATTAACCTTCATAGCATCTTACAATTAAAGACATTTTTGCTAGAGATGTACAGAAGGAATGATGAAGGTTATTTCTCCTTAATCTTAGTTTTGACCTCTTTTTTACGCATTTTATTTTCTTAATCGATGTACACTTATTTCAGTATCAAGAATATAATCGAAAGGGATTTTGTCAAAATCTATTAAACAGTCATTACTTTCGGGTAGTCCCACATTAATTTATGCAAAGTTACATATTTGACCCCCTGAATTCAAACACATTTGAATTGATCTGCATTTTTTTTTACAAAATTTTGGTTTGGTCAATATAGCAGCTTTTTATACCTCTGACAGCTAAAATTTGATAGCTCCAAGTTTAATTTGGTGTTTCTTTGTGTTAAAATGGATTTTTCAACTATTATTGCGAGCTATATGAAGTTGATGGTACTTTTAGAATCTGGTATTATACATTTGGAAGTAGTGTATTTTGTTTGAAGTCGATTTAATAGAATATTATTGTATTTGGATGGTAGGAATATATAGTAGAATGGCTAAAATTAATGCACAATCATTTGCAAATAAAACCTGCTTACTTTATGTAATAAATGTT
The DNA here is from genome assembly GCA_030737875.1 of Allium sativum. Taxonomy (NCBI): domain Eukaryota; kingdom Viridiplantae; phylum Streptophyta; class Magnoliopsida; order Asparagales; family Amaryllidaceae; genus Allium; species Allium sativum. Next base: position 375,432,841 of record CM060920.1, read on the forward strand.
GCTAAGAGGATTCGAGGTCGACACCTAGGTGGAAGTGACACCTTTTTCAGGTGATATTTTATATCAAAAGGATTTAAAAGGTAAATTGTTTGTGTAACGACCCGACTTTTCTATACCTCTTGAGTTAACTAATTACACGTCTGTCCAACCCAAAGTGCACAAAAAAGAAGATAGTTAGGAGAAAGAAATTGGAGGGTGACAGAATAAAGAAAAAATATTATAATAGAAGAATAAGAAGATCAGAGTCTCCCAGCGGAATGGACAAATTATAATGTATCAATAATACTTTATCCAAAAGGAACCTATGTATATATGATGACAACATCAGAGTATACATTCATATCAATACAACGTAAATAGCGGAATAATATAATACCAGTAAATATGGCTATATCTCTTGACTCTAGCTCCTCTTCTAAAGTTCCAAGCGAAACCAGACCGGGAAATATACTCGGTCTGACCTAAGCACATTTGAAGCAAAGCAAAATTCACACGGATTAGTCTGGAATACTTTCAGTGATAAATTCACATGACAAACAACTTGCTTAAATTTAGAAATCCTTTTGAAAGAAAGGATAATAGTAGACTAGCCCACACATAAACACAGACGGTTTTTACCTTACTATAACTCAAAACATTTTTGATATATCAAAATTTAATGATATTAAAATAGTGTCTATCAAATCAAAAATGAATAACCATCTAGTAGAAAGCTTGCATCTCACGCTGTACATATCCATTATATAATCGAAACCGCATTGCGCTTATTGGAAATTAGATTCCAACTATTACAAGGCATGAGACTACGTTCCGATATGTGCACTCTAGAGGGGATACACTGCAGTTCAACAAGAACATCTTGCAACCCGCTCACACATGGTTGATCACTCATTCAACTTGAGTGGACCGAAAGTATTATCACCCGACAGTTTTAAAGGCCCACCGTCCTTCCGTGGAGATACAAAATTGAAAGAAGAACAAATAAGGATTTTCTCTAGATTGTGGTAATACACCCTGCTTGGGTGTGACCCAACTAGCTATGCTGCCTGCCCGATTTTTGTGATTTCCTGATTGTGAGGCCTGAGGCTACGTTTATCTTTTAGAACATCTTGCCACCATTAAATTTGGATGCCACATCGTCAAACCCATCAAACCACCAGTTGATCTTTATAAAAATATTATGGGTATAAAAAGCCAAGAGAAACGAATTCCTCCGCCACTAAACATAATACCTTGAAAAGACGGTCTTATGTGATTTGTTAGGCATACTATGTCAGACATTCGTCCATACAAGTCATCCAGGAACAGGATGAACCGAAGGTACCCTCCTACCATATCTTATATAGGAATCACCATAAGGATCAGTAGCGATAAATCCATGCAATTCATAGACTCCACCCACGAAAGAAGCATAGTGTATCTCAAGGGGCCAACCGGATATTGTAAGTAGTTCTTCTGCTTTATGGAAATCTACAATCTTCAATTGCTCCATCTTTATTCCCTGCAAGTTAGTTTCGTACGCAACGTTGATTCGAAGTGGTTTTGGGTATAGTTCCCATTCCGGTCCCTTCGAAACAACACGTAAAAAGGTCCAATAATATTATATTGATAGTTTGTTGTTTTAACTATCAATCTCAAAACAGTATGGTCAAGTATATTGGCAGCTCAGATCCTTTTACTTAGAACTATTCATTGAAACTATAACGTCGATTTTCAAAATCAATTCTTATATTCTCTTGTATCAAATCTCAATTGTTCTCCTTATGTTAAAAATAATAACCAACTCCATTTTAATTTCTTTGATTCAAAACACCACTATATATTCAGCAAATCCTTTTCATTTCCTTTACTTTGGAAAAACACCATGTATATATTTAATTCAAAAATAGATTCACCCTTCAAACTCGAATAAAAAATGTCAATTTATACATTGTTTAAAACCCCCCACTTTTGGTTAAATTTTAAACCTTGCAAATAACATTGCATTATTCTCTTATAGGTATAATAAACAAATTTCAACACTCTTATTGTTGTAAACAAATACCATACCTTGATAAAAGTAAAGTCATTCAAGTTGGATATTTAATTACCTCTCAGACCCTAATCGACAACATTCTTATCTTATAATAGATAAAAGTTTGGAACATAAATTCCATTACTCCATTTACTATTTTATTCAACAATATGGTTTTAATAATCGTTTCTTATGTGTGGCAAATACAAATCCTTTTAACTTTTATTCAAGTACAACTTGCAAACACAAAATCTATTGCTTTAACCTTTTAAAGATAACTTATGAAAACTTGAATTTGTTTCAAAAATCCAATTGCTAAGTTCTTTAAAAACTTAATTGAGCTTCTTATTTTTACAAACCTTCTTCTAATTTAAAATGATTTTACTTAATCCATTTTCTTACATAAAAGCTTATTTTAAAATCATCGCTTGAGATTAAACTTGTTTATAAACCTTGCTTACGAAACTTGGATTCTATTTTAAAATCTTCTTTAGAATTCGTTAATAATTCTTGAAATAAAATGATAATTAATATTCAAGAAATATCATTAAATTAAATATTAGTAAAACAATTTCCATTAGATTAACCGAAAGTCGATTAAACTAATTACCAATTCTAATTAAACAGTTGACTTCGTCAATTTAAACATTAGTTATTTATTAATTGATTTCAATTACTTCTCTCATTAGATTAATATACTTAATCTAATTATATTGCTTAACTGTTTTTATCAAAACAGTAATTTCCAAATATTGACTCGGGTTCAATTTTCTATGCATATAAAATTTATTAAAAGCAAAGAAATTACTATGCATAGTATTATGTAGCTATTTTATAAAAACCATTTATAAATATCATCTTTCTTTAAAACTTCTATTTTACATGAAATAAAAATTTAAAACTTCACTTCGGTTATAAAAATAAATTTTATAACTTAAAATACGTTGGTTTACCTCATGGCGAACTAACGTCTTAAAAACAATGTTTTAGATCATTTGTTGCCAATAACTTAATCAATATCGTCTATTGTTTAAAACATGTATTGATGTTGAATTTCAATTCAATGTTCAATTTATGATCAACCATCAACATTCAATCAGAATATAACGTCATTTGGGGGTAAATAGTTCATATTTGAATAATATAGGGAATTAAACAACATGTAAAATATTTGAGGAATCCGGTCGGATTCCTCCAACCTGTTCTTCCCTGCATCACATATTACTGATAATAATATATGAAACAAATATTTAAAAACAAATCATTCAATATGACGTAATACAAATGTCGATAATCGTTAAACAACCAATAAGCAACCAAGACATCCAATCATCCAATTAATATTATCAATGGTGAATTATTATTTTATATGAATTTAACACATCATAGAATTCCAGAAAATGTGTGAGAGTTAACTCACAATTATTTCGATCGGCGATTTCAGGTTGATTTATATGATTTCAAACAAGCGTTTGAAATCATATAAAATTCCAATTGGCTTCAAATCATACATTCCATCTCATACACGTAGGCTTCGCGATTACGAACTCATCGGCACTTGTTTCGTCCAATTCTGTTCACGAATAAAATATTTATACACGTTACAAGTTTTAATCTATTTAAATCGTTATAAATAAATTTATTTATAATTAAATAACTCTAATGACTTTAATTAATATTAATTACCACAATCAATCCTAATCCATGTGGTAAACTTCGTTAATCCATTGTTACTGAGTATATAAAAACCGATCCTTCTTCAAATACTAGGCATCAGAGAACTTCGTCACCCTTAACACACCGCTGCACCATCATAACAACGTCGGACGACCGTTGCACCCTACCTCTGCCATCACTTCACCTACAGCTACACCTGCCTTGAACATCGTCCCTCCAGATTTCCCCCGTCACCAGAGTTCTGACTTTGAATGGAAAATCTTACATCACCCATCGAATAAGAACATAGCCTCCACCCGGTACCATGCAAACTTCTGCTTCTCCTTCTTTGAGTTCCATAATTTAGAATGACATTGTATCTCAAACAGTTGCCAGGTATCTCCATACAAAGGTAAACATGGATGATTAAACATTCCCTTAATTTCATGAACTCGAATGCTCATCATCCTAGGCCAACCAGCTTCCCCTTCGCCATTTCTATATGTATAAAAAAATTCTTCAACTCCATGAATCCCCTCAGCCATTATACACAAAGCTTCCTCCTCACCATTCAACACTCTGACCTCTCCACGAACCCTACAATATTCCAGAAACTTCCTTTGATACTGTGTGGCACCGAAACAAACTAGTCACACAAACGGAATCCATGCATCACCATCTAACTCACAACTTCTCCAACCATTTCTTACCCCCGTCACTGTCCACCGTCGAAACTCACGTCTTCACCGACTGCTGCTCCTCTTCTAGCGATCTACATACCGCACCGTCCAGGCGTGCTCCGTCCCAGCTACCCCAACTGACCACCCACAGTCCGCTCCAAACCATGAAGACTCTGAGCCTGAATTGCTTAAAGAAGCAGGTTCTAGTTTTCATGAGGCATGATTATATATATACACGTTTATATATATGTTAGAAGGGGGATATTGGTTCAAATAGTGGAACGAGGGGTTGTAGAAGAAGAAGTTGTATTTTGAAGGCATAGGATGAGTTTATATTTATAAAGATGAAGAATTAAGGATAAGAACAAAGTCAGTAATCAGTGGGTACATCGTAGGTTTTTTTTTTTCAAATTAGTTGTGCAATAGGTGACTGAACGATGGATTTAGACGCACACACATGCATCTTGATTTTGGGTTAGATTTTTATTTTTATATTTTTTATTTTTTGCATTGGCGTAGACATGGTTATTGAAACTTCTCATGTGGTTTTAATTTGGTTGGTCGGGGAAAGAAATAAAAGGGATTAGATATATGTGCCGCAGAAAATTTTTCCTTCCTTCTGTTTATTCCAGAACACATGGCTCATTAGAGATTTTTTATATGAAAGCGACCAAGGATATTTTTATGAAGGCGACTAACGATATTTTATGAAAATGAGTGACGATAATTTTTAGCGCTTAACGCTCTATGTTTATAATTTGCACGAGCACACACGAGCTCTGATTGTAACGAAATTCGAAAACATACAAACATAATTCTGTACGGCTTTAGATTATAAATTTAACTTGATTTTAAATTTGACATTTTAAATTCTAAGTTTAAATGATATTCAATAAAATAAAATCCTTTATTTTTCTTGTAATAAAACATTATATTTTATAAACGAATTCCAAAGCGACTATATGAGAATTTGATTTAGACATAAAACAAAATCTTCAATATGAAATATTGATTTTTCTCTTTCACTAGAAAAATATTGTACAATAGATTCGGACGTTTTTTGTTTTGAAGAAATCTGTCTTATTTTGGATCTTGTACAACCATTTGAAGTCCAAAACGTAAATATTACGTACTGCCGCGACGTTACGAGCTCGTTAATAATAAAATTATAAAATATACGTTCAAACATCGTTTAATAAATGGATGCGTTATTCCAAACTTTAATAACCCTTTTAAATTGCCAATTCACATAAAACTGTAAATCCAACATATTCCCAAATATTTCGAAATGAACTTATTTTCTATTATTTATATTATTAACATATTAAAAATAATCGAATTCAAGTTATTAACTTCCAAATAACTATTTAAAACCAAATTTAAATATATAATTAAACGGTTAAAAATCTGGGTCATTACATTGCTTCCTCCATAAAAGAATTTCGTCTTCGAAATTACTAAGGTAAGAAAAATGCCACAAACCCATTGTCTTTTCACAAAAATATATTTAAATTAAAATAGAAAGCCAATTCATCTCTACTTTCAAAAATATTGAAAAAATTTCTAACACCATAAAATTTGGCAATCTCCCCTGTACAGAGGGACTTCTGTATTATTGCAGGAACAACAAAAATATATTCATCGACCTACATGGTTGAAAAAAGAGAAAAATCCAATTCAAAAACCAAAATTTTATATTTTGCGTAGGCGTACCTTTTACGAGCGTAAATAAGCGATAAGCAATAAGCAATGCTTGAGCTTGCTCAAGTATGCAACTTTAGCCAATCTGGATTTAATTAACTCCGGAATTCTAATGGAAGGGTTCAAAGATAAATTAGCTCTCCACCTGTTCTCAACTCAAATGAACTTATGCCAATTGATTCAAACTTTCCAATTATCCATACTATTTAAATCCCATATATTTCGTTCAAAACCAATCCATTCAAGTTCATTATCTTGGAATAAGCATAATTTATTCAACTTCTTTTAATGAATTTCATTTAATCCATCCAAACACAATCAACAAACAAGGCCCAATCAACTTAACCAAATCATTCAATTAGTTTGTTAAATTCAATCAATATTCAGAATAATATTTATTCACAAATAGAATGGGTAAAAATAGTTAAAATAATTTTATCGTCAATGACAAATACGCGCTCCCATATACACACTCAAACTTAATCTAGGGTGTCACTAACCCCATCTCTATTGAGTTATGCCATAGAGCCAAGATTATCACTAAACCTTATGCTTTGTACCACTTGTAACGACCCGACTTTTCCGTACCTTTTGAGTTGACTAATTACACTTATGTCCAACACAAAGTGCATGAAAAAGCAGATAGTTAGGAGAAAGAAATTAGAGGGTGAGAGAAGAAAGAAAGAAATATTATAACAGAAGAATACCAAGATCAGAGTCTCATAGCGGAATGGACAAAATATAATATATCAATAATACTTTATTCAAAAGGAAACTATATATATATACATATATATATATATATATATGATGACATTATCAGAGTATACATTCATCTCAATACAACATACACAGCGGAATAATATAATACCAGTAAATATGGCTATACGTCTCGACTTCAGCTCCTCTTTTGAAGTTCCAAGCAAAACAAAATCTGAAAATATACTCGGTTTGACCCGAGCACATTTGAAGCAAAGAAAAATTCACCCGCATCAGTCTGGAATACTTTCAGTGATAAATTCACATGACAAACAACTTGCTTAACTTTAGAAATTCTTTTGAAAGAAAGGATAATAGTAAGAACAGCCCATACATAAACATGGACGATTTTTACCTTACTATAACCCAAAACATTTTTGATATATCAAAATCCAGTGATATTATAATAGCGTCTATCAAATCATAAATAAATAATCATCTAACAGAACGCTTGCATATCACGCTCTACATATTCATTATATAATCAAAAACTGCATAGAGCTCATTGGAGATTGGATTTCAACTATAACAAGGTATGTGACCACTTTACGATCAATGTACTCTAAGAGGATACACTAGGGTTTAACAAGAACATCTTGCAACCCGGCCACACAAGACTGGTCACTCATTCAGCTTGAGCGTACCAGATGTATTATCACCCGACGGTTTTAAGGGCCCACCGTCCTTCCGTGGAGATACAAAATTGAAAGAAGAACAAATAAGGATTTTCCCTTGATGGTGATAATACACCCTGCTTAGGTGTGAATCAAGTAGCTATGCTGCTTGCCCGATTTTTGTCATTTCCCGGTTGTGAGGCTTGAGGTTACGTTTTTCTTTTAGAACATTCGGCCACCATTCACTTTGAATGTCACATCGTCAAACCCATCAAACCGCTAGCTGATCTTTTCAAAAATATTACGAGTATAAATTGATAAGATAAACGAATTCCTCAGCCACCAAACGTAATACCTTGAAAAGATCGTCTTATGTGATCTGTTAGGCATACTCTGTCAGATATGCGTCCATACAAGTCAACCAGGAACACGATGAACCGAAAGCACCCTCCTACCACATCCTATATAGAAAACACCATAAGGACCAGTAGCGAGAAGTCCTTGCAAATTGTAGATTCCAACCACGACAGAACCATAGTGTATCTCAAGCGGCCAACCATAGATTATAAGCAGTTCTTCTGCTTTATGAAGATTTATGGTCTTCAATTGCTCCATCTTTATTTCCTGCAATGTAGTTTCGTATGCAACGTTGATTCGAAGTGGTTTTGGGTCCAGTTCCCATCCCTGTCTCTTCGAAACAACACGTCAAAAGGTCCAATAATATTATATTGATAGTTTGGTGTTTTAACTATCAATCTCAAAATAGTAAGGTCAAGTATATTGGCAGCTCATATCCTTTTACTTAGAACTATTCATTGAAATTATAACATCGATTTTAAAAATCAATTCTTAAATTCTCTTGTCTCAAATCTCAATTGTTCTAGTTACGTTATAAATAATAGCCAACCCCATTTTAATTTCTCTGATTCAAAACAACACTATATATTCAGCAAATCCTTTTCATTTCCTTTACTTTGGAAAAATCACCATGTATGTGTTTAATTCAAAAATAGATTCACCATTCAAACTTAAATCAAACAATGGCAATTTATATATTGTTTAAAACCCCTTACTTTTAGTTACATTTTAAAACCTTGCAAATAACATTGCATTATTCTCTTATAGAAATAATAAACAAATTTCAACACTTTTATTGTTACAAATGAATACCATCCCTTGATAATAGTGAAGTCATTCAAGTCGTGGTATTTTAATTACCTCTCAGACCTTGATCGACAACGTTCTTAAGCCAGAATAAATAAAGGTTTGAAACACAAAACCAATCACTTTATTTACTATTTTATTCAATAATATCATTTTAATATCCCTTCCTTACGTATGGCAAATGTAAATCCTTTTAACTTTTATTCAAATACAACTTGTTAAACACAAACTCTTTTACTTTAACCTTTTAAAGATAACTTATGAAAACTTGGATTTGTTTCAAAAATCCAATTGCTAAGTTCTTTACAAACTTAACTGAGCTTCTTACTTTTACAAACCTTATTCTAATTTAAAATGATTTTACTTAATCCATTTTCTTACATAAAAACTTATTATAAATTCATCTCTTGTCATTAAACTTCTTTATAAACCTTGCTTACGAAACTTGGATTCTATTTAAAATCTTCTTTAGAATTCAGTAATCATTTTTAAAATAAAAAGATAATTAATATTCAAGAAATATCATTAAATTAAAATAAATATTCGTTAAACAATTTCCATTAGATTAACTGAAAGTCGATTAATCTAATTACCAATTCCAATTAACCAGTTGATTTCGCCAATTTAAACATCAGTTATTTATTAACTGATTTCGATTATTTCTCTCATTATATTAATATAATTAATCAATTATATTGCTTAATTGTTTTTCTCAAAATAGTAATTTTCAAATATTGACTCAGGTTCAATTTTCTGTGCATATAAAAATTAATAAAAGCATTTAAATTACTACGCATAGTATTATATAGCTATTTTATAAAAACCATTTATAAATATCATCTTTCATTAAAACTTCTGTTTATATGAAATCAAAATTTTCACTCCAGTTATAAAATAAATTTTATAACTTAAAATACATCGGTTCACCTCACGGCGAACTAACGTCTTAAAAATAACGTTTTAGATCATTTGCTGCCAATAATTTAATCAACACCGTCTATTGATTAAAACATCACATTAACGTTGAATTTCAATTCAACATTCAATATATAATCAACCATCAGCATTCAATCATAATATAAATTCATTTGGGGGGTAAACAGTTCATATTTGAATAATATGGAGAAATAAGCAACATACAAAATATTTGAGGAATCTGGTCGGGTTCCTCCAACCTGTTCTTCCCTGCATCATAGATTACTGATAATAATATATGAAACAAATATTTAAAAACAAATCATTCAATATGACGTAATATAAACTTCGATAATCGTTAAACAAGCAATAAGCAACCAAGGCATCCAATCGTCCAATTAATGTTATCAATGATGAATTATATTTTTATATGAATTTAACACATCATAGAATTCTAGAAAAGTGTGAGAGTTAACTCACAATTATTTCGATCGACGACTTCTTGTTGATTTATATGATTTCAAATGAGCGTTTGAAATCATATAAAATTCCAGTTGGCTCTGAATCATCCCATTCCATCTTGTACACGTAGGCTTCGTGATTACGTACCCATCGGCATTTGTTTCGTCCAAATCTGTTAACGAATGAAATATTTGTACATGTTATAAGTTTTAATCGATTTAAACCGTTATAAATAAATAAATTTATAATTAAATAATCCTAACGACTTTAATTAATATTAGTTACCACAATCAACCCTAATCCATGCGAATAACTTCCTTAATCCATCTTTATTGAGTATATAAAAAGTCGATCCTTCTTCAAATATTAGGCATCGGAGAACTCGTCACCCTTAACCCACCGTTGCGCCATCATAACAATGTCGTACGACCGCTGCACCCTACCTCCGCCATCGCTTCACCACAGCTACACCCGCATCGAACACCATCCCTCCAGATTGCCCTATCCACTAGAGTTCCGACTTTAAATGGAAAATCTTACTTCACCCGTCGAATACGAACGTAGCCTCCACCCAGTACAATGCAAACTTCTGCTTCTCCTTCTTTGAGTTCCATAATTTAGAATGACATTGTATCTCGAATAGGTTCCAGGTATTACAATTCAAAGGTAAACATGGATGATCAAACATTCCCTCATTTCATGAACTCGAATGCTCATAATCCCAGGCCAGCCAACTTCCCCTTCGCCCTCTCTTTCTCTCTACACACACACACACACACACACACATATATATATTCTACAACTCCATGAACCCACTTATCCAGTAACGTACACAATGCTTCCTCCTCACCATTCAATGCTCTGACCTCTCCACGAACCATATGATATCCCAGAAACTTTCTTCGAGACTGTACAACAACGAAACAAACCAGTCACACAAATGGAAGCCACCCATCACCATCTAACTCAAAACTGCTCCGACCATTTCTTACCCCCGTCACTGTCCACCGCCGGAACCCATGCCTTCACTGACTGTTGCTCTAGTTCTAGAGATCTACAGGCCGCCACATCACTCCCTCCAGGTGTGCTCCGACTTAGCTACCCAGTGACCACCCACACTCCGCTCCAAACCTTAAAGAATCCAAAACTGAACTATTTCAAGAAAGTTGAAATTCTGAAATATGAATGAGAAAATGTTTTTGTTAATTGATGCAGAAGCAAATTGTATTGTTGATGCGTTTTTACATAGCCTTGGTATTATATAGGCTAACAAAAGAAAGAATGGGCTTGGCCTTATAACACGGCCCAAGCACTAAACAAAATATAAAAAACCTATTTACGGACGGAGCCGTCATTTTCATTTGCCCCCTTAAACCCTACTTAGGGTTTTCTTTCGACAGAAAAATTGCGACTCCTTTATCATCGACGCCTCCAATTGATGGACGATCTTCCTTCAGGCAGGCCTCCACGACAGATGAATCCAGCTAAGCTTGAGTTTAAAACGCTCAAGACCTCTGGATTTGTTGAGAGAGGTTTGAATTGATGAATCAGAGTTGACCTAGGTCGATTCTGAAGAAAACCTGACTGAGGGAGTTGATCTGACAACAATCGGAGGCCCTATCAACAAGAGAAGTTTACGCTTCGTTAGACATCTGGAACATAAATCAATTTGTTGGATCTTTGAGCTTTATTGACCACATCTACGTTCAGTTTTCTTTGAGCTTGACGAAGTTAGGTTTTGACAAGGGCTTTGTAAGTATATCTGCTTTTTGATCCACAGAAGGTATATATCCAATTTTTAACTTTCCTTTGATAACTTGTTCTCTGATAAAGTAGAGATCTAGCTCAATATGCTTTGTTTTGGAATGTAACACTGGATTAGAAGATAATGAGATAGCACTAACATTATCACACCACACTGTTGGATGCTTAAATGTAGTAATCTTTAATTCACTTAACAAAGATTGTATCCACATGACTTCTGCTGTACAACTTGCTACACTTCGAAATTCAGCTTCAGTGCTTGATCTAGAAACAGTATTTTGTTTTTTAGCACACCAAGACACTGTATTTTGACCTAAAAATATACAGAAACCTGATGTTGATTTTCTGTCATCACAGTCTGTTCCCCAATCTGCATCTGCATATGCATTAATGTTTAATGAATTACTTGTCTTTAGGATTAGACCATGATCTATGGTTCCTTTGAGATATCTGAGAATTCTTTTGACTGCTTTCCAGTGATTGTCCAATGGATTTTGCATATACTGGCTTACTTTATTAACACTATAGGCTATGTGAGGTCTAGTTATTGTGGCATATTGGAGAGCCCCAACAATGCTTCTATAAAATTTTCCATCTTGAAATGTTTCTCCTTTGTGTTTAGATAATTGTGTGCTAATAACCATTGGAGTAGGTAATGAATTGGTCTGTTTCATCTGAGCTCTGTGAAGAATTTTTGATATATATTTCTTCTAATTAAGATGAATTTCCGAATCAGATGTTCTTTTAACCTCTATTCCCAGAAAATAGTTTAAGTCACCCAGATCTTTAATTGAGAATTCTGAATTCAACATGTTTGTGATGTTCTTGATTTCATCAACACTGCTTCCTGTAACAATAAAATCATCAACATAAATAAGTATATATGTTACAGTAGTATCAGTAATTTTAATAAATAATGAATTGTCTGATTTAGATGATATGTAGCCATAGTTGACTAGAGTAGCCTAGAGCTTGTCAAACCAAACTCTTGGTGCTTGCTTTAAACCATAGATGGCCTTATTTAACTTGCACACCAAATTCTTGTTTTCATGCTGAATAAATCCTTGAGGTTGCTCCATGTATACTTCATCCTGCAATTCACCATTAAGAAAGGCATTATTAACATCCAGTTGCTTGATGCTCCAATTTCTATACAAAGCAATAGTTAATATGATTCTTATTGAAACTGGTTTCACAACAGGTGAGAATGTCTTTGAAAAATCAAATCCATACTGTTGTGAATACCCTTTTGCAACTAATCTTGCTTTGTATTTGGAAATTGAACCATCAGCATTCTTTTTTAACTTAAAAACCCATCTATAGCCAATAATATTTTTATGATCTGGTTTTTCAACCAATATCCAAGTTCCTTTGTCAATTAAAGCATTGTACTCATCCTGCATGGCTGAATTCCAGTTATCATTTTGGACTGCTTCATAATATGATGATGGTTCTTCTATATCAGCAGCCATATTATAAATTTTTGGTTTGAAAATACCAATTTTTGCTCTAGTAATCATAAGATGCTGATTTGCAGCTTCTCTGCCTGTAGTGACTTGATTGCCTGCATCTCTTACTGTTGTACTTTGACCTTCATTTGTGATACTATTGTCTTCAGCTTGATCAATATGAGTTCCAATAACACATTGTCTTTGTTGTTCTACACTATGATCACTGCTGAAAGTAGATTTCTCTTGACCTGGCCTACTTGAGGGCATGGTGTGTTGAGAGCTTGTATGATCACTACTGAAAGTAGATTGCTCTTGACCTGGCCTACTTGAGGGCATGGTGTGTTGAGAGCTAGTATTGGTGTTATGTTGTTCATGATGAGCAGGCACCAATACTACAATTTCATCTGGTATGTTAAATCTAACTTGTCTAGCACTTACAGTTTTATTTGAAGTACTCTCATTTGATTTGCCAAAAGGATATACATGTTCATTAAATCTTACATGTCTAGAAATATAAATTCTCCCTTTTTTATCTAGACATTTATATCCTTTTTGTTTAGAACAATAACCCAAGAATGTACAGGCAGTGGACCTGTAATCTAGTTTATGATTATTATATGGCCTTAAGCAAGGAAAACATTGACATCCAAACACCTTCAAATGTTTATAATCAGGTGTAATTTTAGTTAACATTTCTTGAGGACACTTGAACTTTAACACCTTAGTGGGCATTAAGTTAATCAAATGAACTGCAGTATAAAAGGAATCTGCCCAATATTTAAATGGCATTGAGGCTTGAGCAAGTAATGTTAATCCTGTTTCAACTATATGCCTATGTTTCATTTCTATTAGGCCATTCTATTCAGAAGTATAGGAACAAGTAGTTCTATGACTGATACCTTTTCTTTCAAAAAAAGATTTTAGTGGTAAAAACTCTCTACCACCATCTGTCTGAAAAATGTTTACCCTATTTCCAGTATTGTTTTCAACTTTATTAATAAATTGAATAACAACACTACTGGTTTCTGATTTGGATTTTAACATATATATCCAGACAAATCTTGAGTAAGCATCAATAAATGAAATATAATACTTGTGCCCATAATTAGAACTAATATGTGCTGGACCCCATAAATCTGTGGCAATTAACTCAAGTGGTCTAGTGTATGTGGTTTGTGAGTTTGGAAATGCAAGTTTATGAATCTTTCCCAATTGGCAAGCATTGCAAATATAAGATTCTGGTATTTGATTAACAGAAATATTATTATTCAACATGACATGTCTAGTAATTTTAATACTAGGATGTCCAAGCTTACAATGCCACATATCAAATTCCTTAAATTTATTAGAGTCATTAGTGACAGACATTATACATTTATTATATTCATGATTAGAATCAATAGAACTACTGTCAAACATGTATAATCCCCCACTTTCTTTACCCTGCAAAAGAATTTTATGTGTCAGTATGTCCTTGACAATACATGCATTTGGGTAAAATTCAAAGAAGACATTGTTGTTTTTAGCAAATTGGGAAACACTCATTAAATTTTTCTTTATAGAAGGAACTCTCAACAAATTTTTTAAAAATAATTTCCTGGTTCCATCTAAACTTGCATTTCCAGTGTGTGTTATAAGTGCAAGTTAACCATTACCAACAGTAAGATTTTGCATACCTTTGTACTCTTTGTTTCCCAAGTTTAAATTGCTTAAGCTGTTGGTTACGTGGTTGGTTGCACCTGAATCTGGGTACCAGCAATCGTCTGACACATCATCACTTGTGGTAGCTTCAGTATTTTGAATTTCTGCTTGAGTTTTACTACCATCTTTTGTAGTATTGACCAGATTTGCACTAGAATTGCCTTGTTGTGAGGGTGTGTAATTAGAATTGTACCTGAAATAACATTTGTTTGCACTGTGTCCCACTTTTTCACATATTTGGCATTTGGTTTTGTTATTATTGCTTCTGCCACCTCTTCTACCTCTGCCTGACCAACCTCCTCTTTGATTATTGGCTTAATTTCTTGAATTATTTGCCTTTTCTTGATTCTTGCCTCTACCATATGTTGTGTAGTTAACAGATAAATCTGAACTAATATTTTTCTTGTGCTCAATTCTTCCTTCATGAGATAATGGAGTACAGTGAACATACTATAGTGAGGGTGTTAGATCCATTGACAGTATGATTGCTGTGACTGCTTCATGTTCATCTTCTAAACCACTCACAATTGCAATAACTTGTTCAGATTCAGGTATTCTTTGACCTACTGAGTTTAACTGATCACAAATGTTTTTTACTTTGAGTAAATACTCATTCATTGATGATTCACCTTTCCTTATACTGTGCAACTGCCTTCTATAGTGCATAACCCTTGCTGAAGATTGATTTGAAAATTTTCTTTGTATAGTTTCCCAGACTTCTTGAGCTGTTTTAACTCCAATAAGTTATGGTAATATTGCTGGCCAATAGATGACATTAACCATGCACACATCAAACCATCTTGTCTCTGATGCATAACATATTCAGGACTACTCATCAACCTTTCTTCACTGTCTCTAATAAACTTAGGTGGAACAATTTTTGTTCCAAGAATGTAATCTTCTAAGCCATATGCTCTAACTACTGTTTCAACCTGCAATTTCCATAACAGGTAATTTGTTTCATCAAGATGGGTTGAGATCAGTTGGCTTTGCGCGCGGTTTGATGATAGTTTTCATCAAATCTTGAATTGGATCAAGCTGAGTTTGGTGACCTCTATTGCTGGAAACTTGAGCACTGGAAACTTGTGGGCTTGTTGGATTCACATTTGAAGGATCAGTTTCTACCATGATGACAGGATGATAAACACTGATGTTAAAATGTATAGAAAGGAATTACTGTCAGAAGCTTTGAATTGTAAAGTATTTCAAGAGATCTCTTTGTTGAAACAAGATGCAACTCAGATTGCTTAAATGATGACAAAGAAACAAATTAAATTTGATAAGAACAGGTAAGAAGGAACTGATAAGCAATCTGTGATGGCACTGATTCAAACAGGATGATTTCTTGGTGCTTTCTTGTAATAACCCGGAAAATCTGGGCCAGTTTAAAATTTTTATTTTGGCAATTTTGGCGAATTTTGAATATTTAAAATAGATTATTTTAAATAATATCGACGAGAAATTTATTTAGAATATAATCCGAACGTATATATTATATACGTCGTCGTTAGAATATATAATATTTATATATAATTATAAATAGAATTGAAAATGGCGCGGTAGTTCGATAATTCGATTTCAAACTTCAATTGAATGTACCGGGTGCAAAACAATCCGGATTTTAGTGAAACCAAAAACATTAGGATCTAATTGATAATATCTTTCCAACGAATCCGAATAATCGAGATTTCATAGCGGGAATCAAAAGATATGTCCAGTTGAAAATTCTGAATAGTCGCTATGGAATTCAGGCCCTTAAAAATGGACGTTTTGCAAACGACCTCGGAATTCGACGAAACCACTTTTGTTGGGTCCGTGATGTAAAGTTATTGCTAGGTTTCAAATTTCATGATTTTTCGAATCAATATGTGAGCGAGGCGAAGGAAAACGCGTTTGACCAGTTTTAGTTGATTTTAATCGACTGGAAATTGGCCATTTTTCGAACGGTCTAGATTGGTTTAACGACTGATTCAGATTGAGCGAAATTCCAGGCCGTCACATTTGGTATCATAGCTTTGGTTTACAAAGCTCAGAGAACAAGGCACATTAGAACCATACGAAAGAATTCATCAGATATTGGATTAGTAATATCCAATTCGAATGACTCGTTAGAGATAGGATCAGTAGTATCCTAGAACGAGTGTGAAGAGTATATTTTTCAAATGAAAACAATTTTGTTTCGAAAATTTAAATCATTTTAAACGTATTTGATTATTTATTTTGAATATGGACAATCCAATATATAATGGTTTTGCATATACGCGTCATGAACGTATATTCGAAGTTTTAATATATTAGATAGATATAGAATCACATTCTAGTCGCCCGGAGATGATATTGATGATAGCGATTGCATCATCAATATTTATGTTCGTGTTTCGAAGGGGTGATTTCTATATATTTCCATTAGACTGGTGTGAGAACCAAAACTTATATAGCTAGAACAGTTTGTTGTGAATTGGCATCAAAAACATGATTTTTGTATACATATCAAAATTATGAATTTTAAACGTTAATCCACTAATTGATTGATGTTTGTGTTGTTTGTTTATTTGTTTGATAATTTTTGAACCATTATGCCTAATTGAAAATTGGTCGCATTTGCTGGCATATACATATACTTTCATGGAACAGGTCATAGCAAGGAGGCTAGAGCAGAGAATAAAATTTGTTTGCCCGACAAATAGATACATGTTTACTACATAATTTACTGTTTTGTTTGGGTGATGATGATTTTATGAGCCTATTGGCTAGCCGCTTGGCTTTTTCTTTTTCTTTTTGAGATCTGAAGGACCGGGGAAGCTATTTGAAATTTCCCCGATGCTCCCGGTGCAGGGGAGGTTATGGCGAAATTTTTCGAAAATTTAGGGTGTTAGCCAAATTTTTGAAGTTTTGAAAATTCTCATAAACTGAAAAGTTGGAGAATGGAAGTCAGATCGAATGAGGAGTTGATTAATCAAACCACTTTCGACTTTGTTCCTTTTCGGGGACGAAAAGTTTTAAGTGGGGGAGATTGTAATAACCCGGAAAATCTGGGCCAGTTTAAAATTTTTATTTTGGCAATTTTGGCGAATTTTGAATATTTAAAATAGATTATTTTAAATAATATCAACGAGAAATTTATTTAGAATATAATCCGAACGTATATATTATATACGTCGTCGTTAGAATATATAATATTTATATATAATTATAAATAGAATTGAAAATGGCACGGTAGTTCGATAATTCGATTTCAAACTTCAATTGAATGTACCGGGTGCAAAACAATCCGGATTTTAGTGAAACCAAAAACATTAGGATCTAATTGATAATATCTTTCCAACGAATCCGAATAATCGAGATTTCATAGCGGGAATCAAAAGATATGTCCAGTTGAAAATTCTGAATAGTCGCTATGGAATTCAGGCCCTTAAAAATGGACGTTTTGCAAACGACCTCGGAATTCGACGAAACCACTTTTGTTGGGTCCGTGATGTAAAGTTATTGCTAGGTTTCAAATTTCATGATTTTTCGAATCAATATGTGAGCGTGGCGAAGGAAAACGCGTTTGACCAGTTTCAGTTGATTTTAATCGACTGGAAATTGGCCATTTTTCGAACGGTCTAGATTGGTTTAACGACTGTTTCAGATTGAGCGAAATTCCAGGCCGTCACATTTCTGATCAGCTTCTTGATCACAATTCTGGACTGTCACAAGCTTTATGCTTGAATCAAGATGCAGCTTCAGATTCTATTGGCGAGGCACTTGATTCTTGAATAAAGCCACAACCTTCAAGGGATAAGTTGTAACTTTGATGAAGGGAGATCCAAATTATGAACTTTATCTGATGGATCGCCTGAAAGATCAACACTACTGATGATCTTTCACCTGAATCAGACTTGGCTCTGATACCAAATAGAAATTCTGAAATATGAATGAGAAAATGTTTTTGTTAATTAATGCGGAAGCAAATTGTATTGTTGATGCGTTTTTACATAGCCTTGGTATTATATAGGCTAACAAAAGAAAGAATGGGCTTGGCCTTATAACACGGCCCAAGCACTAAACAAAATATAAAAAACCTATTTACAGACGGAGCTGTCATTTTCATTTAAGAAGCAAGCTATAGTTTTCAGGTGGCGAGATTTATATATATATATATATATATATATATATATACACACACACACACACACACACACACACACATATATATATATATATATATATATATATATATATGTTAGAAGGGAGTGATATTGGTTCAGATAGTGGAACGAGGGGTTGTCTGGGAAGAAGAAGCGGTATTTCAAAGGCAGAGGATGAGTTTATATTTTTAAAGGGGAAGAATTAAGGAAAAAACAAAGTCATTTATCGGTGGGTACAATGTAGGAGGGTTTATTTCAAACCAGCTGTGCAAATAAGTGACTGAACGATGGATTCAGATGCATGCCCATGCATCTTGATTTTAGGTTAGATTTTTATTTTTTATTATTTTCATCGGCGTAGACATGGTTACTGAAACTTCCTACGTGGTTTTAAATTGGTTGGTCAGGGAAAGAAATAAAAGGGACTAGATATATGTGAAGCATAAAATTTCTTTTCCCTTCGGTTCATTCCAGAGCACATGGATCGTCAGAGATTTTTTTATATGAAAGTGACCAAGGAAATTTTTATGAAGGCGACCGACGATATTTTATGAAAATGAACGACGATAATTTATAGCGTATAACGCTCTAAGTTTATAATTTGCATGAGCGCACACGAACTTCGATTGTAATGAAATTCAGAAACATACAAACACGCCTTCAGATTATAAATTTATCTTGATTTTAAATTTGACATTTTAAATTCTAAGTGTAAATGATATTCAATAAAATAAAATTCTTTATTTTTATATAATAAAACATTATATTTTATAAATGAATTCCATATCGAGTATTTGAATATTTGATTTGGACATAAAACAAAATCTACAATATGAAATCTTGATTTTTCTCTTTCATTACAAAAATAATATCCAATAGATTTAGACGTTTCTTGTTTCGAAGAAATCAGACTTATTTTGGATCTTGTACAACTATACAAAGTTCAAAACATAATATTACGAACTATCGTGACGTTACGATCTCATTAATAATAAAATTATAAAATGTACGTTCAAATGTCGTTCAGTAAATGAATGCGTTATTCCAAACTTTAAATAACCCTTTTAAATTCCCAATTCACATAAACCTGCAAATCCAACATATTCCCAAATATTTCAGAATGAACTTATTTTCTATTATTTATATTATTAAAATATTAAAAATAATTGAATTCAAGTTATAAACTTCCAAATAACTTTTTAAAACCAAATTTAAATATTTAATTAAACTGTTAAAAATTTGGGCTCTTATAGTTTAAGATAAAAGTAAATGTTGAAAGCTAACCATAGGTGATTTGTTCTACAAATGTGTGCAGCTAAAAGTCATAGATCTTGCAACTTGAGTTTAAATATCTTTTGATAATTTCTTTTTGTGCTTTATTTTGTTCTATTATAAAAAAATTACAACATGTTTTTCGATCTATCAACATGAGCTAACTTTTTCTAATACAAAATTTAATACAACATATATAAACTTGAATTTACCTATATAAGAAACTTATCTACAAGCAGTGTAAAACAATCATAAGGAATGTATATTTTGATTCATATTGTCTTACTATTGGATTGTGAATCAAATTACCAAACTCAAACATTACCGTTTGCTGACATTATTTTGAGATGCGATCACTTGTTTGGGTTTTATACTTTTTGGGTATATACATGACCAAGTACATATATCAGGTTGTTCCACCGAAATTTGAAAATTCATAGACAAGTTAATCAAGCCATTAGTGCACTCTAACAATATAATCAATAAAATAATAGTTCTTTGATCCTTTTGAATTTACATATCATTTACGACATGCCATCACTAAGAGTCCGTAGTTCTGAACGTATTTAATGGAATGACATCTCTTCACTTTTAGGATCACTATTGCAGGGATTTCCATCACATTTTAACCTTTTCCATAAATTAAACAATTAAAATTTTCCCTGCCTGCTTTCAAAAATGTACATATACAATATTCTAGGTGCAAGTTCACATAATCCTAAACTTGGGTTAGTTTGCTATAGCAATCGAATAGTAGAAGAGTTTTATTTATCATGAAATAACACATATATTTGAGCTTGACTCAATGCAAGAAGCACTTTATATTTTGGAAGTTAATTTTCCCTGTTTTGTTGATTAGATGGATATGTTCCAATTGCTCAAGCATAATTCTGTTTCCCTATATGTTAATCCGTGGAATGATTTTTTTTTTTTGCAGTTCTCTTGATACAATGACAGCGAAAATTTTAAGTAGATATTTTAGGTAATGTTGAAAAGAGCCAAGTAGCATAAAGGAGTGTTTTGAATAAAGGAAAAAAATTAGGAAAAAGAAAAAAGAAGAAGAAAACATATTAAAAAAAGTTGACCAGAGCATTCTTGAATGATAAATGAAATAGAATGGAGTATATTTCATTTTTATTTATGTTTACATGTTAAAGGTTCTATTGTAGTAAATTTTATCGTTTTCCTTGACCATGAAATTTTGCTATAATTTCAATGAGGTGGTTTGCTTCTACATTTGGTTTTTATGCAGTTACTTTAAATATGAAGGAATTGATGGAAAGATAGAAATAGCAGATTGGTTGCATATTCCATTAAATAACCAATAGGGTATTATTTACTGAACGATCTTTACCCTCAGACCTAAATTACCAACAACTTAATAACCTATATGGTATTGTTTACTGAACCAAAATGCACTATGGAAAAGACCTTTAAGAGGCAAAATAAGTACATCATGGTTAAACACTTAACAATATATTAATGCACTAATTTTTTAACTGTTTTCAACTTTCATATGTGCAGAAATTTGCATTCGAGTTTAGATTTTTGCGCTTCTCGGATGGTTAATGATGGTAGAAGTGTTATGAGACTGACTAAAATTTTGGTGGCCCTAGTGCAACAAAATCTAGTTTAGATATGTGTATTTACCTATATGTGAATTTTGAGATATATATTTTTGTACCTTAGACACTGACAATGTTTTATATAAGTTTATTTTGTTTTAATGTTTCCTGTGCTTTATGTATACAGGATCACATGGCAGAGCATTTTTTATTTAGAGTCTAGCAAGGAAATATTCATCATATTTTAGGATTCATATGCACATGATTTGTATAAAAGCGGCAAATCTTTTTTTCTCCCAATGAAATGTCAGTTTTTGGTTTTTAATAATGGAATTTGCCAACTGGACACAAATCAGGAGCTGCATTACACTATTATTCACTACTGGGTCCTTAATGATATCTCCTTGATACAACCATTAATATGTAGTATTGTCCTTTTTCTAACCATTTACTATATAATTTATTGCTACTTTTACAGATTTATGTTTAACAATCCACATCCATAACAATACAGAACTATTTCTTAAGGACTAGAAGTATGCAAACTGTAACGGCGCGATTTTCGACCCTCCGAAAACCGTGTCATTATTGAAAGAAATTAGAAGATGAGATAGAAAAGATAGAACTAATAGAATAGAAGAATAAGAAGTTATCAGAAATCTCACAGCGGAATTTAAAAATACAAATACATTACATCATAGGGTATGATACATCATAATACATCAACAACTTACATCATCATAGTACATTCACATAATAATACATCATGATATGGAAATACAAATCTAACTGGATACATAGGTGTAGTAAACTACTAGACTTGTCCTGCAACTTGAACTTCGTAAGGTTCCATTTGCCAACCTGAATTACTTGCCTACTCATAATAAATATTATGAGTACCCAAGAGTTTAGGGAAAACACAGAAAATAAACTCCGGGTCAGTCAGGGGACTGGTGTGAGTAAACACAGTTAAATAGATGTAAACAGGGAAATAAGGAATAAGGTGTTCCGTTATTAATAGATTCAATTACTTTAGAAATCTTAAGCCCAATCCATAACTAATATATGGAAAACGACCCTTGTATTTTAAATATCAAAACGTTTGATATTTATGATAGTATTTATCAAATAAATAATCATCTAGTGAATCGCTTGCATCTCACGTTCACGTACATAGAATAAAATCTAAAACCGTCGAGCGCTTATTGGAATTTGGTTTCTAACTGACAGGGTATGGGAGCACCCACCGATCAGTGTACTCTAGAGAAGATACACTGGGGTTCAACAAGAACATCCTGCAACCCGACCATACATGACCGTCCACTCATTTAGCTTGAGTGTAACGAATATATTACCACCTCCACGGTTGGGAATGACCCACCGATTACCGAAGTTACAGCAGTGAATATAGATTTAAGAAACAAAAGGAAATACTCTAGATAGTGATAATATACCCTGCTTGGGTATGACCCAACTAGCCATGCTGCCTAGCCCAACTATTGTCTTTCCGGGTTGTGAGGTTTGAAGTCACGTTTACCGTTGACGGATTATTCTTCAACGTCTTTGAATATCACACCGTCCTATCTGACAGATCACTCATTTGTTTCCACAAATATATTCTGGGTATAAGGCTAAAGAAACGAATTTTTTCGCCACCAACAAAATACACTTACGTAAAGTCGATGTGTAAAATCTGAACGATATACGTTGTCAGACATCCGACTGTTCGGATCTGTTCTGGGATTGAACAGACCGTAGATACTATTTTGAAATAGTCCTTGCATTTTTCATCTTTATCGATTCCCGGTATACGTCGTAAAATTCGAGTCGAAGTGGGAAGTAAATTCTGGACTCTTCGAAACGATGTGCGAATTGTCTTTTGTAGTCGATAATTTATAACAGCTTACTGTTTTTAATCCAGTTGCACATCCTGTATTTATAATTATATATACAGTAAATAATTCTCTGGTTCATATCTGGATATTTTAAATATCGTTTACAAATGTATAGTTAAAGTATGTGCGACGCACACAAGATGTTATACAATTTTTATCAGTATTTGACAGTGTCTAGGAAAAAGCCCGTGTTTCGCACACGGTATTTTGTCATGTTGAACATTGATGTTTAGATGATGTTTCCCTGCTAAAGTTCTGCTGGAAATCATTTATTTCCTTCATATTTTACTTAAATAAATAGTTTAAAAATTTATTAAATTAAATTATCTTTAAAACTTAAGTTTCCATCTCGATGAACTTCATCGGACAACTTCGATTCTCTGACCTCACTGTCATCTTTACTGTTCCACTTGCCTAAGCTAAATTAAATAAAAACTCTATTTTTATTTAATTAATTAATTACTGATTAATTATATTTTATTTATTTATTTAATTAAATTCGATTAAATTAAATTCTTGCATTTAAAAACTGTTTCTCTCTTACAATTGCCAAGTCGGATCTGGCATCTCCAAATCAAATGACCACCAAGGGGTGATCACTCACTTTCACTTGCCAAACCCACCGGATCAACCATGCCAGAAAGCCTTGCCTCGACCCTTGCCTTGCCACTCCGATCAGCTCGAAAACACTAGTGAATCCACTCGAAAATCTTGTGCCAACCTCCTCTTTTCCTTCTCCATTTTCTTCTCTGGCCTCGCCTGTACAACGTGCACTGGTGTGCACGTGCACATCTCCACCCGACATCGTGGCGCCTTCGAACCACCACCCACAAGTTCCCTTGTCACCACCGATCATCTATGACCAGTCACCACCACCTCCAGTCACCTCCCTCTCCAAATCACTCTTCCATGTTTTGAAACTGAAACCTGCTTCTGAACCTCCCCACCTACATCGACCTCGACCCGCCACCTCCGACCACCGGAGTACCTCGCACCGCCTCCATTTGCTCCGCCATGTCCCAACGCCGCTCCACGTCACTTCCTGGCCCACTCGATCGCCTATGGACCCCGTACGACGCCTCCAACCGATCGAACCCATTCTGCCTCCAAAATCCTAAATCGAGCTCGCTAGCTCAAATCACTCGATGGTAAAATCATTGGGTATTTTTCCCATGATCCCCGAAGCTTCGACCTCCTCCACGCCCCACGCCCTGGCGTTCCTCGACGTCGATCACCGTAAATTGGAAGGAATGCCAATTCCGTTCATCTTGGCTTATCTCCCTCATCCCAACGTTTAAAATCTTGAAAACACTTTTAAAAATCATAGTTTGGTATGTCGATTGCATTCATAAACCTGTATTACGATTTCAGGATGTTTGAAAATTCGAGTGTAGAGTTTGAGACAGAGGACACAGCTGTTCTCGTTTGTTCTTGGTTTTCACAGCATGTTCTTCATGCTCACAGCTTTCAAAAGGTTGTAGATGTTCTAGTATATATGTTTATTACTAAATATATACGTATGGTTTTGTGTTTCGAACAATCAGGGCGAAGTTTCAAAACACAAGAGTATTTGTTTTAACAGAGTAAGGTAGCAATATTTCCTTGATCATGATTTTAAAGGATGAACTCATTACCCCCAATAACTACTACTCATATACATGGTTTACTGATGATATAAACTTGGTGCTCTAGCATCTACACTGGTGTTAACAACATGATAACTTGCATTGATAATATATAAACATGGGAGGTATATAAAACTGTTTACTGTAAACAATGAAATCAAACTTGAACTTAGTGAGGTTTACTCACTTGTAAATAGCTCTTGAATTCTTGCTTGAAAATGGATGATAACTCTCAGCAAAAACTTGTATTTGTGTAAAGAGAAAATGCATGGAATTGGACGTGTATTTATAGGAAAATCTCTAAAGTTTTCTACAGCAAACTCTTTACCTACCCCCTTTCTCTCTCTTGCATTTGTGGTGTAAAATTGTTACAGCAAAAGTAAGTGTACCCTTCACCGAAACATCTTCTTACCAACCTCTCTTTGGTCTCAACTAAGTATATGAGCCTATGCTTACATTAAATGCAAGGCTTGATTTCATTAAATGCTACACAACACTTGCCATCAAAGTGTAAGAGAATGGATATTTCTCTCCTGATATTTGTTTGCTACTAAATCATTTCAGCCGCAGATATATATGTATGAGAGGATTAGGTCCTAATCTACTACTTAATGATGGGTTTGGATCTTGTTTGCTTTTGTATGCTAACTTCCATATGCTAGTTGTAAATAGGATTTAGTTACACTATTTTGTGTTGCCAATATTCTCACTCTTCTCTTAGTTAGAAATTTTGTCACAAATGTTTTGCTTAAGTATGTTATAATATAAATATTAAACATACCTTATATAAGTTAAGTTCTAGTGCAAACCATATATGTATATACATACATATAGGTGATTATACACATTTTAATTGGTTGAGCAACTCAAATATATTTAAATTTCCTTATTAAAATAGATATCAGATGCTTGAAAAATCCAGCCATTACAGACTACCCCACTTAAAAGAATTTCGCCCTGAAATTACATAAGAAAGATAGAGGTTTCCAAAAGAAAATATTTCATAAACTGGTTGTTTTAGTACACATACACCTATGACTAGTTCTATACTAACACTAGTCTCGATACATACAATAATACTAGACTTGACTACTCAAGTTCTAAACTGCCCCAAAATATACATACGTAACTATCCTCCTCCATTCTCTGTCCTACTACTCGTCGTCAGAGATATCTATTATCTCTACGACCTATTCGTCATCAGATATATTAAGGACCTCAACTATGTCTTCTGAATCTGTCTCCTCCTCGTCATCCTCTATATAAATCAGACCCACTCGTGGTATTAAATATAGCCTCACCACGGGGTATCCATACTCACCGAATACTTGTACTCCTCCTCCTGCTATGCGAAACTCGACGAGAACTTGTTCTAATCTATTCCATATCGCTGTCCTTTGGGCTACTTGCTCTTCTTTGAACATGGGCCAAGTAAAGTTTTCCTCAGGAGTGTTAGCAGTCTGGGCATCCCACCATATTGCTGCGGCTCCTTCCAGATTCCATGAAGCTAAGAGACGCTTATGCTCGTCATCCAACCTCAGTCCTTTAAAAATCTTCTCACATGATCTAATCCATGCTTGGACTCCGACCAGTGATTCAGTACTTCTGAAAATCTTTCCTCCCAGAGTTGTGTAATTCTTACAGACCATAGCAAAGTTAGGCTGAGTTGGTGCTCGAATTACTTCAGTAGTATCCACTTGAGTCTGGTTAACAGTGTGTCCGTTTGTCGTAGTTGCTCCGCTTGCTCCTCGGCCTCTTCCTCTACGAGAACTCATTTTCAACTCCTTGAGTACACGGATTGAAATTTTATTAACTAAATTGGAAAAATATGTCGAGGGATTACCTAAGTAGCTACGATCTACCTATATTAAAAATCTAGTTTTTAGTAAAAATACGCTCTCTTACTATTTCAAAGCCTAAATGTTTCCGAAGAACATAGGCTCTGATACCAACTGTAACGGCGCGATTTTCGACCCTTCGAAAACCGTGTCATTATTGAAAGAAATTAGAAGATGAGATAGAAAAGATAGAACTAATAGAATAGAAGAATAAGAAGTTATCAGAAATCTCACAGCGGAATTTAAAAATACAAATACATTACATCATAGGGTCTAATACATCATAATACATCAACAACTTACATCATCATAGTACATTCACATAATAATACATCATGATATGGAAATACAAATCTAACTGGATACATAGGTGTAGTAAACTACTAGACTTGTCCTGCAACTTGAACTTCGTAAGGTTCCATTTGCCAACCTGAATTACTTGCCTACTCATAATAAATATTATGAGTACCCAAGAGTTTAGGGAAAACACAGAAAATAAACTCCGGGTCAGTCAGGGGACTGGTGTGAGTAAACACAGTTAAATAGATGTAAACAGGGAAATAAGGAATAAGGTGTTCCGTTATTAATAGATTCAATTACTTTAGAAATCTTAATCCCAATCCATAACTAATATATGGAAAACGACCCTTGTATTTTAAATATCAAAACGTTTGATATTTATGATAGTATTTATCAAATAAATAATCATCTAGTGAATCGCTTGCATCTCACGTTCACGTACATAGAATAAAATCTAAAACCGTCGAGCGCTTATTGGAATTTGGTTTCTAACTGACAGGGTATGGGAGCACCCACCGATCAGTGTACTCTAGAGAAGATACACTGGGGTTCAACAAGAACATCCTGCAACCCGGCCACACATGACCGTCCACTCATTTAGCTTGAGTGTAACGAATATATTACCACCTCCACGGTTGGGAATGACCCACCGATTACCGAAGTTAAAGCAGTGAATATAGATTTAAGAAACAAAAGGAAATACTCTAGATAGTGGTAATATACCCTGCTTGGGTATGGCCCAACTAGCCATGCTGCCTAGCCCAACTATTGTCTTTCCGGGTTGTGAGGTTTGAAGTCACGTTTACCGTTGACGGATTATTCTTCAACGTCTTTGAATATCACACCGTCCTATCTGACAGATCACTCATTTGTTTCCACAAATATATTCTGGGTATAAGGCTAAAGAAACGAATTTCTTCGCCACCAACAAAATACACATACGTAAAATCGATGTGTAAAATCTGAACGATATACGTTGTCAGACATCCGACTGTTCGGATCTGTTCTAGGATTGAACAGACCGTAGATACTATTTTGAAATAGTCCTTGCATTCTTCATCTTTATCGATTCCCGGTATACGTCGTAAAATTCGAGTCGAAGTGGGAAGTAAATTTCGGACTCTTCGAAACGATGTGTGAATTGTCTTTTGTAGTCGATAATTTATAACAGCTTACTGTTTTTAATCCAGTTGCACATCCTGTATTTATAATTATATATACAGTATATAATACTCTGGTTCATATCTGGATATTTTAAATATCGTTTACAAATGTATAGTTAAAGTATGTGCGACGCACACAAGATGTTATACAATTTTATCAATATTTGACAGTGTCTAGGAAAAAGCCCGTGTTTCGCACACGGTATTTTGTCATGTTGAACATTGATGTTTAGATGATGTTTCCCTGCTAAAGTTCTGATGGAAATCATTTATTTCCTTCATATTTTACTTAAATAAATTGTTTAAAAATTTATTTAAATTAAATTATCTTTAAAACTTAAGTTTCCATCTCGATGAACTTCATCGGACAACTTCGATTCTCTGACCTCACTGTCATCTTTACTGTTCCACTTGCCTAAGCTAAATTAAATAAAAACTCTATTTTTATTTAATTAATTAATTACTGATTAATTATATTTTTTTTATTTATTTAATTCAATTCAATTAAATTAAATTCTTGCATTTAAAAACTGTTTCTCTCTTACAATTGCCAAGTCGGATCTGGCATCTCCAAATCAAATGACCACCAAGGGGTGATCACTCACTTTCACTTGCCAAACCCACCGGATCAACCATGCCAGAAAGCCTTGCCTCGACCCTTGCCTTGCCACTCCGATTAGCTCGAAAACACTAGTGAATCCACTCGAAAATCTTGTGCCAACCTCCTCTTTTCCTTCTCCATTTTCTTCTCTGTCCTCGCCTGTACAACGTGCACTAGTGTGCACGTGCACACCTCCACCCGACATCGTGGCGCCTTCGAACCACCACCCACAAGTTCCCTTGTCACCACCGATCATCTATGACCAGTAACCACCACCTCCAGTCACCTCCCTCTCCAAATCACTCTTCCACGTTTTGAAACCGAAACCTGCTTCTGAACCTCCCCACCTACATCGACCTTTACCCGCCACCTCCGACCACCGGAGCACCTCACACCGCCTCCATTTACTCCGCCATGTCCCAACGCCGCTCCACGTCACTTCCTGGCCCACCCGATCGCCTGTGGACCCCGTACGACGCCTCCAACCGATCGAACCCATTCTGCCTCCAAAAACCTAAATCGAGCTCGCTAGCTCAAATCACTCGATGGTAAAATCATTGGGTATTTTTCCCATGATCCCCGAAGCTTCGACCTCCTCCACGCCCCACGCCCTGGCGTTCCTCGACGTCGATCACCGGAAATCGGAAGGAATGCCAATTTCGTTCATCTCGGCTTATCTCCCTCATCCCAACGTTTAAAATCTTGAAAACACTTTTAAAAATCATAGTTTGGTATGTCGATTGGATTCATAAACCTGTATTACGATTTCAGGATGTTTGAAAATTCGAGTGTAGAGTTTGAGACAGAGGACACAGCTGTTCTCTATTGTTCTTGGTTTTCACAGCATGTTCTTCATGCTCACAGCTTTCAAAAGGTTGTAGATGTTCTAGTATATATGTTTATTACTAAATATATACGTATGGTTTTGTGTTTCGAACAATCAGGGTGAAGTTTCAAAACACAGGAGTATTTGTTTTAACAGAGTAAGGTAGCAGTATTTCCTTGATCATGATTTTAAAGGATGAACTCATTACCCCAACGACTACTACTCATATACATGGTTTACTGATGATATAAACTTGGTGCTCTAGCATTTACACTGGTGTTAACAACATGATAACTTGCATTGATAATATATAAACATGGGAGGTATATAAAACTGTTTACTGTAAACAATGAAATCAAACTTGAACTTAGTGAGGTTTACTCACTTGTAAATAGCTCTTGAATTCTTGCTTGAAAATGAATGATAACTCTCAGCAAAAACTTGTATTTGTGTAAAGAGAAAATGCATGGAATTGGACGTGTATTTATAGGAAAATCTCTAAAGTTTTCTATAGCAAACTCTCTACCTATCCCCTTTCTCTCTCTTGCAATTGTGGTGTAAAATTGTTACAGCAAAAGTAAGTGTACCCTTCACCGAAACATCTTCTTACCAACCTCTCTTTGGTCTCTACTAAGTATATGAGCCTATGCTTGCATTAAATGCAAGGCTTGATTTCATTAAATGCTACACAACACTTGCCATCAAAGTGTAAGAGAATGGATATTTCTCTCCTGATATTTGTTTGCTACTAAATCATTTCAGCCGCAGATATATATGTATGAGGGGATTAGGTCCTAATCTACTACTTAATGATGGGTTTGGATCTTGTTTGCTTTTGTATGCTAACTTCCATATGCTAGTTGTAAATAGGATTTAGTTACACTATTTTGTGTTGCCAATATTCTCACTCTTCTCTTAGTTAGAAATTTTGTCACAAATGTTTTGCTTAAGTATGTTATAATATAAATATTAAACATACCTTATATAAGTTAAGTTCTAGTGCAAACCATATATGTATATACATACATATAGGTGATTATACACATTTTAATTGGTTGAGCAACTCAAATATATTTAAATTTCCTTATTAAAATAGATATCAGATGCTTGAAAAATCCAGCCATTACACAAACTAACTGTAGTACAGTTAAGTTCATTATTCAAGGGCTTTCCCGCGTCAAAAAACAGTTAGTACCAGTTTGTTGTTAGCAATTTAATGGTTAGGATATTCCTATCAAACACCACTGTGGCCTTTACTATTTTGGTTCTACTCAATTTTTATACATCCGCTTCACTTTGTAATAGATTGTTTTTACTAAGTTATTGTCCCTAAATCAAATATGTTATTGCTACGTCGATGGAATTGATAAATTCTTCGTATATAAACTGATAACATGACCATATCATATCGTAAAATGATATCATTATATTTTGAGAGAAACTTTTTATTGGTTTTATCTTTTTATACTTTATTCCTTTCTCTGTGTTTTAATAATATTTGTGCTTATCATTTGTTATATTTTTTCCTTTACGTCTACTTTTGACACATTTTTGTTGAAGTAGTTAGTAAAAATATATATGAAAATATGCATTTATTACATTTCCCCAATTATCTCCTTTACCACTTCAAGTTAGACAATGTATGTTATAGTCCATTTTTATATGGGATAACACTCACGTTTGATTATACAACTAACCATTATCATACAATGATCTTATGTTAGAAGTTTGGCAAACCCTGTGCAAAACATGGATTCACACTTGTAGTATAGATAATGTGGTAATGTAAAAATATTACAAATTGTTTATTTTTCATATAGCTTCAAATAATCTAAATACCTTGAGGTTTATAGAAACATGCAAATGTTGACAAACTTGGATATTCACCAAAACACATATCGTAATCGTTCTTCACATTCTAATCCTACTATTGACATAATGGCAATCGCATTCGTGTTGTAGATAATAAAAATATTTGTATATGTCATGACCTTTCAATTAAATAATAGTTTAACAAACTAACAATTATGTGAAAAGCATGACAAAAACACAAATGAGTATACTCACCTTTCCAACATCTCTATCAAGCTGGTTGACCATGCAGGAAAGTGATACATTTTCATATATCAATCTAATATAAAAAAGTGCATGAAAAATGGAAAAATTCATGACAATAAGAATGATAGTTTTCAATCAAAACATTATCTTCATTGGCAGTGGTGATAAGTTGGTAATAGTTTTCAATCAAAACATTATCTTCATTGGGAGTGGTGATAAATTGGTAATTAAAATCTCAAGGCCTTCACAATCCAAGTTTTCAAGATTGTAATTTTATCATCTTACTGCACAAAACACGAACTTGCACTTTCAGCTCCACCAGCACTAAATAAGGCACAAATTTTCCAATTAATTAGTTAGGTGGAAGAGAACAGTAGTGTACCTAATCTTATGAAATCTCAAAAATCAATGAATGCATGGGTAAAGGAATTATGATGACTTTCCTAACTCTAAGAGAGTGAAAGAACCCACCGTAATCAATGGACTTCAGCTTGCTTATTGCTCAATTATAATATGATATCCACCACTGAAAGCTAAATAAAAGCTTAAAAATAGAAAATAATGATTGCTCTAAAAGAAATAAGTCTAAGAATTTTAGTTTTTTCTTCATTAAACCTTCCTAAATAATCAGTAGGCCTTCTGATGCTTCTTTGGAGAACTACACACTTGCAAATTGAAAGTTTCTTCATAGGTTGATTTAGAAAATATGAGAACAAAATAAATAAAAGCAAAATCGAAAAGAAGGAAAAATTTAAAGGGAGAATAATAGGAAATTAGAAGCAGAACATGGAGTTATAGTTATTTGGGGTAATTCACTTATACTTATGACCTTTCACAGTCGAAATTTCAAAGTATCTAAGTTTATAAGTAGAAAATGAAGAAACACAAATACTTGATCTGAAGGCCATGATCAGTGCGTAGTTATTTGATGTAAAATACTATAACTAGAGCACCCCATGAAGGATACGATTGATCTACGTCAACTACAAACCAGAATTTAATTTGTGTTCATAGAAGACTTTAGACCATAACCAACCATCCGTTCTGTTCAGTTATTCTCTCTCATGTTATGCAACTGGTCCAACGAGCCGAGCACCCAGAAAGGGGGAACCAGCCACAGACTGGTTTTGGGTTGGGGATACATCGGCAAAGAGAAAACCGTTATAATGTTACAACGGCAAACTCTTTTCCGTTGTAACGTTATAACGGCAAACACTTTGCCGTTATAACATATAATGGCAAAGTGTTTGCCGTTATAACAATCCCCTCCACAAAACCCACGCCGCCACCCCCTCCTCGTCTCCATTCTCCTTCCCCATTTCAAACCCAAAAAACCAATCTCCTCCCCTATTTTCCACAAAATTTTCTCCACCATTTTACCAATCCGTCAGCTTTTAACCAAATTAACTAGCTTGTTTGAGATATTCGTTCGAAAATATGGCCAGATTACTAAAAAAATTCTCCAAAAAATTCATGCACGACGACGATAGTGGCACCGGGGGAAGTGGTGCAGGCGGGAGTGGTGCAGGAGGTAGTGAGGAACAACCAGCGCTCGGAATAGAAGACTTTCTTGCAGCCGCCGAAGACGTAGGGGCACACGAGGAAGGTGTCCATCGTGGATGTGGCGGGCGTAGAGGTGGACGAGCAGGCAGGGCGCGTAGGGGTGTGGGATCGGTTTCCGCTAGACAGGCCGATCTCGATGGTTTTCTGGATATGAACCTCAGCGCCGCGAAGCTTCCTTCGCTATCTAACTTTCGCATTCTTCCAAAAGACAAAGTACACGTTAGCACGCAGTCGAGTTTGGCTGTAAGTATTTTTAGTATTATTTAAATAGTATTCTTTGAGTATTAGATATTGGGTAGACAGTATAACATTTTGTTGAACCGTTGACAGTCGCGGAATATACGTTCACTTGTTCGTTAGCGACCACACTTAGATATTATCATGCACACTTGGCGGGTAAGGAGGGGGTCGCAGGACTGTTACATGCTCTTGGATTTCAATTTTTTCTAGGTAATATTAAATACCTTTTAATGAAACAAATGGATAATTTAGTAGTCATATTTTATCTTATTGTGCGCTTTGCAATTTTAGGAATAAACCATGTTATAAATGCCGATGTCCAATTGTGTGCGGCCATTGCTCTACGGTGGTACAAAACCACACACACATTTCACTTTCCTTGTGGTGAGTTAGGACTTACACCGCTTGATTTCTCCATGCTTACTGGTATTAGCATTTGAGTAGGTTCTTATCCCCTACTGCCTTATGATGATGGTCGATGGCGTGATCGTGCACTTGTTCATGATCTACTGCCTCATTTTGATGTTTCTGTTGCGTCGTATCAGGCAGAAGGCGCTATTAGAGTGAGCGCCATCCGTGCGGCCATGGACAGCATACTCGGTCAGTACTCCGTTGATGACGACTTGGAGCTTGCTCGATTATTTGTGTTATACCTTATGGGTAACCTGTTCTTTAGTTCTTCGAGCAGTAGTTTGCCTGTGGGGTTTCTTGAGGTCGTGGCTGAGTTAAATGCCGATGGGGCAATTTTATATGATTGGGGCACACCTATCCTTGCATACCTATACAGATGTCTCGACATGCAGTGCACCATCATTGATTCTCAGGTTTCTTTATTTGGATTATGGGAGTTGTTACAGTATTGGTACTTTGAGTACTCTAGGAACTTTCATTTTATCACCCGTACTGCAGACCCATCGACCTTTTTTTCCCCGTATATGCTTTTGGACTGCGGACAACCGGGGTCCAGGGATAATGAGTCACGCCATGTGTATCCCGTTGCCCATAACCAGATCGAGTTGAGGATGTATAGGGATCAGATTATATGGCATCCATTTGAGCAGAGTACATCCATCGATCTTGAGATCATACAGATTGCTAGGATGCTTGCCGGACGGAGATTTCCACTTATATCTTATCCCGTGGCGCTAGGTGCTTATTGGTATCTTGGTGAGAGGTGTTGGAGACAGTTGTATGACTTCGATGCTATTCCGGATGATCCACACCCACATACTTATCGGTGTATGATTTACCCGACGGAGCAGCAAGATATAGCCAGGGCAGCAGGCTGGTGGACGGCTGAGAGCTTTGTTATTATCGGGGAGTGTTACCTTACCTTCTGGCGTAGATTTTTCACCGGGTCCTCAGACACGATTACGCATGTAGCATCAATTGATTTAGTAGGGCCATCTGCTATACGACACGGCATACGTCCACCTGTTGTCGAGGATATTACCCAGCCCAGCCAGAGTTTTCGTGCAGCTGATCATGTAGCGGCCGCCGGTCATTTTGGATGGACCATGGCAGTGCCCACCATTGGATCGGATCGTTACGTTGACGTGTTTCATCCTACGGCCCATCACGATTACCCGGATCCTACACAGATATCATATCATGATCTGTATGATATGCAGATGGGGATTAGGCATACGGGCTATATATAGCATAGGCGTAGCCTAAATTACTATGATGGTGAGCTACGTCGTGTTGCAGAGGAGGCACGACAGCCGCAGGCGCATTTAGAGGCCCAGCTTGAGGTAGAGCGCAAGAGACTTTAGGACTTGCAGATGTATTACCACCATAGGTCTAGTGCTGGGTCCAGTCAGCCTCCAGATGTTGGTGATGATGAGAGACGTCATCGGCACCGCACACGTCCACATACACATTCAAATGACTCGGACGACTGAGTTACTACCACTTTTATGTACTTTCGCAGTTGTCAGTTGTATGGTCCTACTGTTGGAGTAGACGTTCTACATTTGTTGACTACCAATGTTATGTACTTTTGTTGTATTACCACTGTTATGTACTTTTGTTGTATTACGTTTTCCTAGTTGATAGTTGTATGTTCCTGTTGTTTGAGTATGCGTTCTGTATTTGTTGACTACCACTATTATGTACTTTTGATGTATTTTATGTACGTTTTGATTATGTTTCTGTGTAGAGACTGCATTTGGTTATGTGTAGAGACGGTATTTCTGTTTAGAGAATGTTTTTGTGTAGTGCCGGTATGTTCTGTTGTTCTAGTTCCTGTAAGTGTTGTTTGGAATGTAATATCGTTTGAATTTGATGTTGAACAAGGTTTCCCTCTTCTCGTGTAGAAATGCAAAATTCTTAAATAGCACACCAACAAAACAAGGTTTACAGATAACTCCATATTCTACGCACAAACATCAAATTAAATAGACAGTAAAACAACAATAAAATCACAATACCATAAGCCTACTCAGTTCCATAGCGGGTCAACCAACTGTAGCGGAGTTTATACGCTTTGTAACCAACGAACTCCTCACCATACTCGAAAAGGTAACGAGAATCATATGTTGCTTGATTTGTTTTAAATATGTTCTCGTATTCAACAGTTTCGATAATCTTTGTGTACCGATCACAAGCGTCTGCAAAATGACGATTAGCCATTTGGATTTCAACCGATGTTCGTGTAGTGGGCCGGGAACGATGGTTGTTGTATAGCCTCGTGATCATTTCCCATCTTTCTTCATATGTTAAACCCCCTCCACTTTGCATTAGCAACTCATATCTCTTTTCAACCTCAATATACGATTTTACGAGGGCCAGCAAATCCTTAGACGAAAATTCTGGAGTAGGAGAATTCAATGTTTGAGCACCATTACTAGGTCGTTGATTTACTGGAGAAGGACGCGGAGCTGTAACCGCTCGATGCTGAATCGCGACAAGCACCTCTTCAACTTGTGTATCATGAACTAATCCAATTTCGTTATCGTTCACTAAGTTTCGTTCGTACTCATCAAAAATCCTTCCCATTTCTTCGTCACTTATTTCTGAATTGTCCATGTAACCTATGCATCAGTAGAATAAGTAGAGTTACTAAAAGTATGAATTTTGTTGATAATAAACGTTACCTTTAAGAAAAAAAGAAAATAAATTTGCTCGCTTGAGTCTACAACTGTGCTGCTTGAAGTTGTAGAAGGTATGAGATGGATTATCAGATATGGAGTACTTATAAGGGCAATGTACGACCAACAGTTACAATTCAACATACTTGAATACCCGTTACAGGGTTCTCGTGATATTACGTTAGATTCCCTACAGTGACTTTTCACATCACAACAAATGTGGGCAGTTACTATTAATTTCGTATACTGTTGTCATTTAATTCGGAAGAGACTATTCAACGCCGTGTGCGAAAGATGGAGACGTTTAATGGAATCCCAGCTACGAATGATGGAGACACGTATTTAATTTTTTCTTCTCAGTGAATGGTCCAATCATGTCATACATGCATGTGAAAGGGTATAATCTACATACATGTGACTCGTATTAAATTCACGGTGATATTGCAGTATGTAATATTGTTGTATGCCTCAATGTCAAGTCATTTCATTGACTGTAGCAGGCTTTGGAAGCATGATTCATAATTGTTTTGTCATAGAGGCAATTTTGTGTATATGTAGGAGTTTAAAAATAGGGGTCGTCCACCGGTTCTTTAACCATTTCAATTCACGAAAGAGTTACGAAAAATGGGTCGTTCCTAGGTGCCTTACATAACTTAGAAGCATACATGACTTGAGAATTATATCAACTACAACTATTGAGCAATTATAACAACTGAAACAACGACAACTAGTACAACAGAAAGGAATGCCAAACCATAATCATACAAACTACAACAACTGAGCACACAAACATCAAATTCAAACACGTACACCTACCATGGTCTAGGGAAAGGACCATCTCTTGTCTTACCTGCATTAATCTTGCTCAAGCGTCTTATTTCTTCTTGCGCTTCGAGTGCATACTGACGTCCACGTTCGCACATGGGAGGGTCAATCCATTGCTTAAAGCAACAACAATCAATGTCATCAGGATAATTCATGTGGTCGTTGAAGGCTTGACAACCGAAAAATCGACGATCGACATTTGTTTCGGTCTCGTCAACAACAACGACCGACACTTGTCCACAATGGCAAATAGGGTTAGATCCAATCGTCCGTAGTGGCTCGGAAACCTTCCCTTCGAGTAGAATTTCTTTTCCAGATCTTTGATGAATGGAAGAGGCATCTTCGTTTGAAACGGTGAGTATCCGTATTCGTGAGTTGGGCGAAACGATTGCTGGTGTTGGACTGGACGTTGCATGGCACACGATGACGAGTGCGATTGGGCCATGGGTTTCTGGCTTGCATATTTTTTGTCGGTACGCTTGGGTTCAGACGAAGACATTTTTCCGGTTGTCAAAAATGAATTTGAGAAGGTGGTCTGCTTGTGTGGAACAAGGAGGAGTTATGTTGGTATATAAAGGGAGGGAATGCGACCGTTTAAGTAACCGCTGTGGTGCCACGACAATAAAATATAACGGCAACCAGTTTGCCGTTATATTTTTATACAGGAAATTTCTTTTCCTAGTGTGTAGGCCGGTCACTCTTGTTCTACAGTTTTCAGACCAGAGTGTGGTCATGTCACTCTTTTTCTAAAGTTAAGAACCCATTTTCCAATGTAGCTACAAGAAACAGTGCACAGTGTACAGTATAAAGCGGACAGTATGCAGTAAATAGTGCATAGTATACAGTGCACAGTCCAATGGCTCCAATTACCCATTGTCAATTTGTTTTCACATTCCGTGTCTTTTGAAAACGGGAAGTAATATCATCATGCAGTGGTAACTAAATCTCCTCCTATATATAGGTAACATTGCTTAAGCAATACCCGATCCATACGGACTGAAAATTATATCTCAAATAAGAAAAATGCCAATATCGTATCCATCTTCTTACAATTACACGGACCTTCTCTCAGGACCATCAAACCCTAATCCGTCCACACCCAGAGAACCAACAGAGTGGTATATCGAAATGGAAGAGCGACACAATGACGAGGTGCGACAATTAGAACTTGAAGCAGGAATGCATGAAATGGAAATACGACATCAGCATGACAATCGTAATCGACAACGTGAGCGCAGGTTTAACCTTGTAATTCCTCGTGTTAGAGCCACGGTAGAAGAAGGCGAGGTGCAATCCGCAAATATTGTATGCTTTTTTGGATTTGAAGCACCGCAATTAGTCATCCGTCATGGAAACGATGTTGGATGTCGATATTATAGTTGTCCAGTACGTGGCAACGGATGCGAGCTTGGACAGTGGATAGATGACCGTTTTCCCCGTCGAGCAATTACGTATGGTTTGGAACTAGAGGAAGAAATAAGAAAGCTGCGAAATCAAGTAAACGACCTAAGTAATGCAAATTATCGCCTGCAACGTGGGTTAAATTAGGATTTAAATATTTAATGTTATGCGTACTATGTACTGTATCGTTACGCGTCGTATCATTTTTATCTTTATGCTTTATTTAAGTTGAAAACCTTCACTGTGGTTCGAACGAAGTGTGTAACCCAAGTGTTGTGTAACGTTTAGGTTATCTAGGCTGATTTTATATGTCAAACCTATTGTTTGTTTAATCTACCGTTTGTGTAATTTATCATTATTTGTAACTTATTATCACTTATGTAACCTATGTGTAAGGGTCGTTCCGTGGTGCATTAAATGATTCAATACAACTACGAGTTAAAAAAATTATGGATCGTTCCGCATTGACTGGTCAAGTCTTGCACAGTTCCCATAGTTCATCTATGTTTTATGCTAGGGTGGAGTCATGCCACTCTTTTTCGTGAGTAGGAGTTAAAAATAAGGGCCGTCCTCGGGTGTATTAACCTTTTCAATATGTGTAGGAGTTAAAAAAATGGGTCAGCATACTTTATGTCAAACATTTTACGGAAACAGTCAAACAGTACACAGTGCAAACAGTGATACACTATACATTGATACAGTACCAGTAATTATGTTACTGTAACAGTTGATGCATTAAATACCAATACCATAAATTTATCACGGGTATCACCTACTTTTTGTTTTTGTTGGGAATTTCAACATTTCTTTTTACAAATCTAGCCCTGCTTTGTGTTCAAACGCAGAAATAAATATGCACCAGGTTTATACCTCTAACAGAACAAAAATTCCATACACTTTGCATTCGTTTCAATTGTTTAAGGTTTTGTTTTGTATTGAAGCTATGGACAACTTGGAGATTGACGATGAAACAACGAATAATTGTTATGAAGAGTTTGAACGGTCAAGGAATAGTGTACAACACAACAAGCCTACGGTGGAATTCGGTGAAGGAGCACAAGTTAAGTCTAAATCAATGAAGCCGAGAACAAAATCTTTCAATGCTCGATTGCGCGAAGTTGTAGCAAATCAAAGACCTAATAAGCAGATCCTATACGAAGGACAAGAAATCGAGCCCCTACATCCAATCGGTCCAACGCTTCCTAGCGGAGCTTACCCTATTTGTTGTTGTGGAGGTGAATCGGTTGTTGTTGATGCCAAAACTGGAAAAAAATGTTGGACGCCGA
This sequence comes from Allium sativum, assembly GCA_030737875.1. Classification (NCBI taxonomy): domain Eukaryota; kingdom Viridiplantae; phylum Streptophyta; class Magnoliopsida; order Asparagales; family Amaryllidaceae; genus Allium; species Allium sativum. The sequence continues at coordinate 375,473,402 of CM060920.1, forward strand.
TTCTTCGGATGTCCTTCCTTCGAAGACCATAAGTATTACCCCAATGATATTCAATGTTGTAATTTTATGTAGTGGATAGACCCGCCAATGTGCCAATGTGGACTTCAATAAGCACTGGAAGCGCAAGCCGAAATAAGGCGATTGAACAAGATTGTTGCGGATGCAACTAGAGCTGGCTATCTTAGAAATCATTAGGATTTAGTTTTTCTTCGATCGAAGATTTATTACTGTACTTTGAATTTGATGTTGCTATGTTCTGTTGTTCTAGTTCCTGTAAGTGTTGTTTGGAATGTATTAGTGTTTGAATTTGATCGTGAACAAGATTATCGTCTTCTCGTTTAGAAATGCAAAATTCTTACATAACGCGCCAACATAACAAGGTTTGCAGATAACTCCATATTCTACGTAAGAACTTAACGGGACAACCAACTGTAGCGCAATGACTGGTCAAGTCTTGCATACTTCGCATCGGGCAGTCATGTCATCTGCCAGATTCCATATAGTGTTCCCTACAGTGTAGCTTTTGACCGTTCACACCATTGCCAATCTTTCAGCTATATATACATATGTTAACTTACTCACAACATACGAAACTCAAACAACTTCTTCCCCATTCTTAGAGCACATCCTTTGATTCGCACTCACTGAATAAATGTAAATGAAATTCTCCATTACCCTGCACTTACCTTTGACATCACAATAACTATAGGCAGTCACTAATAATTTCGAATACTTTTACTGCCAAAAAATATGTCGGAACCATTATTGCCAAAACCATTAGTATCCCAACCATTATGTCGGAACCATTATTATCCCAACCATTATGTTGGAGCCATTTTTGCCAAAAAATATGGCTACAATAATTTGAGTACTCAACGACAGAGATATGGTCCCAACCATTATTGCCAACCATTCTTGCCTACGTGTATTGCCAACAATTATTGCCAACCTTTCACATCACAACAACTGTCCGAATTGACTACCCCATGACATAACCATTATTATCCCAACCATTATTTCGGATCCATTATTGCCAAAATATGTGGGTACAATAATTTGAATACCCAACGACAGAGATATTATCCCAACCATTATTGCCAACCATTCTTGATAACCATTAGTGCCACCCTTTCACTTCACAACAAGTGTCCGAATTGACCACTCAATGACAGAACCTTTATTACCCCAACCATTATCTACGAACCATTATTGCCAACCATTCTTGCCTACATGTACTGCCTTGCCAACCATTAGTGCCAACCTTTCACTTCACAACAACTGTCTAAATTGACTACTCAATGACGGAACCATTATTATCCCAACCATTATGTCGGAACCATTATTGCCAAAAAATATAGTTAAAATATGTTAACCATCATTGCTTATATATATCTGTCGTACGTCTACACTTAGGGAGAACAACGAAACTCAATTTATACAAAAAGCAAGCAATGGATCCAAATCTATACCACCATTACTACGAAGTCATGAATCAAAGTGAAGATTCTGAAGTAGAAGTGGAGGAAGAGACGGAGGAGCAGCTGCAACAACACGCAATGGTTGGGTATTCCAATTATTTCGCTGAAGGCTCAATTAGCAACCATCGAGGTAGTAAGCCTGGCCGGATTGACCGGCGGTATAAGAGAGACTACAAGAATGGACATGAAAGACTAATGAGAGATTACTTCATCGACAATCCAACCTACGATATAACTTTGTTCCGCCGTCGTTATCGTATGAGTCCGACAATCTTCTCTAAAATTTATCTTAAACTTCGTCAGTCAAATCCGTATTTCACTTATAGACTAAACGGAGCACAAGAAATCGGCCATTCGCCCCACATCAAAATTTCAACGGCGTTGAGGATGTTAAGCTATGGAACATCTGGCGACCAAATGGATGAATATTTCAGAATCGCAGCTTCAACAGCAATAGAGTGTCTGAAAGAATTATGTAAAACAGTTGTTGAAGAGTTCGGGAAGGAGTATCTACGGACGTCTGGACCAAACGATTTAAGCAGGATACTACGCAGGGGAGAAGCCAAAGGATTTCCAGGTATGCTTGGAAGTTTAGATTGCATGCATTGGCCTTGGAAAAACTGCCCAACGGGATGGAAAGGAATGTTCACCGGACATAAGAAAGTGCCATCAATGATCCTTGAAGCAGTAGCAACAAACGATTTATGGGTTTGGCATGCTTTTTTTGGAGTCCCAGGTTCATTGAATGATATAAATGTTTTAAAACAATCATATCTTTTCACAGAACTTGCTAACGGACTATCAACAGATGTTTCATATAACCTTGGTAATATCGAACACAAAACTGGATACTTTCTAGTGGATGGAATATACCCAAAGTGGAGAACTTTGATTCAGGGATACAGAGTACCATCAAATGACAAAGAAAGTTATTTCACTGAAAAAGTAGCTAGCTACAGAAAGGACATCGAACGTACGTTTGGTGTTCTACAAGCCCGATTTCATATTTTACGAAATCCTGCTCGTTTTCATGATGCAGGAGTGCTTTCAGAAATCATGTATGCTTGTATAATAATACATAACATGATTGTGGAGTCTGAGAGAGGCGGATATAAGAATCAAAAGTCTAATTATCCTGACATGTTTACGGGGTCAAATGCAAAACCCCATAAAGATGTAAACTCAATGGACGAATATGTTGATATGGTTCAACATATTGAAGATCAAGCTGCGCACTTCCAATTGCGTGACCAGTTAGTGGAACATTTGTGGGCGCATAAAGGAAGAAATAATTGGAATCAGTTGTTGGTACTAGAACTATGTATCAGTGTGCACTCGTGTACTATGTATCAGTGTGTAGTTGGGTCAATAAATCTGGTTTCCAATCATATTGGCGATTGTATCATTGTTTCAACAACTAGTACATAAATACTAAAACAGATCACAATCATATTACAACTCAACCCAACATATACAGCTACTTCATAAACAACAACTACTGCATACATACTACAAATAGGTCACAATCATATTACAACTCAACCCTAGATAGTACATAAATACCCACTAGTACATAACTACTACAAGCAGTTCACAATCATATTACAACTTAACCCAACATACATAGCTAGTCCTGATACGAGCCACTACAGCTTCCGCCTCCGCTTCCTTTGTTTCTTCTGTACTCTGCAATCTGCTCGCTTACTAGTTTTTGTTGTAAAGGGGAAAGCTTACTAAAATCACATGTAATCATTTTAACATAATTGCTCTCCCGCACCAGTGCTTCCTTCTTCTCCAGCCTTTCTCGTAACAGGGCTTGTTTCTCTGTATGTTCTTGTCTGCGGAGCTCTCGATCATCCCTAACTGCTTTGTGGAACTCTTCGTCGCTGTGGTTTCTTTCCTTTGAAAATCGAAGTCTATGCTCTTTTGTCTCCGTAGCTGAATTCTCTATTGTTTCCATAAATCTAGAGAACTCTGCACCGCGTTGCTCCAGCTGAATTGACTTGGCTCTGCCAATAGGCCGTCCGTCACTAGTTCCAAATAAAGGGTTTCTTTCTTGCGAACTCGTGTCACTTCATGGACTAGATTCAGAGTAGTTCATCCTTCTAGCTTTGTTCTGCTGTTCAAGCATGAAGTTGCTTGGGTTCTTCCACTTAGGCAAACTAGATAGAAACTCGAAACAGTCGTTAAATTTAAATGGAAGTCCATACTTTCGTTGGTAGGCCTTTCGTGACTCTTCAATCTGTAACACAAAGTTGAAATTGTATGAGTGTATGACATTTCTAACTAATCAAGCATAGTATAGTAAGTTATTTTTAAAAGTAATCTACGATACTTACAACGTCATAAGGTGCAGCATCGCTTTGCTGCCTGTTCTGCAAGACTGTCAGTATTGCCAGATAGTTCTGACATGCGGCATTCATAACTCTATAACCGCCTCTAAGTGATCCCCATGTTCTTCTCCTCGTTTCAAACGAATTGTAGAACTATGCAACTCTTTCCCAAAATTTCTGACCTTTCATATTATTCCCAACAATGATGTCTTGTGAAATGCGTATCCACAATTTAGCAAGTGAAACGTACTGCTCGGAAGTAAACTTAAATTGTTTTCTTCTTCCATCCGCTGCTGTTTCTTCCTCTTCAGCATGATCATCCTCAACATCTTCTATTCCGGGATCCGGCTCCGATTCAACTTCGGTTTGGTGTCGTTTACTGAAAATGCCGCTTAAAGTCTTTTGGTTATATTCGGGGCTGACAGGTGCAGTGTATTCTTGAGTAAATTCTTCAGAATTTGTAACATTCGCGTCCTCATTTGCATCTTCCTCCTCCGCCTCCTCCGTTGAAGTTTCAACATTTTCTTCGTTGCTAGGAGAGACATACCCGTACGAAAACTGTCTTTGCAGATTTTGTGTACCTTCGCAGTCACGAACCTCGGTCTATTGCAGAGGTTGGTGAGGTTGTTGACTTTGATCGGTCTGCATCATCATTGACATATACGACGAATGATCATCGTACACGCCTTGCACGGGTGGTCGTTGGTAAAAAAGTGGCAGGGCGGAAGAATGGACGGGAGGAAAGTTAGGAGGAGCGACCGGTTGGTATGGTGGTCGATATGGATAATTTGAATACGGCGAGTAGCCATATTCGTGAGATGGCTGCAACGATTGGTGTTGTTGGGCTGACCGCTGCATGGCATATGATGACGAGGGCGGTTTGGACATGGGTTTCTTGATTGCGCATTTTTTCGTGCTTCGCTTGGGAGCGGAAGAAGACATTTTTGTTGTTGAAGAAGTTGAAGATGAGAAGATGGAGTGGTTGTGTGGAAGAAGGAGGAAGGTTGGTGTTTTAGGAGGAAAAATGGGCTAGCCGTTGGAGTGTAACTGCTATGGCTTATAACGGCAAAGAGAAAGCCGTTATAAGCTTATAACGGCAAACTCTTTGCTGTTATAAGTTTATAACGGCAAAGAGTTAGCCGTTATAAGCTTATAACGGCTTTCTCTTTGCCGTTATAAGCACCAACCTCTGTTCAGTCCACCAGTCACGAACGAGCTCCAAACTAGCCACCGGCTAGCCACGGATGACTGAACAAGCCACACCTGGTTGCTCCGTGGCTTGTTTAGTAACTGAACAAGCCATTGTTGGTTGTGCTCTTAGAGAGTTGATGGAGAAGGATAATGATGGATGCATCAATACAAAAGCATGAAACATTAACATTTTGAAATAATCTCAAAACTTGTAACTTAGAATTTAATCCTCAAAATTATAGAACAGTAATGGTTATATTTCAGGTTTTGTTGTTCGCACGTCAAATTTGTTTAAGAGGTGACTCATTTTTATTTTTATTTTTAAATTTACTACAGCGGGACATTAGAAAGCAACTCCCTTAAAACTAAATTATAATATGACCAAACTACAGTTCCCTGGTAATTAGCCGAATTGAATTGGTGTTGTTATTGGCACTTCAAAATGGTTAAGGATGGACACAGATAAAATTCGGTAAGGCTTTGCCGCTATTCACGGAATTCAGCGGGGTGTGGTAAAATTTCACCCTTAAATTTGGCAAAGTTTCATCAAAAATGAAAAAAAATGGTGGGTGTATACCGAATTTTGTTTTTGACTATGTCACCTCTTAACCATTTAGGACTGTCAGTAACAATCCCCGGGACAAAAAAATAAACTGGACAAGTAAAGTAGGGGTATTGTTGTAAACTAATTTTTTTGTTTAGTACGCCACATAACAATTCTAAATATGACTGGAGTGCCCTTAAAATGGGTAATTAATTTACAAGGACAATTTGTATTAAAAATTTAACCATAAGGGCATGCGCCTAATATTTTATCCAGAAGGACACGCGCCTATCACTCTCGTTCGATTTCCTACCACGAAATCGCGAAATCAAAAATCACGAAATCACCAACTGAATCAAAATCTGTGTCATTTCATTCAATCAGTCCACAAAAATCAGACGAACAACAACAATCGGCAACATGGAATAACAAACACAACCTCGAATAATAGCCCTAATCCAATGTGATAAAAATCTTCAACAGTCACTGGAAATCCTAGTTAAAGAAGACAAAAGGGTTTAAAGTAGAGAAAATGATCGAAAAAGAAAACAATCCTAGTTTTGTGTCGTTTGTTGGAAATGAATGAGCAAATAAAGAGGAAATTGGGAAGAAGAAAATATAGCAACATTTAAAGTCCCACATCATGAAAATATTAGCACAATCTCTCTTAATGTATTAGAAGCCAAATAGGCTTATGTAAAATAGAAAGGAAATGGATGATATGATCATGTGGGTTTGGCCATGACATAATAATACATTAAAATGTCAAAGATATGACTTTGGGCCTTGGGGCTCTTGATCTAATATGGTCGTCGGTTGCTGATTTGGCTAGTGTGCTAAAACGAGAATTTTTTCTCAGGATTTTAAAGGGCATGTCTATTCATTCCAGAATTCAAAAAACATGTCTATTAGCTGAATAAGTACAACCATTTAAATTTTTAGCGTATGCACATTAATAATCGGGTGGTTAAAGGGTCGCAACCTTTCCACTTCTGTCGGTTACTGATGCATACGAATAGGCACCTCCTCCTGCCTATGTATACACTGCCCAAAACAAGGCAGAATTCAGACTTCTCGTGTCGCATTATTTCTTCTTCTTTTCTTCAGAGTTAAGAGTAATTCTCCGATCTAGCTTTTGTGATCTTCTTCAGTTCGTCATAACTCCGTTTGCTGGCACTACGCCGCGGAGTTGGCCCATTTTGTCCTGGGAAACAAATTGCAACTACGTCAATTAATGCATACAACGACAATATTGTTTGAAGGAAACAGATTATTTTCTGGACTTGGACATTACTGGAAAAAGAATACTATATGTATTCATTAATCGATTGCACAATCGGTTATGCTTTCTGTGATTATTGTAAACATAGTTGACGCGACAATTCTTGCATAATTATTGAGCAACATTGATTGTTGTTACTGTTTACTTTGCAATACAATCATGTGTTGACAAAAGATATAACTTTGTAATACAATCGTGTATTGACAAAAGTTCTAACAATTTGTTGTTACTGTTTACTTTGCAATACAATCATGTATTGGCAAAAGATATAACTTTGTAATACAATCGTGTATGGACAAAAATTCTAACAATCTTAAAACAATATTTTACTTGTTTGAAAGTATGTTATAAACTCAGGTATGTTTTGTTGTTGATTCATATTAAACCAGCCCGAGTTTCATGTTTAGATCTAAAACATTGTATTTCCAACAAGTGGTATCAGAGCTACTCATGGTTAATTCTATTGAGAAATCTTTGTTTTTATTCATAACGGGAATTATTGAAACATTTGAATCTTAAGATACGTTGAATTTGTTTGGATTTGTACTAATATTCTTAAAAATCATTTTTTCCCTTTGAATCAGTGGTTGCAAACATCTTCAAGTATCAAATGATTCATTTGTATTCAAACACGTCATCAGGTAAAGGTCACACATAGACATTATTAGACTTTTCTTCTTCTAAAATTTGAAACTTGTGTGAATTAAAATGAAATTCTTATGTTGCTAGATGACATCTGACTCTTCGTATTCAAAATGATTTTTTCTTTAAAAGTCTATTAAATAAATCATTTTGGCTTGTAATGTATGACATGTTCAGCATATCCAAATCTTAGTGTGAATTGTATAAATAATATTATGAAATTGCTTTTTTGGCTTGCTTTCCAAAGTTTGACTTTTCAATACTGTTATGTAGCTTGCAATTTTTTTGGGTAATGATAGCATTTGAGGTGCTTAAACAATACCAAACGGAAGTTGAGAATCAAATCAATAAGAAAATGAAAAGCAAAATGAGGAAAGGAAAGCAAACAGAAGTCCTACATTATGAAATATGAGTACCCATCTATAGGCTTATATAAATAAAGGAGAAAGGGGCTTGTAAACAGGTGTGGCTAAGCCAAGACACAATATTATATTGATGTAAAATTGGACCTAGCTCCTTGGGACCCTTGGAGTCCATGACACAATATTTTATTGATGTCAAATTGGGGCTCTCAAATGTATGTTTTATGGTTAGTTTATGGCTTGCCATATAACTTTTAGGGAGAAGTTATTCTTTCGGGAAATCATATTTTAAATAAAATACCCCAAAAGAAAACTTCTAAGTCTCCTCATGAACTTTGGAAAAACAGGCTACCATCCTACAAATACTTAAAAGCGTGGGGATGTCTTGCCAAAGTAGAGGTACCAAAACCAAAGAAGCTCAAAATTGGACCAAAAACAATTAATTGTGTATTCATTGGGTATGCACTAAATAGTGATGTATAGCGATTTTTGATATACAAATCTGAAATTGATGATATTCATGAAAATACCATCATTGAGTCGAGAAACGCTAGATTTTTCAAACATATATTCCCCTTGAAACAAAGAGACCAAGGAAGGATGGAGTTCCTTATTCTGAATATCAAACAAAACAAAACTCAACAAAGTAGTGCTGACCAACAAGAGAAGGAACCCAAAAAAAAAAGGGTCAAGTACCTTAAAAAACCTTTGGACCGAACTTCTATACCTTTATGTTAGAAGATGATCCATTGACAAGCAAACAAGATGTGTCTTCCAGCGATGCCCTCAACTAAAAATAAGATTGAACCATTATGTCCAATCATACATGGGAATTGATTAATTTACCTCAAGGGTGTAAGACCTTAGGTAATAAATGGATATTTAAAAAGAAATTGAAACCTGATGGTTCAACAAACAAATACAAAACAACAAATGCTGATGAAAAAACTTTGATAGGCCATTCATCTACTTCAAAGGTTGAAGGCAAAGGAAAAGTTGTGTTGAAACTGACTTCTGGAAAGGAACTAATGGTGTTCTCCATGTTCCAAAAATACGCTAAGCAAGCATGGTTTCAAATTAATCTTGTAAGCTGATAAATTTGTACTTTCCAAGAATGGAGTTTATGTTGGAAGAGTATATGTGTGTGATGGTTTGCTTAAAGCAAGTGTAACCACTATTGTACCACACACTGATATAAATAAAAGTGAATCTTTTGCTTATATTGTTGAATCTTCTAACATATGACATTCTAGATTAGAGCATATAAACTTTCATACATTGCGAAAATCGATTACTCTAGAATTTATACCAAAATGCAATATAAAATTCAACTATAAATGTCAAGTTTGTGCAGAAGCAAAATTGACAAGAACCTCGTTTCATCATGCTGAACGAGAGACCAAACCTCTAGACTAAATACATACTGATGTACGTAATTTGGAAAATGTGTCAAACTAGAAGTGGAAAAGCGTACTTTATTACATTCATTGACGAATGTACCAAACACTGTCATGTATATTTCCTTAGAAACAAGGATAACGTCAATAAGAATGCTTATTGCAATTGCATCCATACATGACTTAGAAATACATCAAATGGATGTTAAAAATTGCACCTTTGAATGGTGAATTAGAGGAAGAAATCTATATGAAACAACCTGAAGGATTTCTAAGCTTTGAAAATGACAATAAAGTTTGCAAACTGGTAAAATCACTTTATGGTCTTAAGCAAGCTCCAAAACAGTGGCATGAGAAGGCGAATGTGTGTACATAAAACACATACATATTGGATATGTCATTGTTTGTCTCTATGTTGATGACATGTTGCTCCTAGGCAATAACAAGGTCATAATAACATCTACAAAAGATATGTTATCCTCTAGATTGGATATGAAAGACATAGAACTGGCTGATGTGATATTGGGTGTAAAAGTTCTAAGAACACCACAGGGAAATGCATTATCCCAATCACATTACATCACCAAAATACTTGAAAATTCAGGCAATATGATGTAACTATCGCAAAATCACCCAATATTGGGTAAAGAACATTGGTAATGGTATCTACCAATTGGAATACTCTCGTATATTAGGAAGTATCATATATGTTATAGACTGCACTCGGCCTGATATCACGTATTCTGTAAGCGAACTAAGTAGATTTACCAGCAATCCTGGTAAACATCATTGGAAATCGATAATCAAAGGTCTAGGATATCTTAAGTATATGCAGAGCTATGGTCTATACTATACAAAATATCCTTCAATAGTGGAAGGATACAGTGATGCAAATTGAATCACTGGATTACATGATACAAAGTCTATAAGTGGATATGTGTTCACATAAGGAAATGGAGTAGTTTTACGGAAATCATCCAAGCAGACTTGTATCACTAAATCTACGATGTAATTGGAGTTAATTGAACTAGATAAGACTGCAGAATAAGCAAAATGGATTTAAATCTTCTTAGAAGACATTCCTAATTGGAGCAAACATATGCCTCTAATATTTATACATTGTGATAGTCAATCAGCTATTGGAAGAGCTAATAGTGCACTATACAATGGTAAATCTAGGCATATTTCATCATAGACATATGAGACAACTTCTCTCTAACGGGGTTATCATAATAGATTACATTCAATCTAAAGATAACTTAGCGGATCCATTTAAAAAAGGATTGCCAAGAGAGAAATTTCAAACCTTATCGAAGGGAATAGGGCTAAGGCCTATAGACTAAAGATTTTTCTAAAATGGAAACCCCACCTAGTTGACTGGAGATCCCAAGATCTAGGTTCAAAGGGACAACGAAGTTTAAGAGAAACTTGATGGCACTGTTATATACAAACCATTCCTACGATAAGTCAGTGCATTATATTTTGAATAAGGATAAGTATTAGTACTTTTAATGATGTCTGTATTTGAGGAACTAGAAAAATTCCCTGTACATAATCACCAACGTAAGTGCGAAGGCGCCGCTTCAAAGAGAATTATGAGGCCAAATTCTCTAAGCACTTATGAGACTAGGCAGGTGTTCAAAGCAAAAACGAACACATACATAGAACGAAGGGTTATAAGAAACATGTATCGTGTGTTATCTAGTTTGGAATTACACAAAAGACTTACAGTTCAAGGACAGTTTATGTCTACTGATTCGTCTGTGATTCAAATAGGTAATCATTAGAAATGTTCAAGGCCCATATGCTACTTTAATCGACACGATAAATGGTTCGTGAAATTAAGATCGACTGCTCATTCATGTAGGAGATTGTTGGAAATGAATGAGCAAAGAAAGAGGAAATTGGGAAGAAGAAAATATTGCAACATTTAAAGTCCCACATCATCGAAATATTAGCACAATCTCTCCTAATATATTAGAAGCCAAATAGGCTTATGTAAAATAGAAAGGAGAAGGATGATATGAGGATGTGGGATTGACCATGACATAATAATACATTAAAATGTCAAAGATAGGGCCTTAGGGCTCTTGGGGTCTCTTGATCGGTTGTTGATTGGGCTAGTGTGCTAAAACGGGAATTTTTTCTCAGGATTTTAAAGGGAATGTTTGTTCAGTCCAAAATTCGAAAAGCATGTCTGTTAGCTGAATAAGTACAACCATTTGAATTCTTAGCGTATGCACATTAATAACCGGGTGGTTAAAGGGTCGCAACCGTTCCAATTCTGTCGGTTACTGATGCATACGATTAGGCACCTCCTCCTGCCTATGTATACACTGCCCAAAATAAGACAGAATTCATACTTTTCATGTCGCATTATTTCTTCTTCTTCTTCAGAGTTTAGAGTAATCCTTCGATCTAGTTTCTGTGATCTTCTTCACTTCGTCAGAGCCCTGTTTGTTGGCACTACACTACGGAGTTGGTCCATTTTATCCTGGGAAACAAACTGCAACTACATCAACCAGTGCATACGACGATAATATTGTTTCAAGGAAACAGATTATTTTCTGGACTTGGACATTACTGAAAAAAGAATACTATATGTATTCTTTAATCGATTACACTATCGGTTACGCTTTCTGTGATTATTGTAAACTAAGTTTGACGCGATAATGGTTGCATAATTATTGAGCAACATTGATTGTTGTTATTGTTTACTTTGCAATACAATCATGTATTGACAAAAGATATAACTTTGTAATACAATCGTGTATTGACAAAAGTTCTAACAATTTGTTGTTACTGTTTACGTTGCAATACAATCATGTATTGACAAAAGATATAACTCTATAATACAATCATGTATTGACAAAAATTCTAACATTATTTCCATGCTTGCAGTTTTTAGGTATCAGTTTCATGTCTCGGTAGGTATCAGTTTTAGTGTTATTATTGTTTTTAGTTTATGGGTATCAGTTTTGCACTACTGTATCAGTTTCGTTTTTATTTATTTACTTCAATGGTTGGATATCAGTTCTGTATCATTGTAAGTATCAGTTTTTTTTTTGTGCAGTTTGTAGATATCAGTTTTATACCACATTAAGTATCAGGTTTTATTATTTTCTTTCTTCACAGTACTTGGGTATCAATTTTTGGTAAAATTCAATTGTAAAACATATAATATATGGTGTAACTTCAATACACTTGGTCTAACCTCAATATAATATTTTGTGTAATACAAGTGATGAATTAATATCAGTGGGTATTATTGAGAATAAATATCATTTTTGTGAGAATTGAATTGAGTTGATTGGTTTTTTTTAATCAGTGGGTATTAGTTAGAATTAACGTAGGGATCAAAAAATTCATTTACCAAAGCAAACAATTTAAAACTTATACCCACTTGACACAGTTCTGATACCCAAAGTCTTAAAACTAATAACTAAAGAAATATAAAACTGATACCTATAAATTGTTATAATATTTTAAAGACAAACTAATACAAAAAATGTTGATTTAAAATGAAATAAGTTCGATTGAGTTACAAAGTTAATGCAACAATACAATTACAAAATTAACACAACAACAAAAGAATATGAATGAAAACATAACACAGTTAATACTATAAAACTGATACCGAAAAAATTATAAAACTGATACCTATAAACTGCAATAATATTTTAAAGAAAAACTAATACAAAAAATGTTTACACCACAGTTTGATTGGTTAAAATGACATAAGTTCGATTGAGTTATAAAGTTAATGCAACAGTACAATTACAAAATTAACATAACAACAAAAACATATGAATAAAAACATAACATAGTTAATACTGTAAAACTGATACCTAAAAACTGCAGTAATGTTTTTCTAATAACTATTACAAAAACTATTTACATCACAGTTTGATTGATTAAAGCAAAACAAGTTTGATTGTAATACAGAGTTAATGCAAGAATATAACTACACAATAAACACAACAAACGAATATAAAACAGAGTTAATTAAATAAAATTGATACCTAAAAATTGCAAAACCGATACCCAACTAACGAACAATCGAACATTATAATTGTAGAACCAATAGAAGCTATGAATCACCGATAGAAACACAAAAACCTAATCGCAAAAAATAACATTAAATTAAAATGAGTATAATAGGAAAAAAATTCAATCGATGCAAACAGAGAATAATCTAATCTCGACAACGATTTCCCAAACCAATGTGAACGAGATTGAAATTGCAATATGAAATGGTTGTTCAACAAGGATGTTTGAAGATGATTGTTAGAGATCGAAATATGCACGGCTAAAAAAAAATCACGATGGAGATCAATGGAGAAATCGAGATACGCGCGAGAGATAGTTGAGGGAGTAGATGGAAATCGCACGCAAAATAGAATTTTGTAAAATAATCAGTGAATTGTCCATCTGATTAAAATTTCAATTACCCTTGTCCTTTTGATTAAAATTTTAATGGGCTGTCCTTATGGTTAGAAAATCCTTAATTTTTGTCCTTATGAATATTTTCCTATCTTAAAATTGACCACCTCTTAACCAAATTTGGAGTGCAAATATATAATAGATTTGAATATTGTTTGGTCTATAAGAATACTACTTGCAGACATATTTAAGGTAATGGAAAAAAATCCAACGTACCCAAATTCAATCTTGTATGCCTAAAGGACGACAGTAAAGTAAAGAAAATATGGACATAGAGAAAGTTTTACACCTTGATTTCTATCATCTTCATCTTAATTTAGCGTTTGGAACTTGGAACAAGAGCAATAACTTCTTTCTACTAGTAAACATTCATCAACCATGTAATGTTGTAAATTTTCAAGTTAGCTTGGGATATGGGTTTGTTTTTGAAGAGGGAAGCAAGAATGGAAGAAGATAAAGTGTAGGGATTAAGTCCCACATTGTGGAATATAAAGGATTTTGTCTCTATATAGATAAAAGCTTGATACATGATATCAAAAGAAAGAAGAGAAGGAGGTATAAGGCAATGGGCCTTAGGCATAAACTTGGCATAAATAATAATATTTAAAATGTCAAAAGATGGGCCTTGGGCCTTGGGGCTCTTGGGGTCTCGTGATCCATTAGGCAGTCGACAGTCCAAAACTCACCAGTCGACCGTTTTGTTCTCTGTTTGAAAACGGTCGACCGGTGACATTTTGGGCGGTCGACTGGTTTCAAGCCAAAGGAATGTGACGCTTCGAAAGCGTTGCAAAACTGAAAGGTTGCATACGTTCGGAATCGAACAGAAATAACTGTTGCGATTCAATAGGTTGCAACGCTTGGCTGAGGGATGTCTGCTCTTCATCGCCTATATATACGACGCCAGAAACTGTTGCAAAATCACTGAGTAATTCTTCTTCTTCATATATCGTTCTGCAACACCATTAAACTGTTACAAAACAGTTCTGCTCGAAACACCTCTGAAGTGTTACAAATCTGAAACTGTTGCAGAATTAATTTCCAATTCTTCTCTTTCATTTCTATATTCGAAATAGCATCATCAGAAACATATATTCAGAGTGTTCTTGGTCGGATCAAAATCGTACAAATTTTGAATCCAATAACGCTGTTTCAAGGCTTCATTGAATCCTGAAGTCAATAGTTCGTTAACCCGTTTGTACCTGGTGGGTTGAACTATTGTCTGAAAGAATTTGCTCCGCAAATCCTTGAAGTCAGAAGTACGGCAGATTCTACTCCTCCAAAAGCGTCTCAAACCACAAAATCCCCAACAAATTTTCAGACAATATCTTCAACCATGGATAGTTTGAGCGCTTTGCAAGTGATGAATCAGCATTTGACGAAGTTGGAGCGGTTTGATGGAGAGAACTTCACTCGTTGGCAGGAGACTATGAAATTCTTTCTGATCACGGTTAAGTTATTTCATATTCTCGAAGACAGATTGGAGAAAATACCGGAGGAAACCGATAAGGATAGTGCAGAATTAAAAGCAAAAAGGGCAAAGCGAAAAGAGGAAGATTTTCTATGCAGAGGCCACATACTGAATGCACTGTCTACTCCGATATACAATGCTTACAGGACCTTGGACACGGCGAAGGCACTCTGGACTGCGCTAGAAAGCAAATATCGCATCTCTGAGGCAAGTAATAAGAATTTTCTTATATGCAATTTTATGGATTTCAAAATGGTCACTAACAAGTCCATAATTGGACAAGTTAGTGAAATACTACTGTTAGTAAATCAACTTAAGGATGCCGGTATTGATCTCCCTGAATCATTTGTTGTTGGAGTTATTATTTCGAGACTCCCGAATTCTTGGAATGATTATAAGAAGAAATTAAAACATGCGGAAACCGATTATGATTTAGACGGTTTACAGCGTCATCTTCGTATTGAAGAGGATTCTCGTAAACGCGAACTAGATGATAATCCGCAAACTGAGTCTCAATCTAAGGCTAATAATGTTGAAATTAACGATAAGTTGAAGCCTAAGAATGAGACACAGTTCAAAAAGAAAGGTACTAATTCCAAGAATAAGAAGAAGGGTGACTGTTACTATTGTCACAAACCCGGCCACTATGCCCGAGACTGTCGTCTTCGGAAGAAACAACAAAAAGCGAATGTGGTCGAAGAAAAGCTTGTGGCTGTCGTACAAGAGGCGAACTCCGTTAGTGGCATTGACAATGACTGGTGGCTCGATACTGGAGCAACTATTCATATTTGCAAAGACCGTAATCTGTTCAAGACTTACGATGAGAATAACGGAGAATCCAGCGAAGTAACTAGCGCAAACAAAGTTGCAAGCAAAGTTCTTGGAAAAGGCACTATTGAATTGACATTCACCTCTGGGAAAATTCTTACTTTAGTCAATGTATTTTATGTACCTGATATGTGTAAGAATTTGATTTCTGGATACCTTCTTAACAAAGGAGGATTCAAGATGGTGTATGAGTCTGATAAGTTAGTGTTGTCCAAGAACAACAAATTTATTGGACAGGGATATTCTTGTAACGACATGATTAAGTTGAATCTAATAAAGAAATCTTCTTCTTATATTGTTGACTCTGTTAATTTATGGCATAGTAGATTAGGACATGTTAATTATAAGTCACTTAGAAATATGCATAAATTAGGATTAATTTCTGATTGTGATTTCGAATCCATTTCTAAATGTGAGATATGTGTTCAAGCAAAAATACATCGAAAATCCTTTAAATCCGTTGAAAGGAAAACTGGTTTGCTTGATTTGGTATATAGTGATGTGGGTGACTTGAAAAGTCATATCACCTATGGTGGTAACCAATACTATATAACGTTTATTGATGATTATTCTAGATATACTTATGTATATCTAATGAAATCAAAAGATGAAGCCTTTAATAAATTCAAAATTTACAAAGCAGAAGTCGAAACACAATTAGGAATTAAAATTAAGGTGTTACATTCAGATCGTGGTGGTGAATATTTTTCAAATGAGTTTACTTTGTTTTGCAAACAAAATGGTATCATTCACCAATGTACCGCCCCTTATACACCACAACAAAATGGTGTTGCTGAGAGAAAAAATAGAACTTTAGTAGAAATGGTTAATGCCATGCTCATAAGTTCTAATTTGCCATATAACCTATGGGGTGATGCTATGTTATCTGCATGTTACATTTTAAATAGAGTACCACTTAAGAAAAATAATATTTCTCCTTATGAATTATGGTTCAATAGAAAACCTAATCTTACTAGACTTAAAGTTTGGGGTTGCTTAGCATATGTTAGAAAACCAGACCCTAAACGACCAAAGTTAGGTAATAGGGCTTTTAAATGTGTTTGCATTGGATATTCTCTTAATAGTATAACTTATAGATGTATGATTCTTAATACCTTAGAAGTCATAGAATCTGTAGATGTAGAATTTTTTGAAAATCAAACTATTGAGAATTCATTGAGATCATCTAGTCCAGAACAAACTGAGACTAATGATACAAATGATGATGAATATGCTCCTGCTCAAAACAGCGAGGAAGTGACAGTACCAGATGATAGTACTGAACACAGAAGAAGTAAAAGAGCGAGAATAGAGAAGGACTATGGTCCTGACTTCATAACATATCTCGTAGAAGGCAATAAGGACGAAGTCCTTAATGTGACAAGATATGTAATGAACGTCGATGATGGTCCCAAAACTTATTCTGAGGCTATGAGTTCTAGAGATTTTAATTTCTGGAAAGAAGCTATCAATGATGAAATGAATTCCATAATGTTAAACCAAACTTGGGTATTAAGCGATTTACCTCCTGGTGCTAAACCTATAGGATGTAAATGGATATTCAAGAAAAAGTTGAATACAAATGGATCCATTGATAATTTTAAAGCCAGATTAGTTGCTAAGGGATATAAACAAAGACAAGGAGTAGATTATTTTGATACATATGCTCCGGTGGCTCGCATATCTTCGATACATTGTTTAATAGCACTTGCATCAATTCATAACTTGGTCATACATCAAATGGATGTAAAGACAGCTTTTCTAAATGGAGATTTAGAAGAAGAGATATACATGGAACAACCTGAAGGTTTCATAACCCCAGGCCAAGAAAAGAAAGTTTGTAAATTAGTTAAATCTCTTTATGGCCTGAAGCAAGCTCCCATGCAATGGCATGAGAAGTTTGATAAAGTTGCACTATCATTTGGATTCATTGTTAATGATGCAGATAAATGTATCTATAGCAAATCGGATAACAACGGTTTTGTTATAATATGTTTATACGTTGATGACATGCTGATATTTGGTTCCAACATATCCTGTGTAAATGAAACTAAGAAGTTTCTATCTTCTAAATTTGATATGAAAGATCTGGGAGAGGCTGATGTAATTCTAGGAATTAAAATCATTAGGAAAACGGGGGAGTTATTACTAACTCAATCTCATTACATTGAGAAATTCCTAAAGAAGTATAATCATTATAATGACAAACCAGCACCAACTCCTTTAGATCCAAGTATAAGATTAGAAAAGAACACTGGACGTACCATTTCTCAATTGGAATACTCCAGTATTATTGGGAGTCTTATGTATGCTATGCATTGCACTAGACCAGATATAGCACATACTATAAGTGTATTGTGTCGATTTACGAGTAATCCAGGTTTCGAACACTGGAAAGCCATTTCCAGAGTCTTAGCTTATTTGAAGGGAACCATCAACTATGGTTTATCTTATAAAGGATATCCTGCTGTAATAGAAGGATATAGTGATGCAACCTGGAACAATGTAGAATCGAAATCCAAGTCTACGACTGGATGGATATTTACATTAGGAGGCGCTGCTGTGTCTTGGGCTTCCAAGAAGCAGACCTGTATATCTGATTCAACTATGTTATCAGAATTAATTGCATTAGCAGACGCATGTAAGGAAGCGGAATGGCTTAGAAATTTGTTAGTAGAAATCCCATTATGGAAGAAGCCATCTCCAGCAGTCTTGATTAATTGCGATAATCAAGCAACGATATATAATGTTTCTAATAAAACATATAATGGAAAGTCTAGACATGTGAGTCTAAGACATCAAATGGTGAGACAGTTACTCAAAAGTGGAGTTATAACTTTTGATTACATAGAAACAAAGAAAAACTTGGCTGACCCACTTACGAAGAGTCTTCCAAAGGCTATGGTTTCTATAAAGTCAAAGGAAATGGGACTAAGGTCTGTGAATGAAGATTGATCATCCTTATCAAAAACCCAACTTGTGTCTTGAAAAGGATAGACAAAGTTCAATGGGTACCAACAAGTTAAGGAAATGATTATGGAACACTAAATCAATAATCCCATAATGTTTAGTGTTGGATTCTGCATGAACAAAGGATGGATAAATATCCTTAATAAGTCTAGAAACCCTAAAAGGTGTCTCGCAGAAACACCTTAAGTGACTTACCTATATGAGTATGGAAATCAGGTCGTTTCCTAAGAAAGTAAGACCGCTTTCGAAGTAGACTCATGAACCAGGATTTAAGCACATGGCCATTAACGTGCTGAGCAATACAGAACACTCTAACTAAGGAATACAACATGTGTGATTGTTCCGGTTTTATCATTAAGGGATACTTGGTTCAAGATTCGTTCACCATTGAATCTCGATAGAACTTTGAATGGTTTACACTAAGTAGAAGTTCAAATCCAAAAGATACTTTTATTTATGTGTTGTTTCCACGATGATGCAAAACTTGATCTTAGAACTACATAGGCTTGATCCCACTTGGGTATGTAGGAAGTCACACTAGTGACTCAGCCGTCCACTTTAATTTATTTTGAAAATTGGTGGAGATTGTTGTAAATTTTCAAGTTAGCTTGGGATATGGGTTTGTTTTTGAAGAGGGAAGCAAGAATGGAAGAAGATAAAGTGTAGGGATTAAGTCCCACATTGTGGAATATAAAGGATTTTGTCTCTATATAGATAAAAGCTTGATACATGATATCAAAAGAAAGAAGAGAAGGAGGTATAAGGCAATGGGCCTTAGGCATAAACTTGGCATAAATAATAATATTTAAAATGTCAAAAGATGGGCCTTGGGGCTCTTGGGGTCTCGTGATCCATTAGGCAGTCGACAGGCCAAAACTCACCAGTCGACTGTTTTGTTCTCTGTTTGAAAACGGTCGACCGGTGACATTTTGGGCGGTCGACTGGTTTCAAGCCAAAGGAATGTGACGCTTCGAAAGCGTTGCAAAACTGAAAGGTTGCATACGTTCGGAATCGAACAGAAATAACTGTTGCGATTCAATAGGTTGCAACGCTTGGCTGAGGGATGTCTGCTCTTCATCCCCTATATATACGACGCCAGAAACTGTTGCAAAATCACTGAGTAATTCTTCTTCTTCATATATCGTTCTACAACACCATTAAACTGTTACAAAACAGTTCTGTTCGAAACACCTCTGAAGTGTTACAAATCTGAAACTGTTGCAGAATTAATTTCTAATTCTTCTCTTTCATTTCTATATTCGAAATAGCAACATCAGAAACATATATTCAGAGTGTTCTTGGTCGGATCAAAATCGTACAAATTTTGAATCCGATAACGCTGTTTCAAGGCTTCATTGAATCCTGAAGTCAATAGTTCGTTAACCCGTTTGTACCTGGTGGGTTGAACTATTGTCTGAAAGAATTTGCTCCGCAAATCCTTGAAGTCAGAAGTACGGCAGATTCTACTCCTCCAAAAGCGTCTCAAACCACAATATCCCCAACATGTAAATGATAAACATTAGCAGGAGAGTAGCTTCAGTCTAATCCACTTAGAAATCTCCATAAAGACTTTTTATTGATTAATTTTAGGAGTTAGGGTTTGATGAGGTAAAATGAAAAGGGAATACGCCAATTGATCGTGATAAATCTCCAAACAGGTAAATGGATTGCCTATAAAAATGAAGGAC
Organism: Allium sativum; assembly: GCA_030737875.1. Taxonomy (NCBI): domain Eukaryota; kingdom Viridiplantae; phylum Streptophyta; class Magnoliopsida; order Asparagales; family Amaryllidaceae; genus Allium; species Allium sativum. Next base: position 375,494,028 of record CM060920.1, read on the forward strand.
AAATAAATGGGTCTTAATTGTTGGCATTAATTGCTAAAGTTTCATTTCCCCCTAATCAAATGCTATTAAAGGCGTTTAGTATGTTTCCTTTAACGTAATGCCTCTAGTCCTTAAAAAAATTGGATATGTAATATATTACCTATCATTAGTTTTGCATTGAATTGGTTGAGATTAATCATTCTATTTGGAGGATTTTATTTCAATGTACGCAAGGTAAAGTTGATTTTTTTGTATGATAGATAATTCTATCTTAGTATTAGTTTAATGGTTTTAGGTCAAACAACAAATAAATGTGGGTGGTTCAGGGAAAGAAGGTTAGTTTACAAAGCTAAATATCAATGGAACTTGTCACTATAAAAGACAAGTTTTTAAACATTGCATTATCAAATAATCAATATTTGATAGGTTTTGTACCACACTCTTATTTTAGCTTTTAATAGAGATTTTACAGATATAAACATATTTAGGTTAGACTATACAGTTGTGGATTTTATAGATATAAACATATTTAGGTTAGACTGTACAGTTGTTATTTATTAGAGATTTTATGGGTATATAATGGTTATGGTGACTCATGTCTTCCCTTTTGCGCAATTACATCATTCCTATTTGGCAGTTGTCCATTAATACATAAGTTTTAACATAGAACAAATAGAAATGAGCTTGACAGTTGTAAATGAAATATACTTTGCAACATAACTTATTGCTTTATATGGTTTTCTTAGCTATTGTTTTTGACAGCCATTATGCTTATTCGAATATTAATTTTATTTGTGTTTTTTATTAACCATTTCATGCTTATGGTTATGTTATAGAGGTTAAGTACTAATGTTTTTCTTTTCTGTTTTTCTGAATGGGGTAACTTTATTCTACTTATGATTGGCTGAATGATTTTTGTGCACTTTAAACATGTTTTTATTATCATTAATTTAGCATCAATACGTTGGTACTAATTGCTTTAATTGGAAATTAAGCAAGGATTTTAACTCAATATATAAATAGTAGATGTTAGCCTTTTGAACTCTTTAACATAGTTTCCAATCACTACAAGAGAAAGGGTTGATTTTTGATGTCAACGAATGACGCCATTATGACCCATTGTCGGTACAAATCGCTAAATTTATTGGGGTTAGTGAGGCATCATAATTGTATCACTAATTAGTCATGTCTTAGTGATGACATGACAATTACGACGTTGCTCTACTAACGTTATAATCGCAATGGAAAATATATATGCCTTTGCGATATCAAGAAAATTTAGCAATCCATATATCCATACCTATGTAATCTACACCTTTAATCTAATCCAATATAACGATGACCGTTAGCAATTCAATGTTCCTCTAATAATCAGATGTTTTATTCCATTAAATCAAAAAATTGGCTTCAAATAATTTTTTTCGTCATCCCTCCCCTATTTTAATTGTTGTTTTGTTCCTCCAATGGTAATACTCCACAATTCTGAACCCTAATTAAATTTAGATCCCTTTTGATTCTAATCTAAACTAAAATCTTGTTTTTCCCTGATCATGCTTCAACTATTTCCTCGACACAACCCTTCAAACTCCTCACAAATCCCTAATTTATGATATAGACCCAAGCTTTCGTTACCATATATCTTTAAATCAGTTTTGAACATACAGGTGAGAAATATAACGAACACGTTCGGACCTTAACTGAGAATGGAATTAAACTAAAGCAATGTTCCCTCTTTGTTATAGTTGACGACGAGTATCCAAAATATTTTACGCTAAAAGGTTTATTATATGAGGATGTATAAAAAGTCTTCCCATTCATCAGTACACCACTTCTTCTATGTGGGTTTTTAAAGAGAAACTAGAGCTTTGAAGGTTTGTCTATTTATGATAATTTTAGACTTCAGTGAGAAAATGTGCAAACAAATACAATTTGTAATTTGTTATTTTAGTCACAAAAGAAAGGGGCAAAATAAGGGAAAGATTATATAGATGCGAAAAGGGTTATTGGATCAGGATCAAGCGGACGGTACACTAATTTTTCTTGAAAAAGGATATATAATGTTGTTAAAATTATAGAGTATGATTTTAAGGTTTCCACAATTTAGTTCAAGACCGCCGTTATTTTCCATTTGACATGAAATAAAGTAACCAACTTCTCTAACAGAGAAACAAAGCACAGATGATGTCTCACATGACGATGAGTATTCCTGTTAAAGACTATAAGTTGTTGCTATGTCAAATTCCCTATTAGATGTAGTATTTGTTTTAAAATGTGACAATAATTCTTCATATAATTTATGGTCATATTATGCAATGTAAGCACCTCTTTTTTTTTCTTTTCTTTTGTTGCTTAGTTTTGGAGTTAGATCCTCTCATATTCCATAAGACAAGTGATATTTATCGGTTATGAATGTCTCCTGGCTTTATCATGACCTAAAGTAATAAGGGTCTAAGAACTTCTTTTAAATTATCTTGGATCTTATTTTTAATATAAATAATTAATCAGTACCGCATATTTAGGTTAATTAACTAGATCAGTATTTTTATTTAAGGGCTTTTCTCCCGATTGTTGATTTGTTTTATCCTGGAATTAGGGAAGGAGGACATGTTGAATTTTTATTAGCAAGAAAGAAACCACCTGAGCTTTATCCTGGCTCAGTGTTGGTCTCAAATTGCACTGCTGATGTCACTACGTAAGCAACATCCCTATAGTTGTACATACATTTTGTTTCTAAGTGCAATCGATATTCAAATATATAGCTATATCTTCTGCTACCAAAATAAAAACAAATTCACATACATGCAAAAAAATTAATTAGCCTCCATAAACTCCTTATTTTTATTGATTCAAGTTTTTGTATTTGGATATTGTAACGAATTGGTAAATTCGACCTTGAAAATTGACAAAAAATGCATGTCAACTATTCAAACATCGAACATACCATATCATAATTAGAAAGAAGTTAGAGGATGGGAAATAGAAAGAAAGAAATATTAGAATAGAAGAAAATAGTAACAACAACATAGAATCTCACATCGCAATGGAATAAAATAATACATTTAACAACATTTGGGATTCAAAAAATTTATTGTATATACATATACATACCATTATCAGAGTACATTTGTTCATCACATATACAACACAGCAGAATAAACTCTATATATATCTATAACGTTGAAGCCTCCAGCTCCAAGCTCCTCCAAGGATATCTTAAAAAAAACCTAAACTAGTTGACAGTATATACAAATTTGAGCATCCAAGAGTTTAGGGTAAAACAAAACAAAATAAACTCTATATCAGTCATGAGACTGGTGTGAGTAAACTCCAACCACGTTGTTTAACTTTTAAAAATTATTTTTAAAGAAAGTATAATCGTAAGACCGATCCACACATAAACACAGATGGTTTTTACCTTATGATAACCCAAATATTCTTTAAAATCAATACTATTCTGATATTATAATAGTGTCTAAACAAGTAAATAACAATCTAGCAGAGCGCTTGCATCTCACGCTCTACATACATAGTATATAATCAAAACTGCGGGATCTTATTGGAGAATGGATTTCAACTGGCAAGGTATGTGACCACCTTCTGACAGTGTATCTCTACAGAGGAATACACCGGGTTCAACAAGAACATCTTGCAACTCATACTAAACATGACCATCCCCTCACTTCGCTTGAGAGTATCGAATGTATTGTCACTAACGGTTGGGTCAGCAACCGTTTCCCGGAAGGGACAACATCGAAAGATTTAAGAAGTAAACGAAATTTCTCTAGATCAAGTGACAATACACCCAACTTGGGTGCGACCCACTTAGCCATGTGACCTACCTGATTTTATACCATTTCCCGGTTGCGAGGCTTGAGGTTACGATTACTTACCTTTCATTTATAACACAATCACTTTGAATGCCACATTGTCAGATCCGTTAATCACTAATTGATTTGCACAAAGATATACTGGATAATATGCTAAGAGAATAAGTTCTCCGCCACTAGATGTATATTTTTACTGACCAACAAAAGCAATTTTTGGAAATACTCTGACAGATACTCGTCCATACACGTTCATTCTAGGACTGAACGAAACCGACTTCCCAATTTCCATTAATCCATCTTAGTCAATTTCTACCTAGGATTAACAGAAAAAGTCCTTGCACTTTACTCCGTCTTCGATTTTCTTTATATAATCTGATTCGCAACGCTACTGCCAATACGGAGTGGTAATCAGATAATAATCCAATAGCCATATTGACAACAATGGTCTAAAACTTTGATAGTCGGTTATTGAACTACCGAAGGAAAACAAACATCTATTCAAAGCATCAAACAATCACTGGACCCCTTAATTAATATTTCATTAATTAAAAATATTCCCAATATTTTCAATAATCATCTTGGCCTCTTACGCTATTGGGAAAACATTTTCATATATCGCCTCCTTTTATTTTCTATACTTAGAAAATATCTACTATTTATAATTGGAAAACATTCCACGCACTTCTCCCTTTCACAACCATTAATTTTTATACTCAGGAATATTTATTATTATGTTTCCAAAATTCCACTTACTTAGGTTAAAATGAATGTTGTGTAAAATATCGTTACAACTACCCAAATATTGCATTCAACTAAATCTTATTCAAACATTCTTAACTTCAAAACGGACAAGACTACTTATCTCGAATGATCAACATCATATAAACCAATTATTCATTTTTAAAACGTATATATGTTTCTCTTTCAATTTTTACCAGATTTAATTATAGATTTCCTTTTTATTTGTAATATTCTATTTTAATCTGCTTCCTTATCGAATTCTATATATATCGATGAATTGATTTCTAATTATTAAATTTTCTTAAAAATATTCTAACTCCTTAAATTTTCGGAAAATTTCACCAGCACCTCCTTTGTATCGGTCAATAGTTCAAACTCCAACTCACCTCTCTAGGCCCTTTCCATTCATAAAGAAAATTAAAAAGCCAAGCGGCTTGCCGATTCAATGCATAAAAACTCGTATGGAATTTAAACGTGCACCTTTTTGTCCGGCACTTAAATTATAATCTTCATACACTTCATTCCAAACCTGCTTAACACATGTACGTCCATTCCTAATTTATTCCAACTTCATTTACCATTTCCATTCAGTTTGCTAACTTATACTTTAATTAGCTCATTAGCCCATTTCACTTTTTATTTTTGAACATATCAATTTTATATTCAAATTTTAATTTGTTTATAAACCAATTTAATTCCATTTTCAATTCAAGTTTCATATTCGATTTCGAATATGAATTCACAGATCTCTTTTACTTGTTTAAAGCCCAATTTCGATTCAACTCTTCATTAACTAATTATTCTTCAAATTAGTTAATTCTATTCAGTAAACAGATATCTGATTTTTATTTCAAAAATCAATCCATTTCTCCACTTGAGTTCATATTTGTTTTATAACTCAAATCTGGATTTTTCTAATGGAAATTTGAATTTTATTTACTTAAAATCCTCATTTTTTTTAAAACCGTTATGGTTTTTAAACCATTATGTCGTTGTTTTTCTAAAAATTTGATTTTGACATAACTCGAAATTTATCAGGCGGAGTCCAGAATTTTCTCTTCCATTAGCAAACTATTATCAAATCGGTCCAGATGGTTATTATTTCAAAGAATTCCAACTTAAATTGAGTTATGTATACTCAATCGAAGTTCGAAACGCCAATTTACGAACTGTTGCGCTGCGGCGAGCTTGTTTTAATTATATTTAAATATAAACGTTAAACTTCGTTTAATTTAAATTTCAACTCCATTCTTATATATTTTAAATGTAAATTAAGCTTATTTGCCAAATCCAACTTAATGTTCTCAATAGTCTCTATTCATTGATTATTTCATAATTCAGTTATAATTTATATATAACTCACTCTTTTATAATAAATTCCGTTCCCCTTGAAAATAAATTATTTTATAAAATTTGATATAAATCAAATTTCAATTATAAATTCTTTAAAATCGTTTCACTTCAGTTTATATTCCGAATTTCAGAATAAAATCTATCGTCCCCTTTCTGAAACAATTTCCAATTCACAGTTAAATTCATATTTGAATTTAAATTTCTAAATTATCAAATGATAATTTATTTCACTAAAGTTATATACACCGTTTATAAATTCAACTTCCTTGTTATATATACACACACACACATACATACTTACATACATACATTCATATACATATACATATATATATATATACTAAAACAATATTCATTCCAAAAATTTATCTGAAACTCAATTCGTTTTATATTCCGAATTCCGGAATAAAACTGTCGTTCCCTTTTGGTTACCAAATGGATATGATTTAGTTGACATTTAAGTGCAACATTAAACAACGCATTAATTTGATTATTTCTATATGAGGTGGTTTGTATTATATATGTTCCTTAAGCATGTGATTACAATTGTATTTTTAAATTCTTAACAGAATGCCACCACATTGCGATAACTATGATCACTAGAGAAGAAATAATTAAGCTACCGTGGAATATATTAGATGCAAGAAAGTGAAGATTATAAAACTATACTAAGGTTGTAAACAAAAAGTTTATTCTTGCTTTTCCCACTTATGCCCCTCCAGCATGCTACTTTAAACAACCAAGATAAGAGAAAACAAAAATTAAAAGCTATACGTATTTGACAAAATAATAGTTTATGTTGTTTATGCTATTGTGAAATATATTAGATGCAAGAAAGTGGAGATTATAAAACTATACTAAGGTCGTAAACAAAAAGCTATTGTGTATATATTATGTGCTAGCTTTAGATCAGTTATCATGAAATTTTGGCACTGATCGTAAATTATATTACCGCGTTAACAAAAGAAGAAAATTAGGCAAATTATTAGAACAATTGAACTGACAGCTTAAAAATTTTAACGTCATCTAGACTTCGAGTTCTGTGAGAAATACTCTTCTTATGAAACTCAATTTCGTCCATGCTTTTTATGGATGTTTCACTATCACACAGAAAAACCAAAGTGCAAATGAATAGAAAAACATCGACCAATATGTGCCATATAAGTGTGAAATATTTGTGTAACAATGAAATAAAATATTGGATATGAGTCAGGACATTAAAACATGTGCAGACTTGGCAGAAACCATCTATTCAGATACAGATAAGAAAACATGGAGCTGGCATAGACAGTTAATAGCGATAGTGTTATTACGTTATGGGCTAATACCATTATACTTTTACTATCACATAAGTTGGGCCTAGCCCACATGTCAGTTCCTGTATATATAATAACCTGTGTACATTTCATAATTCATTTTTTTTCAATTCAATATGCAAATCATTATCTCTCTCAAGTTCTTACAGTTCAATATTACTTTATTATTACATCTGTACAAATAGAACCAGTAAGCTCACATTTGTAATTCTACTGCAAATCTATCTTGGTATCAAAGCCTTTAAGTGTGCTAACTGCATCACGTGAGCTTTTCTGATCAACAAGATCACTCAGAGGTGATTTCTGCAGCATCCATCAGAGGATTTTCATCATCTGGACTCCTCCCATCAAAGATTAGTCGATCCTATCATTTGAGAGTTGTTACTCTATCAAAAAGCAACTGTGCCTCGCTATTCTTGGTGGCTGCAACAACTGGTTTTAACAGAGTTTATGCGGTAAAAAGATTCCGAACTAAGAGTAACCGATCAAGAAACATCAAGAAATCAACCAATTGATTAAAGTGCCATCCAAGGAATGACTTCAGACAAATTTCTTTCATAAAGAATCAGTTCGGTCACCATATTGGAAGCATTCTGGTTGCAACATTAATCAACTGAAAGCATTTCTTGAAGTTATCTCAATTCAAAGCCACAAGTTCAGAATTCCTTCATACCTGAAGCCATCATTCGATCCTTCTGCTCATTTGTTGCTGCAATGTCGAAACAAGGAGATGTCACCAGCCCTCAGGCATCAAGCAACAGAGTTCCGACTAGTCAAACTGATCCCACCATAGACTTGATGAAAGCAATAATAAAGCCACAGAGTCAATTGATCTCTGAAAAACTTGATGAATCCAATTACTTATTGTGGAAGTTGCAAATAGAAACGGTGGTTAGAGGATACGGTCTAGATGACTTTATACATGGTACAAAAATTGTGCCACCAAAATTCGTAAGAGATAACAAAGAAAGGCTTGTGCCAAATCCTGAGTTCTTGGCATATCAAAGACAAGATAGCCTTGTCTATTCATGGACGATGTCATCCATAGGCCTGACCATTCTACCACAACTTATTGGCATAAAAACTGCTTAAGAAGTGTGGTCTACTGTTGAGAGAAACTTCTCTGCACAGTCATCTGCAAGAATAATGCATCACCGACGACAGTTACACAGCATTAGAAAAGGAGATGCAACTATGAATGAATATCTTCTAAAAGTGAAAAATATATGTGACCAATTGGGTTCAGCAGGACAAAAAGTACCTGAATCTGAACAGGTTCTCTCTATTGTTAGTGGTTTAGATGATGATTACGAGGATGTCACGGCTATTATTCTATCAATGGATCCTACACCAAATCTGCAGTATGTGTATTCAACCCTTCTAGTCCATGAAGGCAGAATTGATCACAAGAAAAGTGTCAATTCTGACCTGTCAATAAATTACACCTCATTCGGTAGAGGAAAGTTTCAAGAAAGAGGAAACCCATCAAGAAACCAGTCCAACAACCAAAGAGGAGGTTCATCTTTCAGAGGTAGAGGCAGAGGGAGAAACAATAACAACAAAGTTAGGTGCCAAATTTGCGAGAAATATGGTCACAGTGCTACAAAATGCTATTTCAGATTTAATGCAAATTACACTCCTACCCAGCAAAACAACAATTCAAGTAGCAGTTCAAGTGTGAATAATATCAGCAATCAAAATGACAACAAAGCCGAAGTGCAAAACATAGACATAGCAAAAGTGAAGGACATCAATGATGAAAGTTGGTACCCTGATTCAGACGCTACAAATCATGTAACCAACAATCTAAGCAATCTAAATCTAGGGAACCGTGAATACAAAGGTACACAAAATCTACATGCTGCAAATGGTAAAAAAAATCACATAACACACAATGGAAATGCACAAATTGATGGACCCAAACAACTTTATCTTAAAATTTTACTAAGGGTGCCATCAATTAAAATAAATTTAATGAGTGTTTCCCAATTGGCCAAAGACAATAACGTATATTTTGAGTTCTTTCCTAATGCTTGTCTGGTTAAAGATATACTAACTCAGGAAATAATTTTGCAGGGTAGTGAGATCAATGGTCTTTACAAGTTTGATATAACTAAATCTGAAAAAACTGATTGTAAAAATAATGATCATGGGTTGACTGCTTCAGATAATCATGTATTGACTGTTTCTAAAGATCATATGTTGAATGCCTCTAGTAACCCTAACTATTATAATGATTTTGAATTATGGCATAATAAACTGGGACACCCCAGTGTGAAAATTGTGAAGTATGTCATCAACAAAAAGAATAATACTGATGTCAATAAACTTCCAATTTCACATGTGTGCACATTTTGTCACATGGGGAAAAGTCATAAAATTGCATTTCCAGATTCTAACACTACTTTTTCTAAGCCTCTTGAACTTATTGCCACTGATCTGTGGGGTCCAGCCCCAATTTGTTCGGATTATGGGTATAAGTATAATATTTCATTTATCGATGCCTATACTAGATATGTATGGATATATATGCTAAAAAATAAGTCTGATACTTGCAAAACTGTTCAACATTTTATTACACTTGTTGAAAATCAAACTGGAAATAAAATAAAAGTGTTTCAGACAGATGGGGGTAAAGAATTCCTACCACTCAAACAATATTTCTTAAATAAAGGTATTTGTCATAGAACTATCTGCCCCTACACATCTGAGCAAAATGGAATTATAAAGAGAAAGCATAGACACGTTGTTGAAACTGGACTAACTCTGCTGGCAAAAGCCTCCATGCCTCTTAAATTCTGGCCGGAGGCTTTCGCAACTGCAGTATATTTAATTAATCTTATACCCACTAAAGTTCTCAAGTTTAAAAGTCCACATGAAATGCTAATTGGCAACAGTTCAGACTACAATCACTTGAGAACATTTGGATGTCAATGCTTTCCATATCTAAGGCCATATAATAATCATAAACTTGAATTTAGGTCTGTGCCGTGTACATTTCTAGAATACCCAAGTAATCAAAAGGGTTATAAGTGTTTAGATGACAATGGAAAAATTTATGTGTTAAGGCATGTGGTGTTCAAAGAAAATGTTTTTTCGTTCAGTAATTCTAAAATTAAAACTAGCAAAAAAGCTCAAAATCCAAAACAATTTTCTCTAGCCATATCTGATGTGGTAGACATAGTCATACCAACTCAGCAAAGTCAGATTAGCAATGACAGCAACTCTCAACACACGGTGTCTTTAAATGGGCCAGGTCAAGAGGAGCAAGTCTCACCAACCTGTTCTAGTAATAGCACTCAGCAACAACATGTTAGTATTGATAATCAATCAAGTCACAGTACTGATGGTAGTGCTACAAGTAATACTGAACAACAAAATGTTGTTGAAAACACTAATCAACATCATATGATGACAAGAGAAAAGTGTGGTATATTTAAACTAATAATATACAACATGACATTAGATTTACAAGAGCCAGTTTCTTATCATGAAGTAACCCAATTTGATAATTGGACTGCTGCCATGAATGAAGAATATCAGGTCTTGATTAAAAACAATACATGGACATTAGCCGCTGCTCCTGATCATAAAAATATTATTAGCTGCAGATGGACATATAGAATTAAGAGAAATCCTGATGGTTCTATCTCTACGTATAAGGCAAGGCTCGTAGCAAAGGGATATTCACAACAGAGTGGGTTTGACTTTACTAAAACCTTCTCACCTGTTGTGAAACCTACCTCCATAAGAATTGTTCTAACCATTGCCTTACATAAGAGATGGCCCATCAAACAACTCGATGTAAATAATGCATTTTTGAATGGTGTATCGCAAGAAGAAGTTTATATGGAGCAGCCACAAGGCTTTCTACAACAAGGAAAGGAAAAGCTTGTGTGCAAATTAAGCAAAGCTATATATGGTTTAAAGCAGACACCCAGGGTTTGGTTTGAGAAGTTGAAATCAACACTTGTTAAACATGGATATAACTCAGTCAAATCTGATAATTTTATTTTTACCAAGTTTACCACTGTTTCCACTACTTATATACTTGTATATGTTGATGATTTTATCATAACAGGAAACAACAATGAAGAAATCAACAAAATTACAAAAGCATTGAATACAGAATTCTCAATAAAAGACTTTGGTGACCAGAACTATTTCTTGGGATTGAAATCAAAAGAAAAGAAAACTCTGAAATTTGTTTCAGCCAAAGAAAGTACATCTCTGAAATTTTAATTTAAGCTAAAATGGACAATTCAAACTCTTTTCCAACTCCTATGATTACAAGTTCACAGCTCTCTAAAACAAAAGGTAAAGCCATTCAAGATGGAAAACAATATAGAAGCTTGGTGGGAGCATTACAGTATGTCACAATAACAAGACCGGATATATCGTACAGTGTGAACAAAATAAGTCAATACATGCAAAATACGCTAGACCAGCATTGGTAAGCCCTAAAATGAATTCTCAGATATTTAAAGGGAACATTGTCACAAGGGCTTATACTCAAATACACAAGACACTTAATATAAATGCATTCTTAGATGTAGATTGGGGTTTCGATCAAGACGACAGAAAGTCAACATCTGGTTACTATATATTTTTGTGTAAAAATCTTGTCTTGGTGTGCTAAAAAAAAAATACGGTCTCTAGATCCAATACTGAAGCCGAATTTAAGAGCATGGCAAATACTACTACTGAATTAATGTGGATAAATTCTCTACTTAGTGAACTTAGAGTTAAACCCAACAAATAAGCAAAAATATGGTGTGATAACACTAGTGCAATTTCTCTAACTGCTAACCCGGTGCTTCACTCTAAGACTAAGCATATTGAACTAGATCTATACTTCATAAGAGAGAAAGTAATGCAAAACAAACTGGACATCGGATATATACCTTCTCAAAATCAAAAGGCGGACATACTTATCAAACCCCTGTCAAAGGCATATTTCTCAAGACTCAAATTGGAGCTGAATGTCGATGATGAAGATCCAAGCAAACGGTCAGATCTACACGTCTTTATGCCAGAATAACTCAGTAGTAGTCTCTCTATTCACAAGTCTCGGCACCTATGTAATCGGTTAAATGACGAGCGAAGAATCTTTGAAAATTAAAGCAGCTTAGTCGTCGGTATATGCCATAATAGATCAGCAGTGATTTCCCTTCACAAGTCTCAACATCTATTTGCAAATTGATTAAGAGATGAGTGGAGAATTTCTATAGATCGAAGCAGCGTGGCCGCCATTAGGGCTGCACATAACCCATATCCAACCCGACCCAACCCATCAACCCGACCCAACCCACATAAACCCAACCCAACCCATCCTAGTTCGGGTCGGATATGGGTTACAATTTGTAACCCATACTATATGTGGGTCGGGTTTGACATTTTGTTCAACCCAACCTCATTTTAACCCAACCCAAACCTATTTAAAAAAAAACTAATTTAATATCCATCCAATTAAAATTAGAATAGTATAATCCTAGAATAATGTTTATGTATTCTATAATAAATGTACAAAAAAATATTTCATGTCAATCCAAACTAGATAGAATTTGATAAATATATTTTAAAGAGCATTTTAATGTATTTTAAAATTAAACACTTGCTCAACTATGTAGTAAATTATATGATGTGTTTTACAATGTAATTTTAATTATATGTCTTGTAATGAATCGGTTATTTTAAATGCATTATGCTAGCTAAAATCTGATATATTATGCTGAATATTTTGATATAATTTTTAGAAAAAATCCCTCATATTCTCATTTTATATTGTATTCAAGTGACCCAACCCAACCTTACTTAACCCGACCCAACCCATACTTCAACCCAACCCATATCCAACCTCATATAGGGTCGGGTACGGGTTGAGCTACCTTAAACCCATACCTATGCGGGTCGGATAAAGTATTTGGTCTAAACCGACCCAACCCATACTTTGTGCAGCCCTAGCCGCCATGATGTGTTTTCGCTAATTTGGCAAACCCTGTCTGATTTGAGGGGGGGGGGGGGCTGGGTAATAGCGATAGTGTTATTACGTTATGGGCTAATACCCTTATACTTTTACTATCACATAACTTGGGCCTAGCCCACACGTCAGTTCCTGTATATATAATAACCTCTGTACATTTCACAATTCATTTTTTTCAATTCAATACGCAAATCATTATCTCTCTCAAGTTCTTACAGTTCAATATTACTTTCTTATTACATATGTACAAATAGAATCAGTAAGCTCACGTTTGTAATTCTATTGCAAATCTATCTACAGTGGTAAGATCATATATATATATATATATATATATATATATATATATTGGCTATATGGGCATGCATACTCTACGAATATCTGGCAGCACTATTTTGGTGCATAGCGAGGCCCTTTACATTTACTTGTTACTATTGTGTATTTTGAAAAATCAAAACTTATATTGCACTTTATTTAATAACATCGTCACATGATTAAATTGTTAATCTAGACATTTTCTTCAAATTCCGATAACATGGTAGAATTTCTCCGTACCTTCCGGAGTTTGAAGTAGACCCCTACCCATGGATGGTCCTTGAGACGCAAACAAAGAATCTGAAATCACGACAAATTAATATATATAAAGAACTTAACATCATTTCTGAATTGAAATGACCATCTGAGATGTAGGAAGCTGAAGATGCAAAGCCAAGAAAGGCACATAAGAGAAGCAAGAAATTATTAACCATGGATTCTTTTTGTTATTCCAGTCGTCATCTACTTTCTTCTGTATGTACTGATTAACTTGACATTTAAGAGTATTTAGTATGGAGTCTCGTAAGTTTAGGTTTATGGTATCTATACTATCTATACTATTACTGAAATTGGTTTGGAGCTCTCACAGCTGCTCTTAGCTTATTTAAAACTCAAAAGTCACAGGCATGCTTTCGTCTGCATCTTTTATCTATCCATCTTGGCCTCTCGGCCCAACGTGCTCTTCTGCTTCTAACTTACTTCTCTTCCCATCTCATCTATTGGTGTCCACCTTTCCTTCGATGCCTGTCGAAAACCCTACCTCTTCAATTTCTACATCCTCCCAGGCATCGCAATTTCTATTTCGATTCCTGCCTATAGATCCTTTCCCCTCTTTCATTGTCATCGGTTTCACCAATCCTCCATTGCTGAAATTATTTTCATTTTTGTTTGCTAATTTTAAATAGTGAATTGTGAAAATTATCTGTTACGGGTTTTGAAATTGACTCCGGCTGCTTCCTTTCATTTCCGTGCGTATCCAATTTAAAGTCTATATATCTGAAAATCAAACAACTATATTGCTTCCTCGTTTCTACCAGGAAAAAGGCCTTTTTGTGTAACGATATAAATCTGGTATGTTTCAGTGTCAAGTTTGATGTTTTTTCTTCTTTCAGAGTTGGATTAAACGAAATCCATAACCTAGCTGCTGATTCAACATGATGTCGATTATACAGGAAAAATTATTTTTATTTTTGTTTGCTAATTTTGAGGATTGAATTGGGAAGATCGTTTGATATCGATTTCGAAGTTTGATTCTTTGAATGGGATAACTTGCTTAAATCATGTTATTTTGCATACTATATACAGCGTGATTGCTTGAACACAAATTCTGTAAACTGCTTTTCTACACTAATATCATCCAATCTTTCTCATGAAATTCTAACCATTTTTTCCTTCCCTTTAATTCCAGCGCAACTTGAGTTATAGGGATTTACATGAAAAAAACTAAGCTTTTAAAGACTATGCAAACGTGATCAGGTTTTGATTAGTTCATACTTACTAATTAGGTTTTGAATTATCCACTTCTAATGGCTTGATTTTTGAAAAAAAAAACTGAGATACTGTTCATCATTTGTCGTGATTAATCATTTAGACAAAATTTAGTAACTATCACCAAAAATCTATTTTCTTTATTTTGTACAGCCATTTTTACTTACAAATGGGAATTTTAGGCTTATATGCTGCTGGTTTGGGAATGGAATCAAAGTGCCGGTAAGTTCTTTTTTCAAGTAAGTTTGATCTTTTATTATATTGTTGGGATTAAATAGAATTATTGGTAATTAATAAAATTGCAGTGTGTTTTAGTTTAGTTTTGGCCAGACTATGTATAAAGGTTTCTTTTGTCACATCTGACATTAGAATATATGATTTTTGGGTATATTTGAAGTTAATATTATGTTCATTTCTTTCCTTTATTACCCACTACATGAAGAATAATATTTTCCATGAATATCTGCAATCATTTGATGAAGGGTTTGAATTTGTCGTTTGAGTTTTATTTGATCTCTTCCGCGACTTACTGCACTTGTTTTCAATTTGTTGTAGGACATTACTTACATTTTAATTTAAAATAACCAAAATTTCCCCCATTTTCTTAAACAATGAAAATTATCGATACTAGGTAATTATTTTGCACTGTGCATTGGAACAATTATGTTAGTTAAATGAAGGGGTTGGAGACATAAGTGTGGGCACTGTGCAGTTTTCGGTCCTTACAGTTATGAGTTTTCGGATATTTTTCACGTAAGTAACATCAAATGCTATATATTTCCTTTGCAGGTCGATAACCCCTCAATCTCTGCGTTTCCATCTAGCGCAGTTCATGTTTGAACAAATCACATACAGTTTCTCTATGCTGCAAAAAATTGGACTGCTCTTCCTCTCAGCAGCGGATTTATCAACGTACAGATCTGCAGTTGATTGCTTAATCTATTTTTATCCGACCTGCCTCTTGAAGATACGGTACTTTCTGACTTCTTGCTCTATCAATGGTTTGGTTGCTGCTAGCAATTTGGTTCCTACTGAAGCTTTGATACTTAATTTTACATAACCTTACGTTTTTTATTAGCAGTTTGGCTACTATTATTTTTTGGTTTGCTGCATGGTTTCAAATTCTCTACTTCTGTAGTTGATAAGGCAATGATTTTATATATTATTTTCAGTTAGATAAAGCGCTTTCAAAATAGATATTGACTTATAATTAGACAATAAATTTAGATTCAATTTGTAATTTTACTACCACCATTTTTTAACTCTACAAAGGTTGTAAAATAGGAAGAATATGCGATTCAATGATATTCTTTCAAATATACCCTTTATTGTATACCGTATATTTTAGCACCAGCTGATGATCGAGAGGCACATTCTCCGTAAACTCAAGCTTAGTAAACGTCTCAAAACTGAAAGCATTCAGAAGGACCTCTAGCATCAGATTTGCATCATATTTGCACTCATTATATGCTTGGTGGTGGAAGCCGCAGTGGCTCCTTCTGCAGTCGAGGCAGCCCTCTCAGCAGCCAGTTCTGCACCCCTTGAGTCAACGGGCGAGTGTTTGACTCCTTATGGGAAAGGTATGAAAATACTATGAAAACTCAAACAGATGCGATAGCATCCGTGCAGGATTGTTGAATTTAGATCCGAAGGTGCACGTGATATGGTTCCTGCATTGTTTCCATAAAAATTAACATGTCAATCCAATTTACATTCTATTGAATTTGGATTCTTTATGAAGATTCCTTCATCCAAACGACAGTAATCGGGGAACATTTACGTCAAATATGGCCTTCACCAAATAAGTTGACATGTTTATTGATACAAAAATAGAATGATCCTTTTCCAATAAAACCTGTAAAATTTCCTTCTACTTGATTTTATTTAATATATCTAATTAAGATATAAAATTTGGTATACATAAAACCGATGATGAACAGTGAAAGTTTGATGAAAAAAGCCGATCTTGTGCATCAAAAGTAGCTAAAGCTTTTGTTTCTAAAATGTGGCCATGATCATAACTTCCATGGACACATCCTACAATGGAACCATGCAAACAGTGGTTTGCACACTCCACTTCAACTCTCATGTCTGAAATTTCTTATATTTTTCATGTGTCGATATCGCAAATCAATACATTTTTCACATTTGACACGAAATACCCCTTCATGTAGATAAAGGCATGAGCCATTACTGATATATCGCAAATCAATACATTCTTCACATTTGACACTGAATACCCCTTCATGTAGGTAAAGGCATGAGTCATTACTGGTATCTTTAATCAAATTACTCATTTTTTACGTCTTCTTCTATGACTGGATACATCATAAATTTTATATTTTGAGCTTTAAGAAACGCAGTTAAGAGTATACCATGATTTCACTAGATACAGAAACTTATCAATTCGTTGTTGGTTAATATTTATGAGGTGCCTCAAAGAAAGTTACTAATCTTCTTTTCCTCCGAAATCTGTTAAATAGTTTAATATTTTGATTTACTTAATCACTATCAACTAACTTGCCTTCTTCACAACTGCAATTCTGTTATTAGTCACCTTTAGACTTTTGAAGTCATCATTTTATTATTCCGTACATCAAGAGCCAATTTTTTTTTAAATTTATTTTGTTCTTAATATGTTTCCACCATGTATGTTTGATGTGGATAATATCTTAACTCTTATATTAAATGCGGATAATGTTCAAGAATAGTTTATTTTCTTATTTATTTTTATTTTGTTTTGTAGCAATTAGAAGTTCAAATCATACGTTATGATCAGATTAAGGTGGTTTGAAACTATCTTTTTCTACAATGAATACCATTCCAAGGTAAACCTTAAAAAATCCAAGCATGTTAAATTTGAGTTGCTGTAAAATTACCATTGTAATCTTTTGATTTCAACATGGAATAGCCTGAATTCGCAAGATGGACTATGGAAATTCCTTCACTTAGATTTTCCCCACTTTTTACTGCTATATTACTATTTGCATGAAAAGTTTGGAATATGCTTTGCAATATATTGACCTGATCTAGGAAATACAAGCTCCTATCATTAAATTTCATTTTCATTTTTTTGTTTAATATTATTTTTCTATTTTATTGTATTTTTTTAAGTCTTCCAAGTAATTTTATTACTTAGTGCAATAAATTTCTTGAAAGAGAACTTAATTATCCAGAAAAGATTTTAAAAAAACTACTTCTTTAACTATAGGAATATTAAGTCTAATTGTTCTTTATTTAGTTCTACGATTCTGAATTTTAATCCTTATTTTGTTATTGTCACTCAACATGTTAGGCATTGGTTGAGTCGGGACTTCTTCATTCGGAACTACATCAGAAGAGTATAAATAGCTGGTAGAGGTAGAAATGGCAGCAGCACGTAATAGGCGTTACAATGCAGCTATTGTATTATGGTTCGGTCATTGTCATACAGTAAAAAAAATTTAGGTTTCCCTTTAGTACACCTGCTTCTTCTTAATGGCATATGCAAATTTTTGTATATTGAATTTCTAGGCAGACTTCTGTAACATGAATTTTGAACAGTGCGGTTTTCCTATCCATCGTATTTCATTTGTATGCAATGATATGACTAAATTAAGTATGATTTTGTTATGTGGAAACCAAACTCCATGATCTAATAGAGTTATACCCAAATTTGAGAACTGTTTTTGATGGCATATTATTTGGGTTAATATTTGAGGCTAGAATGAATCACCGTTTGATTTAGCTATATGAAACTAAATGGACTGTTTTTTTCTATTTGATGCTTGCTGTGTTTTACTATTTGAATTGAACACAGGGTGAATGGATATTTAGATGAATTGACATTAAGTGATGTTTGAGTGTTTCTTGATGCTTGAATAAATTGGTGTTTGGTGTTTGTGAAACTAGATAAACTGTTTCTATTAGTGGTTACATGATGCGTGAAATTATGATATTTAAGTAATGTTTAAATGATACTATGAATGTTAATTGCGGCTTGAATGAGTTTTGAATGAATTCTTTTGAACGTTAGAAATTTTTCCTGCACAAGTTCAAGATTTGAACAGATTTAGGGCTTTACCTTTTGTCTTTTCGGATTTAAAGCTCGAATCAAGACATGCATTAAATGGTGAAGCGTAAACTCAGCAAACGAACGAATGTAATGAATGAATTTATTTCTTCGGATTGAATAAATACTTGAACTTCTCAATTCCCGAGCGGTCTTTGCAAGTTTATCAATGATTTATAATCCACGGTAATTTACCGAGAACCTTTGACTAAGATAAACGACAATGAAAGTAAGGGATGAGTCGCTAAAATCAAACATTATATAAGATATATTTCTGCGCAATTTTCATTGTAAAGCAAATCCCTAAAACTACAGTAGTATTATTTTCATGCTTTTTTTAATGCCAATGCTTAAAAAAAATTGTAAATATAAAAAGAAGATTAACGGAGATGAAAAAAAATATCGAAATGTCTGCATTTATTTTGAAAAAGTACAGATATATTTGTACGTAGCTATTACTATAGTATATTGCAAACACGTCTAAATGTATTAGAAAACGTAGACATGTCTGTAAATTTTGTATGGAGCTGCTTCTTTTTCTGCATTTTTTGAAAATAAGCTGTTTTTCATTTATACGTAATTTACATTATTTTTTTGATGAATTTTCCGCAAAACTGTGATGTTGAATAAGTGTAGACATTGAATACGAAATTCTGAAGCATTTTCCGAAAATTTCATAAAAGAGTTTAAAAAATTTTGAAGTTGGTTTTCTCTATTTTAAAGATTTTAAAAAAAATCATACATTAATTTGAAGATGGTCATAAATTGAATTAAGTCTTAAAATTCGATAGTTTTTTATGTTAACATTTGATTTTTTTTTTTTTAATGATTTCCGAAAAATAGGGACCTAATATTTTTTTTGATAGGGATGTTTTTTACTTTAAAATTTAATAGGGATCTTAGCAAAACAGTCCTTAAAAGTTATTGAACATATTTCTTAAATTTCATTTTGTTTTGCTGCATATGCATTGGCATGCCACGTGCTTCCTTATTTGATTTCCCATAAACCCTGAAATTAAAAAAATAAGAAATTATCGTCTCTGTTACATAGATTGATTAGAGACACATTGTTTCACTATACAATTTTAGGATTCACTGATTGTGTTTATTTTCCCAATGATTCTTCCCAAATTTCGGCTGGCAATTTACAAAGACTTTGGTCGTGTTCAACAATCAAATAGACATGTTTTCTTTATATTATAGCAAAAGAGAGTAAATGCGTCAACCAAAAAGCATATACTAATGTGGATGTACTGTTGTAGTGTTGGCATGAATGAAATTATGTATTTTAGTTTTTGATATTCTAATGCAATTATATTTCAAGCTACCTTTGGTTGTCGAAGAAAAAAGCTTTCAATTGTTGTCATCACCATTTTTAAAAAGTTATTTTTCATGCCACGGTCTCTAATACGTTACGATACAGGGAGTACACTTCTTTATATGTACGATTTTTATTTTTACATAATGATTTTTTCTTGTAGATGACACAACATATAATGTGCATGATACAAACTATAACTCCGCCTGCACGAACTATAGTTCAACCTGAATTTTTGATACTGAAAGATCATTATTTTGATCGTTTCAAAAGACAGGTATGTTATTGTTTTTTGTTTATTAGCTGTAGCACCAGCTAATAATATTCCAGAATAATTTTTGATCAACCTGATTATGAAATGTAATAGAGTTTGAAATTAGCTAACCTCAATTTTCTTTGATACTACTATTGCTTGCTTTATACATACAAAAAAGCGCCAAATCATGAGTTTTGTATAGCCTGTTGTATAGTTTAGAAGTTGTTATGCATGTGTAGTTTTTGTCTTCTTAACCACCAGAGTTGTTTAAAATTAGATTAGATTCTCGCTTTGTAACTGTTTTTCAATAACCAATACACACGTTTTAATATGAACTTTATGTATCTTATGATGTACCACTTTTTAGTAACAAACAATTAAAAATATACTCAACAACAAATCAATATAATAATATTCCTTAGTTATGGACTCACAAACTATACATAACATGTTCTCTATATTCACCATTACTATATATTATTAGATCAGTGCATACAGTTGCTTTGGCTCATTTCCGATTATTAAAACTATAGAAATAGTTTTGCATAAACATGGATGGATTCAGATGTACTTTTCTACATTTAAGTCTGTGAGCAACATTCATTTAACAAAAGGTGAATTTTACGTTTCATGTTCTAATTAGCAACATTGGTGCCTATTATTAGCATGAATTTCATGTTTCATGCTAATTAATAACCTTAAACCACTTGGACATTGATCTAATTTATATTTTAATGTTCTAATTAGCATGGTAGAAATTATATATAATAATATTAGCAAAATTATTAGTTGTTCAGAAATTTTCTTCCCTAATGATGCAATATTATCAAATAGTAACAATGATAAAATAATACGAAGTAAAAGAAATTATCATCCCTAATGTTTACTTTAAATAACGAGTCATGTTGTTCTCTAACTTATCAAATTATAAGAAAACAGAATGGACTCGTTGTTGTCAATAGGCAAGTCTACTTCCCTATAGTGGTACCGTTCAATATCATCTATATTTAGTAACCAATGTGCTAATAATGTTTCTTTTCTTCAATATGTAGTCTATTTATACTATATACAAAATCGTTTGTCTCTATAATATATGGATTCTTGAAATACAAAACTGGAAAATATCGTTTTTTTCTATTTCACCTTGCTATATCCAATCCGACTATTTTTTGTTGTTGTTGTGGTTAATTATATTTACTTGATAAACTACGCAAATATAGCAGAATTTTATATAAGAAATGTAAAAATGATGAATAATGGAACAACATATTAGTATCGAACCTTCGGAAGGCAAGTCATTAATTGCATTCCCGTGCAAAAGCATGATTCATTTAAGAGAATGGTTATCTCTTAATGTTTTTTCAATTGTTTTATGTCTGATACTCTCATTACATAGAAAGGTCAACATGGATATAACTAAAACACCAACTTGGAAACCACAATTAGAAATTAAAAGTTACGTCCAAAATTAACTTTGATGTGATATATAAACTAATAACTATAGTTCATAGGCAAATAGTATCATACTAGATGAGCAAAGTTAATAAAATAATACATTGTTAACAATAATATGAGACAAATCCGTGTGCGTAGCACGGATTTGCACTTGTATGCATTAAAATGTTGATAATGTATTTATCATTACCTAAACTTTGAACTTTTTTTTGATAAAACCAACCGATTTTTATAGTGGATCGTATCATTTTTTCACTATAGCAAATAATGAGTACAAAATAAAACAAGAGATAGGTCATTCGCTTGTCTGCTACAGATATAATAGTCTTAACTAGGTCCTGAACTAATATCTATCACCATGCACGGTGAGATGAGTTACAGACAACAGTCATAAGGCTAAAACAATGCAAATTACAGTGCAACACATAACATAACGTACACAGCATAATTTTGTATTGAAGGTTGCCATGCAGTCCTATTGAAACACAACTACATTCTAGTTAAATCTATGCTCACAGCCAATTCAAACATAATAGCTTCACTGGAACCGGACACAGAGCAATTGAATTTGTGGACTCCAAGCCAGAAGCGCATAATAAACAACATCCAAAACAGGCCAGAGATAGGAGCGAAATGCAGATGATTGATAAAAGCTCAGTTGCAGACAGGACCAGGTCTGGGTATTTGTAGGCTTAGTGCGAAAAGAAAATTTTGGATCCTTAAATTTTTATTTATTTTTAATGAAATTGAAATTAAGTGAAAACATGTTTTTTCTACTGTGCATCTCCATTGGAAAAATTGCGTGTCTCAAATTCATTAAGTTTTTACCCATAAAACTCATTAGGTTAGACAAAGGATAATATGATAAACATGTATTTTCCCACAGAGCCCATTAGATTCAAGGGTGCGTCTATTAACACCCGTTAATTGGTCTTCACCCCCCACTAACTAGAAAATAAAATATGCACCCCATCATTTGCTCTTCCCACCCCGTTTAATCCAAAAATGCCCTTATTGCATATTATTTCAGCGTCGATTTATTTGAACAATATCATCTACATTAATGATTTATTTATTTACTGTTTATATCTTTGTAATTTCCGTTACTGCTAACATACTCGATCTCAAAATGCATAACGATAAACATCGTTGATAGTACAGTTTTAATTTTTTTAATAATTGTTTAATTTTTTTTAATCAATATTTGTAATTTCTATCTTTTTTTTACAAAGATCATGTAAAATGCTGATTTCAAATTTAATTATAGTTTGCAATTTAACATCGAACACTCATATATATAGTTAGAATTATTATTTTTTAGTCATTTTGCAACATTAGACAAACTATCTAATCGACTGTTAAAGGGCAAATTTGAAAATGAAATTTTAAAATTTTATTCGGGAGGTGAAGAGCAAATAATGGGGTGCGAATAGCCAGACCCTAGATTCAATCCTTTATGCATGTATACCTACAATCCACCACATAGATTCACTCTTTCAACAATTCTATGCAGTACAAGTTAAATATCTCCTTGTTCTAGTAAAGGGTAATATAGTTTTTTTTTAATGGACCCCCTGACCTAATGGTTGCAGATAATTGAAGCAAGGAAGCAGAAGATTGAATGTTGGCACATATCTCAGGAAACAACTCAGAATAGAAACAACTTCATGGCATTACTCAAGTAAAGACTTCATTGCCAGATCAGTTTAAACCATAAAATATCAACAGCCAAATGAAACTATAAACCAAAGAACCACACTACAACACCCCAAAACTCTAAGACCCCCCCCCCCCCACACACACACACACACACACAAAAGTTCGACCACTCTCAAGTAAAATCAGAACCAACAAACAGATACAACACAACAAACCAAATCCAAGCATAAACCCAAAGCCTTACCGATACAGAAACAGCAACCACCAACTCCGATACTAGAAACAGAGCCAGTCTGATGGGAGAAGGGCAGCGTGAGGAGGAGACAGAGAGCACTGTCACCTGCTAAATAGACTCTAGCGCCGAAGGAAGGCTGAAGAGAGGAAACAGCCTAAGGAGTAGCCGTCTATGAAGCAGGTTCGGCAGAAGGGTTAGGAGCTAGAGAAGATTCGAAGTGGATCCAGGGACTCTAGATCTAGGGTTAGAGATATGAAAAGAAGGAAGAGCAGCGATAGGCTGTCAAAAAAGAGGATTAGGGGAAGATTGTGGCAAAAAGAAGACAACGTTGGATGAAACAAGTGAAAAAGCGAAAGGCTTGAAAACAGGTCTTGTGGTAGAGCACCTACGCCACGATGGTGAAAGCTAGGGTTTAGGGGATTGGGTGTGAAGGGAAGATGAAAACCAGAGGTAGTGGAGTGGTAGAACGAAGAGTAGAAAAATAGATCTAAAGAGTAAGAAAGGAGCGGTGGTAAACCTAGTCGCCATTGGAGAGTAGGAAGCCAATTCCAGTGTATTAAAAACTTTGAACTTTTAGTACATCGTAAACAGGATTTAATAAGAAGTAGTCTGTTATTAGATTATAATCATAAGATAATATGCAATAATACTAAATAACTTCCCTATTATCACGGGTTCAATTCCTTAAGAAAATTCTTATAAGCACAACATGATTTGGTAACTAACGCGTGAACTTAAATTAGTTGCCACTTTTCAAATAAACTTACATATGGTTTGATCCATAGGCCATGCATCTTGTAGTTCGGCTTAATCACAATGATGGTTTTGCTCATGCTTGAGTTTTTATTTCTTTCCTTTTTTTGATACCAATATGCCAAATTCTATCCATACATGCCAAGAAGAAACAAATAATACAAAATCTATAAACTATCAAATAACAACCGTTCTAACCTATCAAAACAAATAGCTAGAGCATGATCATAAACTTACATTTAGATATATTACTCCCAAATCCCACTTCCACGAATCCATACTCAGTAGCAAGTCCCCTTAACTTACCATTTTCATTAAATCCGCAAAACACATCACCATTCTTAGACACTGCAATCAACCCAGTTTTTTCTTCATCCAGCCTCCCATTTATAACAAAATCAACCATCTTCTACGGTCCTAATCCTTTGTATTCCATCACCACGACAACTTCTCTCGCTAAAGTGCTCCTTGTTATGGCTACTCTTTCTCCGAAGCATGAAACTTCACACACATCACATGCATACGTATTAATGGAGAATCCCTTATATAGGGATTCAATTTGTTTATCGGTCCACCAATAGATGCAGTAGCGACGCAATTTTCGTAGCTATCTACAACCACGCATCTGACCGTTTCGGGAAAATATATGCCAATTGGAAGGTCGTTTATATGAAGTTTAGAATCTGATATTGTTGGAAATTTTAGAGGAGGAAGAAGAAGAAATTATAAGAATAAGCAAGAAAACTTTCATTGCTTCATTTTTTTCATACCACAAAATGAGAGATTACACTTACATTTATAGCTTTACAAGGATTCTAGAGTCTTCTTCTCTAGAATTGTTCTTAACCCCTAATTTCTACTTTCCTTAACATATCAAATTTCATTTGATAATACTTTCCTTAACATATCAAATTTCATTTGATAACTCTTACCATTTATTTTAGCCTTCCATTAATACAATAATTAAATTCATTCCACAATTAATATTTTCCTAAAAACCAAGTTTATTTCCAATATCCTCCCTTAAACTTGGTTTTACTACTCCAAACAAATTCCTTGATTTGACGCACCTTCTCTTCGATCTGTGATGCACTCTCTCATCATCTTCAAAAATTAATGAAGCACTTTCTCTTCGATTTGTGATGCACTCTCTCATCACCTTCAAAAAAATAAAAATTTGGAGCACTTTCTCTCCAACAATTCTAAAATAAAATTTCTTCCATGGCCACTTGTGCCATGTTCTCTTGTTTTTCATCTATCATGGTCTCTTGCTTTTCATTTTTGAATCTACAATTCCTTGCCATATACCCAAATTTTTGACAATTGAAACACTTAGGTTTTCCCTTATACTAAAAATCACTTTCCTCATGACCAGTTTTGTGACAATTGTTGCATTGGAGAAATTTGTCTTTCCCTTTATGCTTTGCTATTAAAGCTTTTTTACTGTTGTATTTACCATCTTCATTTTTCATGATCCTCCTTTGATCCACCGCATGAAGTGAATTGATCAATTCTGAAAATGTTAACTTGGACAAATCTTGAGTATCTTCAAGTGAGGAAATTTTACCTTCATACCTTTCTGGAAGAGTGACAAGAAGTTTGTCCACTACCCTTTGGCTTGTAAATTATTCACCAAGTAGCTTGATTTGGTTGGCAATGGACATCAACCGACTCCCATACTCCTTAACACCTTCATTACTTTTCGTCCCCATCATTTCAAATTCCCTCTTAAGATTCAAAATTTGCATTAATTTTGTTTGATGATTTCCTTCATATTCCTCTTTAATTTTCTCCCATGCTTCTTTGGGAGATTCACAGCCCATAATAATTGTGAAAATTTCTTCCGACACGGCCCCGTGCAGATACGAAAGTGCCCTTGACTTTCTCGCCATATCTTCGTCATATTTTTTGGCTTGGGTGGCTGTTGGATTTTGTGGAAGTGGAGTGGGATCAATATCATTTTCAATGACATCCCATAAACTTAAAGCTTTTAGATATGACTTCATTTTGATAGCCCATGATTGATAATTTTCTCCTTTGAATAAAGGAATGGAAAGTGAAAATTTTGTTGCAGTAGACATTAGAAGAACACTCACAATATTTTTTTAAACCTCACAAGCTCTAAGAATAGCTGGCTCTTATACCAGTTTGTTGGAAATTTTAGAGGTGGAAGAAGAAGAAATTAGAAGAAAGAAGAATAGTTAAGAAAACTTTCATTGCTTCATTTTTTTTCATACCACAAAATGAGAGATTACACTTACATTTATAGCATTACAACGATTCTAGAGTCTTCTTCTCTAGAATTGTCCTTAACCCCTAATTTCTACTTTCCTCCACATATCAAATTTCATTTGATAACTCTTACCATTTATTTTAGCCTTCCATTAATACAATAATTAAATTCATTGCACAATTAATATTTTCCTAAAAACCAAGTTTATTTCCAACATATATATCCAATTTTGATTTAGCTATGGCACCGTAGCACTCTGGAAGTGGAATTATTTGGTCAAACATTATGGAATTTGCTTTTTTTCTAGCTTCAACCTACCAATGTTCTCCTCTGTGACGAAGTAGTGATTATCCATTGTTTCTACACCTTGATCTCCAGCGAACTCCTCTACACCATCAAACCTCAAATAATAGTGCATCTGCAAGTTATCCATGACAATCCTGACCAACAAAATTGGGTTCTTTATTGTTTTCATGCCCGAAATCGCACCGTAGCTTCTGCCATTACCATCCATCATACTGGCTTCCATCAACATTGTACCATTTCTTCTCAAGGTGGACCCTCTGCAAGTATTGAATAGCAGATCCCACTCCAACACTCTAACGATCTACTCCACAACATCTATCACACATACTCAAATTTTTATTGCATATTCCCTTGGTCTAGTGCAATCCGATAAACTGATTTCTGCATCAGTACACAAAAATCAATCAGTCAGTATTCATGATGTTCTTACTAATATATTGATGATGGCTTCATAAATGTTGGCTAGAATGTCATGCTCGGTCTTTGACTTGTGGTGAGCAGTCAACTGATATTCATCTATGTACTTTAAACATTTAGAAGTCAATTATTTCACCTAAAAGTTTCAACGAATTCAAGAGTCCAATGTTCTAACCAAAAGACAATGGGACAAAATCAGTTGCATTTTTTTCATGACATCCTAATCACTAACAATGGAATAAAGTTCGTTGATATTCGTAAAATCCTTAGCGCTAGACATCAAATCAGAAAGCAACCCATACAAGGCAAGCAAACTAATTATATCTAGATTAGAGTTCTTAGCCCGCGCCTTGCTGCTAGATTTAGATCACATCACATTCTCTAGCATGGAACAAGCTAAGAGCTCATCTTTGTCACCAATTTACATGGATGCCATTTTGTGTACTTTTAACTATATCTGTATATTAGTTTATTTTCACATTAATTTTTATTACATCAATTCGCTTAATAATGTTAATTTCCTAAGAACATAAAATAAACTGATTACTCCCCTTTAAAGCCTAGAATTCTTCAATTGACATTACCAGATCCAAAATTAATTCGATATTAAATGCTGAGACTTTTCGACTAAAATCAAAATCTAATCCAAAATTTATTTTATATAAAATAAAATGATTTAATACATAAAATAGAATCCAATTTTGCGTACTTTGAATCAGTTACTCAAAGTAAACCCATAGATTGGCGAAGATGAAATGAAACAAGATGAGAGATGCGGTGAGGGAAAAAAAGCGTACAAGAATCAATAGGCACTAAGTGGAGGAAGCTGAAGCAGGATGGGAGCTGAAGTGAGTAGATGGTAAATCGCAAGACAGAGTAAATTTTAGGGAAAGCGGAAAAAGCTTTGGCAGTGGAGGAAAAAAAGGGAAAATATGTAACGAGTGCGCCAAAAATTTGAGAACTAAGAAATAAAGGTATACATTTCCGTTATTCTCATTCACACTACAAATGCAACTAATAGATGTAACAAAATGTATATTTTCTTGTAGTGGTTAAAGCAAAGTCAACACCGGACCTGACCTGATCACGAGCACTTGGCGGAAACGGTTGTAGGTCATAGAGAACTTAAATCCAGCAAAACAAAGACAAGGAAAAAGTTCCTCAATTTCTTTGATTCATTTGGCAAGTGTCCTCTCTTGAGTCGAAGAGATTGATATATGGGGACTTTTCCCAGGACCCTTAGGGAAAGGAGTAAAGTCTTGACCAATAATCTTAACTGAATGAGGCTTGGGATGAGGATCGGTCGAAAACTTGGGATGAGGAAGAGCAACTTGTGAATGTTTACTAGCAGTTTTGTCATCACCCCTAGGAGTCCTATCTCGAGAGCGAGAAGTGGATTGATGCGCGTGCGTCTCACGCTCCCTGTTTTTTCCCTTCTCCAGAGTTTTCTCTTTCTTCTCCTTGTCTCTATTATGCTTTTCCTAGACCTCCATCTCCAGCCTCTCTCGCTCTTTTCTCTCCCGATCCCTTCTCTCTTTTTCTTTCCTATCTCGTTCTTTCTTTTCTCGCTCTTTCCTCTCTTGCTCATCATTGTATCTGTGCTCTCGAGTCTGTCTGTCACCATTGTCCCTATCTCGCCTTCCCTGTACTGAAGCTGGACGAGCGGGACCACTTTTTTTCAAAAGAGAGCCAAAATTATCATGATAATACCCACTTCCTAGGGCTGCACAAAGATGAGTTGGGTCGGGTTAGACCAAATACTTCATCCGATCCGCATAAGTACGGTTTTAAGGTAGTTCAACCCATATCCGACCCTATATGAGGTTGTATATGGGTTAGGTCGAAGTATGGGTTGGGTGGGGTTTAGTTGGGTTGGATTAGGTTGCATGAAACTAATAATAAATGAGAACATGTGAGATTTTTTTTAAAATAATATTAAAATATTATGCATTATATATCAGATATTAGCTAGCATAACAAATTTAAAATAACTAATTCATTATAACATATATCTTATTATAATTTCAGTGTAAAACACATAGTGTGAAATTAATTCACTACATTGTAGAACAAGTGTTTCGTTTTAAAATACATTAAAATACTCTTTAAACTATCTTTTCCAAATTCTATCTAGTTTGGATTGACATGAAATATGTTTTTTTGTATATTTACTATAGAATACGTAAACATCATTCTAGGATTAAAATATTTTAATTTTAAGTGGGCTAGTATTAAATTAATTAATTTTCTAATATATGGTTGGGTTGGGTTAAAATGAGGTTAGGTAGAACAAAATATCACATCCAACCCACATATAGTATGGGTTACAAATTGTAACCCATATCCGACCCGAACTAGGATGGATTGGATTTATGTGGGTCGGGTTGGTGGGTCGGATCGGATTGGATATGGGTTTCCCACATTGCGTGCAAAACAATGGAGAAATTTTAATCAATATTCAGCATGTTTTAAAAAAATAGTACTATGACATGCAGTGCTAGTGTTGTGTATGTCCTAAGTGATTCCCCCAAGACAGACCCGAACCTGGGACTTGGCTCGCCTCACTCGCATCTTTTGGTTTGGCAAGTATAGACTCTTCCCCGGACTTGGGGAAGAAAGAAGTTGAATCCAAATTTTGGGAAGAGAGGACATTCTTCTGGAGCTCCAAATTGTTTAAATCGTGATTGGGAGAATCCACTTTTTCCTCATGTGGATTCTGGACAGAAGAATGATCCTTTCCAATAGTAGAACCCTTTGGTCGACGATCATCAGACTCTCCTACAATTATCTTTTCTCCAATTTTTCTACAAGACTTGCAATCGAGCCTTTCCGTACTTTTAAATGGATGGCGTCCTTTATGAGTCTCTTTCTAGCCGCTTTCTTCCCCATCCTTAGGTGATGAACTACAATGGTCACTTTTTCCCAATCGCAGGTTGATTGGACTTCCTCCCGACTGGAGGTACATTCCTGGCTATGGTCGACACTTCTTCGGCCGGGGGCAAGTTGGTTTGAACAGCAGTCTAGGGAGAGGACCGACCGGTTGGGGATCCTAATGTTCTCTTCGCGTCAAGAAGATGGTAGCGATATAAGTTTGCGGCGGTCAAACATTTCCTGATGCTTCGACACTCCGAGCTTAGACTGGCCACC
The DNA here is from genome assembly GCA_030737875.1 of Allium sativum. Taxonomy (NCBI): domain Eukaryota; kingdom Viridiplantae; phylum Streptophyta; class Magnoliopsida; order Asparagales; family Amaryllidaceae; genus Allium; species Allium sativum. Next base: position 375,524,857 of record CM060920.1, read on the forward strand.
GTATTTAAGTGCTCCTGAAACTCTCTCCCCATGGGCTTTTCAGGTTCACTGCCTACAAAGAAATGGCTTATGTGAGAAGCTTCCTTATGGATCAATCATATAATATGTGAAACTTACTACTTTGGAGCCAGCAACAGGCACATCCTGGTTGATGAGGGACGTAGAACCAGTCATGCTTATTGTCCCCTAGTTTGCAGGGTATGTCCTCTACAATCTTCCGCCAACGGACAGCTTCAAAGAAAACGAAGGAAGGGGTATAAACATCTCGATGCCTGAAGTTAAAGAAAAAGACTATATCCTCAAATGTTGGAGGTTGGTGTTGGAAAATAGAATATTGATGATGTTTTGAGGACAATAACCTTGTTTCAATAATTATTGATTATAAAATATATACTAACACTTTTATCCATAATATGCATATATGTATATATATGTAGGTAATAAATATTGAAGACTATACAGCTTAAGAGATTCAAGATTTCAAAGGAATCAAGACTCATGAGTATGAAGACACGAATATATCAAGACTTCAAGACAATCAGAGTAATAGAGTTTAGTTAGTATGTAAAACTCTAAATAGCACTCAAATTCTGTTTTCAATTTATCTCTTTTATATTGATTTCAAAATCTTCTCAAACAACAATTTTCTTAAGGATTTATGATTTCAAATATATATAGTTTCTAAGTTTCATATATATTATAAAGTTTTATAATTATATATGTTTATAATTATATTATATAGTTTTATATCATTTATATATATAATTTTTAAATCATATGTTTAAATTATATATTACTATGTTATTATACTTGAAAAACTATATTTTAAACAACCAGTTTAATTTCAGGAATTTCCAGAATATATACATTGGTTTAAAATACTTTGAAAATAATTTAAAATTCAAAATACTATATATATATATATGTCGACATACATAATTGTACATGTCGATATATAACTGGTAGAAATTCAAATCAGTTCAAATTTGAATTTTTAAATAACTAACTTATGTCTATTCAGTTTTAAACGAATTCCAGACTCTATACATACCATTTTCTTCCTGAAAAATTCATCTCTACTTCTCTATTTCTTTCCTAATCACTCTCTTTTTATATAATCATGTTATGGCTAATCCAATTCACAATCTAAGTGAAAATCTTGAAGAAACTCTCAATTCTTTCAAGAATATCCTATCTATCATTCTTCGCAATCAACCTCATCTAAAATTAAGTCAGAGAAAGATGATTGAATGACAAGAAAAATGTTTGGATGCAATCCGTTGGATGTTCTCTTCTCTTTTGGGAGATGAAGATAACAAGATCACTGAAGCACCTCTGACCAAAGACAACCACGACTGGGAAGCCATAAAAACGGATCCAATCTTCGGTGGAGATGGATGGGTACAAGTTCCAAGAGATGTATAAATATTTTGTTTTATTTATGCGGTATGATTTGATTTGTGTGGTTTTATTGAAAACTTAATTTGTCCTGTAAATATTTGAATTATTTGTAAATATTCTTGGATTTCTTACTTTATACAATGTTTATATTTCCATTTAGTTTTAAATCACAGAATTACACTAGTATAATCATAAATTTAGGGGTAGTTATAAGCTTTTAGATTTAGAATTATCATTTTAGGGGGAGTCATCCATAGAATTAGTCACTAGGATCATTAATGGTATAAATTTAGAGGGAGTTTAGTTAGATATAGTTTTTGTTGGTGGAAAATAGGGAGAAATTATAAAATTGGTATAGAATCGGTAGAATAAGTATAGTTTAAGCGGAAGTTAGAAGGAATTTATGGTGAAAGGGGAAGTAATCGAAGAATCAAATTAACTGGTTATATCAGGTATGAATATTTTATAAACCAAGGTTGCCATCATAAAAAAGGGGGAGATTGTTGGAAAATGGACTATTGATGATGTTTTGATGACAACACCTCGTTTCAATCATTATTGATTATAATATATATATATATATATATATATACTAACACATTTATCCAGAATATATATATATATATATGCAAAATTTATATGTAGGTAATAAATATTGAAGACTGTACAGTTTAAGAGATTCAAGATTTCAAAGGAATCAAGACTCATGAGTATCAATATACTAAGATATCAAGAGTTCAAGATTATCAGAGTTATAGAGTCTAGTTAGTATGTAAAAACTCTAAATAGCACTCAAATTTTGTTTTCAAATTATCTCTTTTAAATTGATTTCTAACTGTTTTCAAATTGAACTCAAAATCTTCTCAAACAATAATTTTCTTAAGGATAAATGATTTCAAATATATATACTTTCTAAGTTTTATATGGGAAAATCTATAGAGACACAAAATTTTGACACAAATGGTGACACGATTGATTTGCACCATTGGATCACCCCATGAATTACACCTCTCCATATAAAGACAAAAAGATCCAATGCTTGAGGCTTTGTATCTCTCTCTTTATGTCTAATTTTGTGTTCAAATTGCCGCCCCCGTTTTATATACATACGTGCATATAAATATATATTATAAAGTTTTATAATTATATATGTTTATAATTATATTATATGGTTTTATATCATTTATATATATATTTTAAATCATATGTTTATGTTATTATGTTTTTATACTTGAAAATTTATATTTTAAACAACTAGTTTCATTTTAGGAATTTCCAGAATATACATTTTGGTTTAACTTTGAAAATAATTTAAAATTCAAAATACTATATACATATATATATATATATATATGTCGACATACACAATTGTACATGTCGACATATAACTGTCACGAATTTTTAAATTCAAGTAGATGTGCCTTTTCATTTTAAAACATGCAAAAACGGATGTAACTCTTGGAACACTATATAATGGGCTCGATTTTGAATTTTTTATAACATATCTTCTTCTTCCTCTTCTATCAAACCACCATTATTCTTCTTAAAATTATCATATTCTACACTTTACTTTGACGATTTCAATACAAATTATATCATTCTTCTTTTATTTTCAATCTCTATCAAATACTCTGTGTTTGGAAGTGCTACTCAAGAGTTCTGGGGCAACTGTAATCGATAAGGAAAGGGTGTGTTCCTTGTAGCCCGTAAATCAAGGAAAAGGACGGTGTTAACCTTATAGCCTTGAAATCAAGGGTGTTGAATCGGTGTTAACCTTGTAGTCAGGGTATTGTAATTGGATACTGATATTAATAAAACTATGCGCAATCTAGCGTTGCATGGGAGTGGACATAGGAGTAATCCGAACCAGTATAAAAATTCGGTATGTTCTTCCCTTTTCTATATTTTACTTTTGATTATATCTGCTTCTTTGATTGTTTCTGTTGTGATATTCATTCTGTGATCCATATAGTAGTTTGAGTAATTGTTAATTGGTCAAGATTTCTATAATTTCTTTAGAACAATATTCACCTCCTTTAGTGTTTGTTTTGCCTTAAGATCCTTGATCCTCACCCCGAATAGTTGGTGTAGGTACTCCAGGTATAAAACATATAGTGAAAATATATTAGCATATGCTATTGGGTGAAGTTGCATTAGAGCCAGATTCATCCACCTTAGAAACTCAACTATGAAAGGAGGAAATGGGGAATGGATCCTGCAGTACACATTGGGAGAGTTAGCTCCATGAACCTGATTGGTGGATTTTGGGGGCGATCATCTCTTTGAGGAATGCAGTAATCTTTCCATAGAATATTGTATTTAATGCTCAACCTTTTCAACTTCCTCAAACTCATTGTACAAGGCCAAGTGTCTGTGGGATCTCTTAGAATTATGGCACCATGAAGGGTGTCGGGTGCTTCTATTGCAGCTGCCACCCCGCTTGTCTCTCTTGTTTCCATGGAAAGTGGCGGGATTGTTGATCGGTTTTGAGTTTCGATGTTAAGAATCGGATTAGATTCGGTTCCAAATTTGGAGGTAGAGTCACTCTCTAAGTCTATAGGGGTGGATAAATCCTTACCCTTGCCAACTCCGAAGTTGCGAGTGTTGTATCTTCCAAACATTTTTTATGCTATGGATAAGAAACTATTTGTTAAAATGCGGAGATCGTGACCCCCAGTGTATGTGTTAATGCATGTGTGAGTGAAGGAGTGATGATGTAAATGAGAAATAACTGTAAAAAGGCATGCTCAAGATCCTGATATTCTATCCCAACTGTCTAAGATGTGCAAGAGAGACCGATCGTTGCATAAAGGCTTGTGCATAGCCTTGGGCATCGAGCAGATCATTTTTGGTTTAGATCGGTCCATTCGGAACTGGTAATCAAGATATACTTCCCATGACTACGATTGGTTAGCGGTTCTTTCGATCTAAAACTTAACCCCTTTTTCCAGATATATTGAAGATGGTTGTCATCCCAATCAGACCTACATTTTGCAATATCAACTCAACAAGCATAGATTCTGGAACTTCTTTTGTCTTTTTTTGCCTGTCCACATCAGCAGCCTACATCAATATCTGGCCACACCCGTCCAATCACACCCTCTTTTTCTCTGCCATGTGTCCCATTAATTTAAGGCGCCTCGAAATTCAAAATACGTTGAAGAACGAAATACCCCTTCATCTCCCTGTCTCTTCACAAAGATCATTCCACTTCCATCACTAGTCACCGTTAATTTACTTCGAGCAACGCACATAGTCGCCGCCTTACCACTGGATTACGGCTCTTGCGAACTCGACTTTAGTGATTCAAGCCAAGAATCACATCGAATGCAAATTAAGATGAGGAAAAGAAAAAAAGGAAGGGGGGTTTACATAAAAATCATGCTAGAATATGTTTGAAAGGCAAGAAAAAGGAAATCAATTCTTACATGCGGAGTAATTGAAGAAGGCGATCTTATTCTTCAACAGAAAAAAGCTTTTTATTTTCTTGGAAATCAACAGGCTCAACAGCAGTAAAAAGTAAAATAATAAAAGTGTGCCAGCCTTTTATAGTGGAACATAGGGACTCTTCGTGACATGACCATTGACTATGATTATTGGGTTGATGTGTTATCCCAATGATGAGCCAGGCCAAAATGAATGGGCGTATAACTGCAAAGCTTCATCATCTTCAAGATCAATGTCAAATCCAAAATGATCGACTGTCCAATTTTTGACTTGCGATTCTAAGTAATTCATGGAAGAGTCTCTAAGCTAATACAAACGTAGTCTATCGATTTCCCAATATTAAGAAATGATCCAGAATTGAAAAATACAAAGTATGCCCCGGTCTTAACACGACATGCTTTGGGGGACAAAGTGTTGACTGACCTTCTGGCAAGGCCGTCAAGATTCATCGACATCATGGACCTCAGACAAATTGATATGAAGGATCGTATGACCCTGACCAAGAAACTAGTTGATTGATACATGGTTTTATCCGAACCCAAAGCCTAATCCCAATATAGAAGCCCAGTATGCCCGCCAGCTAGATCCGATGATCTTTGGTTCGATCGAGTCAGGCCGAGCTAGATTCTGTACCGAATACCCTCTTGAAAATTTTCTCTTTCTCCTACTTGACTGCTTCTAGCCACCCTTGAATGTCGGATAGGCTGCTACCTGCCACTATGTGCATAAATCATGCTTTTCTGTGTAAGAAGAACGCTTCTCCACGCTTTCCTACAATCGTGGAGCAGACAACACATGCCCTAGCCAAATTGGGAACTGTAGAATCTATAAATAGACATTTTGGACTTACAAGAAAGGGCCTTTTCGGCCAATCTCTTACCATATCATTGTTGTGATAGTTTCGTCTGCAGTAGAATACTCCATAAATAAGAAGAGATTATAAAGTCGACGTAGGCTCGTTATTGCCGAACCACTATAAACCTGTGTCTGATTGCTTCTATCTTCATTTTGCATTTAGTTATCTTCATTTTTTATTCTCTACATTCTCATGTCTTGGGTGTTGTACCATTTTTTGGTGTCAAGTGTTAACACATGGGTTTGAGTTTCTATTTTAATTGAAATTTGGGCTCATAAAAGCATAAGGTGTTACACTACTTCTCTGATGCCTTACTTTCATCTCTTCTTCTTTCTTCCAAATAATCCTTCCACGACATACATTTCAACCAATTCCAGATCATTTCAGCTATTCTCCCATATTGCGAACAATGGGTTTACGGGTCTGATACTACTTATATTCTCTTGTTTCACTGCCTCTTTTGGAGTCGTCTCAGGTAATTACTTTAGATCGAAATAAATTTATGTTATCGGGATCAGGATATATGTTTAGCAAGCGATTAAGACCTTGAAATCTACTTAATTATTATCCTGATTTTTCCTACGACATTTAATTTGTCGACTAGCTGATCGACTTCCTTTTATGCATGTTGGTTGTGTTTGATTAGTTCAGCGCAAGAATGGAATAGCTCAGTAGAAGCCCCAGCAGTGGTGAGGAATGGTAGACTCGATGGTTGTTGGAGCGACATGGTGGAAAGGTCGAAGTCTAATTGGGTTTGTTCAGTTGGTAATACAACTGCTTTCAAGAAATTATATTCTTTTATAGTAGAAATAAACAAATTATATTCAATTATCTTATTGCGGCTTAACCAAGTTAATGCTATTGGGCGTGATCTCTAGATATTTGTATGCATTGCTTACTTTGTACCTAATGCCATATTCGATCATTATCCACATTATTTTTGTTCTTTTCAACTAAATAGGCACCACTGTTTATTCAAAGTAACTTTAACATTTCTTGAGTTGATTTAAACTCAAATTGTGAAAGCTGAAGTGTGCTTCTTAGTAAAGAAACTGATTGAGGTGAAACAACATAAGCGAAACATTGACCTAAGATAATGCCATATTTAAATATTCCAAGTTGTATGCACTGTTATTTCAATGCTACTGTAGCCATTGGTGCGTAATATTATGATATGCCAAATTTCAATATGGAAGGAACTCGGTCGCTATCAAACAGAAAATTCAATTTAGAATTCTATTTTGAAATTGACATTGTAATTTGAATGCTCTGGTTTAGCTATTTGAATTAATGTTAAGATTTTATATAATCAAATGAGCATTTTAAATTAAATTAAGAAAAACACTTGGTTTTAGGTATGTATGATTTATTAAATAAAAAATAATGAAATGTTTTTTTTAATTATTTTTTTAATCTGTTTATCAATTTTAAATACTTATAATTTTATTAAGCATTATCTTTATATGTATAATCACTTTCGGCAAAAAAATAGTTTAAAAAAGAATTAATTCTGAATATTATATATATATATAATCCACGTATAATAATTATACATTCACTATAATTGTGTATCTGGTTGAGAAAAAAAATGTTGCATAGATTTGTGTAAACATAAATATGAGGGTTGCATTGGCCTTAATCTTTTTACCGATCTTAAAACAACATGTTTGAAATTAATGTAGAAGTGCATGAATAAGAGGTAAATAACGTTGAGGCTAATAGTTTTGGTCGATGCCTATAGCTTGTAATGCATCACGTATATGGAAATACACGCTTAGATAGAGAACATTTGGTAAACGGTTCTTTAGTAAAGTGACTTTAGATGAGGTTGTTGCATCCTTATGGTAGGAATGGTGTGTCGGATTTGTGGCCCATTTGTTTTGGCCGTAACCCATTACTTGGTAACAGCCCATATTTTTCTTAACCGTCAACTAATTTTTTGTTTTCACGTTATAACCGCTCAATGATGGCAAAAGCGGTATAACAAAACGTGATTCATTTCTTTCTGATTACGGTTCACTGAACCTCCTCTCAAAAACGGAAAACACCATCTAAATTGAGAAGAAGGTTTGGAAACAAAAATCAGAGATAAAGAATCGAAATTGAAGGAAGAAGAACATACGAACCCATCCGATTTCGCTTAGCAATGGCTGGAGGTACTCTTTAATTCCATTATTTGCTTCCGCCTTTGTTTTATGCAGTAGTTAGCGATTCTAACATTTTGGTATCAGAGCTTAATCGCCTCTGCCTTGCTTTAATAAGGAGACTGCCATCGAATTTGTTGAAATTCCCTTTGCCGATTTTCTATTTGGTTGAGAAAATAATGAGTCTTCTATTTTCGTGGTTGAATAAGTCTTCGTAAGGATTAATTAGTTGCTTTTGCTGTGTAAGATTTGACATTAATTAGATGTTGACTGAATCATATACCAAGAAGATATTTGCTGCGATTTTTTTTTGATTTTTTGCTGGCATAATGGCAAGGGATAACATGCTTTCCACTGATGCTTTATATTGTATTTTTATAAACAAAAGCAACAGTACAAACGTTGCTTTAGTTGGTATAGTACAGGGATGGCTGGGTTAATTTTTATTGATAATAATATGAACCACTTGCTTATAGTTTTTCATGAAGCACATATATGTATAACACAGTAAAAACGTTGATTTATGCTTTGTTTATATGTGTATTGTTTTATGTATAGCCAATATACTTAGGCTTACATACCATAACATGACTCGTAGACTTGCTTTCTTTTCTAGTCAGCCTATAGTTTTGGTTGTACTGATTTTAAAAAAAAAAAGGTTGTGTCCTTTATACATTGCAAGCTAGGTGTATGCGTATAAAATAATGTGAAATGTCAAGTGATTGAGCAAATTTTATTAGTTAGGGAGAAGCCACAACATCTCTAATTATTGATAAATTTGATAAACTGAAATCACATGTGGATACTAGACATTGATTGTAATTAATCATGTGTGACATAATAAGATTTGCCCATAGGAAATTTTATTGTTTTGCATGGTTGATTAGGGTGATGTATCATATTGTGTTTCTTAATCTACCCACAGGAGTTAAGAAATAATGATTTGATAGTTTCACCATAAGATTAAATTTATGAATCTGATTTGAGTAGACTTTAGCCCACAGGCAAGTTTTATGTCACTGGATTCATATGTGCGTAGTTTACATTGGTAAATTATGATAAAATTACAGTCTCGGTTTACTTTGTTAATAAGCATTTTTTTTTATTTGCAGTAATTTTACCTGGAAATGTTTCTGATGTTAAATGTGACATTCCTGAATTAAGAGGTGATAACTACAAGGTATGGAAGGAGAGAGTGTTACTGCATTTAGGATGGATGGATATTGACTATGCTATTCGGAAAGACGGACCACCTAGCATAAGGGAGGACAGTACTCCTGAAGCTATTGATCTTTATGAAAAGTGGGAGCGATCTAATCGCCTTTCGGTTATGTTCATAAAGACCAAGATTTGTGCTAGTATTAGGGGTTCAGTCGATCAGCATGTTAAAGTCAAGGATCTTCTTGAATCCATCGATGAGCAGTTTGCATCCTCTGATAAGGATCTCACCAGCACCTTGATTATGAAGTTCTCATCCATGAGGCACACTGAGGTTAAGGGAGTGCGTGATTATATCATGCGCATGAGGGATATAGTGGCTCAACTAAAGGCTTTAGAAGTTACCATGTCTGAATCTTTCTTGGTCCATTACATTCTGTGCACTCTACCTCAACAGTATGCCCCATTTAAGATCTCTTACAACACACATAAGGACAAATGGTCAATTAATGAGCTTATGACCATGTGTGCTCAAGAGGAGGGTAGATTGTTGATGGAAGAGGGCGAAAAGGTGAACCTTGCTACGACTTCTTATTCAAAGAAGAAAAAGGATCACAGTAAGGAAAAGGAAAAGGGAAAGGTTCATGCGAATCAAGTCGTGAAGAAGGAGTCAAAGTGTTACTTCTGTAAAAAGAAGGGACACATTAAGAAGGACTGCATTAAGTTTAAAGCTTGGCTTGAGAAGAAAGGTAATTTTCCAGCATTTGTTTGTTATGAATCTAATATGGTTAATGTTAATCATGATACATGGTGGATTGATACTGGGACTACAATCCATGTTTCGAATACCTTGCAGGGTATGACAAACCTAAGGAAACCAGTGGACAGTGAAAGACTTATCTATTCAGGCAACAAGATAGCTTCACGTGTGGAAACCGTTGGGACATGCAGTTTGGTTTTAAGTAGTGGTTTTACTTTATGTTTAGAAAAAACATTCTATGTTCCTAATTTTGCAAGGAATTTGATTTCTGTATCTAGACTTTTACCTTTTGGATTTTCCTTTAACTTTTCAGACTCTGGTTTTAGTATTATCAAAAATTCTGAAGTTATTGGCTATGGTACATTGTCTGATAATTTATTTCATCTTGACTTGCAAAATGATACCACTCATAATTCTATGCATGTTAATGTTGGTTTAAAAAGATGCATTATGAATGAGGATTCTTCTATGTTGTGGCATCGGAGATTAGGACACATCTCCATTCACAGAATTAAGAGGTTAGTAAAGGAAGGGGTACTTGGTACTTTAGACTTTACTGATTTCGATACTTGTATTAGTTGCATTAAAGGAAAGCAAACTAATAAACACAAAATTGGTGCCAAGTGGAGTTCTGACTTATTAGAAATCATACATACGGACATTTGTTGCCCGGACATGAATGCTGATGATCCAAAATACTTTATCATCTTCATAGATGATTATTCATGATATATGTATCTCTACTTACTTCGTTCCAAAGACGAAGCTTTAAATGCCTTTAAATTGTTTAAGGCTAAAGTACAGAATCAATGTGGTAAGCACATTAAGATCGTGAGATCAGATCGAGGTGGAGAGTATTATGGTAGATACACTGAGAACGGACAAGCGCCTGGTCCATTTGCTAAATTTCTTCAAGAGCATGGGATTGTTCCCCAATACACTATGCCTGGTTCTCCAGACCAGAATGGTGTAGCTGAAAGAAGAAATCGGACATTAATTGATATGGTGCGTAGCATGAGAAGTAATGTTAAACTTCCATCATTTTTATGGACTGATGCTCTAAAGACGACAGCATATACATTAAACTGGGTTCCATCCAAGGCCGTCTCTAAGACGCATTTTGAGTTATTCAAAGGTTGGAAACCGAGTTTGCGACATATACGCATTTAGGGATGTCCGTCTGAAGTGAGAATCTACAATACACAAGAAAAGAAACTTGACCCCAGGACTATTAGTGGGTATTTCATTGGATATGCCGAAAAGTCAAAGGGTTATAGATTCTATTGTTCGTCCAATAATACCAGGATTGTGGAATCAATAAATGCTAAATTTCTTGAGAATGATTTGATCAGTGGGAGTGATCAATTTCAGAATATTATTCCTGAAAAAGACCACTATGAGGTTCCACCTTATGATTCAAGTGATAGATTGATTGTCATTCACGCTCCTCAAGTTAAGCCGAGTGTTAGACAACCAAATATAGATATTCCACAAATTATTGATCAAAATCCGATAGATCATGTTGTAAATGAGGATTTGGTTCATAATGAGAATGAACAAGTCCCATTAAGAAGATCTACTCGTGAAAGGCGATCAGCTGTTCCTGATGATTATGAAGTGTATCTACAAGAATCAGATTATAATATTGGAGTCGATAATGATCCTTTGTCATTTTCACAAGCCATAAGTTCTACAGATTCAAACTTATGGATGAATGCAATGAAAGAAGAGATGAATTCAATGGCTTCTAATCGAGTTTGGAATCTTGTCGAGTTGCCCGATGGTGTAAAAATCATTGGATGCAAGTGGGTTTTTAAGACAAAAAGAGACTCACTAGGCAACATCGAAAGATATAAAGCAAGACTCGTTGCTAAAGGGTTCACTCAAAGAGAAGGAATCGACTACACAGAGACATTTTCTCCTGTATCATAGAAAGATTCTCTTCGTGTAATTATGGCATTAGTAGCTCATTTTGATTTCGAGCTACATCAAATGGATGTGAAAACGACATTCCTTAATGGTGATTTAGAGGAAGAGGTTTATATGAAACAACCTGAAGGATTCTCCTCTAAGGATGGTGAACATTTGGTTTGTAAGCTAAATAAATCCATATATGGGTTAAAACAAGCCTCCTGCCAGTGGTATAAGAAATTCCATGAAATAATTACTTCATTTGGTTTCGAAGAAAATATCATGGATCAATGTATATATCTTAAGGTCAGTGGGAGTAAAATTTGTTTTCTTGTATTATATGTGGATGATATTTTGCTTGCAACCAATAATAAAGGGTTGCTACATGAGGTAAAACAGTTCCTTTCAAGAAACTTTGATATAAAAGATATGGGAGATGCATCTTATGTCGTTGGCATTAAGATCCATAGCGATAGATCTCGAGGCATTTTGGGATTGTCTCAAGAGGCCTATATCAACAAAGTACTTGAAAGATTTAGAATGAAAGACTGTTCACCAAGGGCAGCATCCATTGTGAAGGGAGATCGGTTCAGTTTGGACCAGTGCCCTAGGAATGACTTTGAAAGAGAACAGATGAAAATATTCCATATGCTTCAGCTGTTGGTAGCATAATGTATGCTCAGGTCTGTACCAGACCTGATATTGCATATGCAGTTGGGGTATTAGGAAGATATCAGAGTAATCCAGGGATCGATCATTGGAAGGCTGCAAAGAAAGTGATGAGGTACCTTAAGGGTACTAAGGATTACATGCTTATATATTGAAGAACTGATAATTTGGTAGTGGTAGGCTATTCGGACTCTGACTATGGTGGCTGTAGTGATTCACTTAAATCCACATCAGGATATGTGTTCATGCTAACCGATGGTGCCGTATCGTGGAGAAGTGCAAAGCAAACTTTGACGGCTAGTTCCACTATGGTCGCAGAGTTCATTTCTAGCTTTGAGGCTACCTCGCATGGTGTTTGGTTTAAAAGTTTCATATCTGGACTTAGAGTTGTTGACTCTATTAATCGGTCGATAAGAATGTATTGTGACAATTCAGCTGCTGTCTTCATGGCTAAGAATAATAGGAGTGGAAGCCAAAATAAACACATTGACATAAAGTATCTAGTCGTGAAGGAACGTGTTCAAGAAAGAAAAGTGATCATCGAGCACATTAGTACTGTTTAATGATTGCTGATCCCTTAACTAAAGGCATGCCAATTAAGACTTTTAGGGATCATGTAGTGAAAATGGGACTTGCACCCATTATGTAATACGTTCATTATGTTGTTATTGAACTTTATTATGTTGGATATTTTCTCCTTATGGATTTATGCGCATATTTATGTTATTATGTTGAGAAATATCATTTGTTTGAACCTAGAATAAACATGAGGTTTACTCATTAAGTTAAGTGTGCGTGTGGTTGTTGAGAATTTGATATATTGTGATACATGGAAGATTAATTCTCATACTAAGAGATTTCGTCGCTATGATTCGTATATCATATCTCATCTCAAATGGGCCAAGTGGGAGAATGTCGGATTTGTGGCCCATTTGTTTTGGCCGTAACCCATTATTTGGTAACAGCCCATATTTTTCTTAACCGCCCACTAATTTTTTGTTTTCACGTTATAACCGCTCAATGATGGCAAAAGCGGTATAACAAAATGTGATTCATTTCTTTCTGATTACGGTTCACTGAACCTCCTCTCAAAAGAGAAAAACACCATCTAAATTGAGAAGAAGGGTTTGGAAACAAAAATCAGAGATAAAGAATCGAAATTGGAGGAAGAAGAACATACGAACCCATCCGATTTCTCTTAGCAATGGCTGGAGGTACTCTTTAATTCCATTATTTGCTTCCGCCTTTGTTTTATGCAGTAGTTAGCGATTCTAACATGGTGGATTAATTAATTTTAAGTGTTTGGGTGATATCTCAGTTCTAAACAAATTTCATTTAGTAGGTGATTCTCAAGCTATTGTTGCTACAATAATACAAGAAGGTGTTCTATACCCTCACTTACATGCTACATCTTGTTGAAAACATAATTACTTCAACCATTTCGAATATTACATATTACTCGCTGTTTGATAAATCTCTAACATTCAAAGATTAGAATATAATCTGCATATAAAATTGAGTGAATGTTAGTTCCTCACTTCAACCATATTATTTCGTTATGTGAACATTGATCTTTGTATATTTTTTCCGGGTTGACGTCGTAAAGCAAATATAAGCAAAAGATAATGAAATGGGGTATTGTTGAATAAGAGTTGGATAGCATTATCTTCGGTGTGTAGATGAGACGAAAAGAAACCAGTATATGTGTTCCTTAACATTGCATAATCTCAGTCTTTTAATTCTGTTTTAGCATGGTCCTTTTTTTTTGGAAGAAAGGTGAAATTGAATGAAAGACAAATGGAGCAAACTATCCGGTTTTTCATAATTCTTGGTTGATAATGAGTATGTACAAATATTATTCATAAGAGGATGCAAATGTATTTGATTGATTACTCCATTTTATTTATTTATCCTTGGCTAATACACGAGCGTTCCAATGCCATTGAATAGATCGTGGAAGTAACCTCTATTGCATTTTTTTGATTACACATACTATAAGTCTCTTTCTATATAGTAAAACACATTCATTATTTTTAGAAGTAGAACAAACATGTATTTCAACTTCAGTTATCAAACTGCTTATCTTTTCTTTACATATTTTGACTGATTCTTGGTAAAGAGGAGCTTTGACGTAAGTTTGCATTTCACAAACTTGTACAGTGTTCTATTTAGCATTAGCTATTGTTATTAATTGCCATAAAATTGTAAACTAAACGATGTTCTATTTTGTACCTATGCAAGATGCGCAAGATCTGTCGTTTGACACAAAGAGCGCATTTTACAAGATTAATATGTGTATCTTGACTATATGATTTTGTATTGTATTATATTTTTAAATTTTCATTTGAATATGTGTTATTATGTATTATGTGTTTTAATATGTTAGAAGTTTGGATGTAACTTTATCTAACATTTTGAAATGTGTGTGTAGTGTAATCTTGTTCAGTTTTTATGAATGTGTTTTTAGTTATTTCAATATGATATTTGTTTTAGCAGTGAATTATTGCGAATTAATAATGATGAATTATAATACGTACGTAGCAGTCACTTTATTTTTGGCAACTATAAACAGTTGTTGCAAGAGGGTTTATTTCAACAGTTTTGACAATTGTAAAAAGTTACTACTGCAACCCTTTTTTGCAACAGTTGAAGCAGTTATAAATTGTAATCAGCCTATTGCAACTGGGCTTATCCAAATTAGAGTCGGACAGTTGCAATAAGTCTATTGCAACAAGCAATGTCAGTTGAAAAATGTTTATTTGTTATAGTGGTAAAAGAGAATCATTATGTCCAATGAAAGAAATATGGTATTTTAACAAGTAATGACCTTCAGATGTTGTAGTTTTTGGCTCAAACAAATCTTCTGATGTAACCTCATTAATTATTGTTGTGTAACACGTGCATGCCTTAATGAAGTTTTTGTATGCATTCATCTGGTCTTTAACCATACGTCTTACCTAATAATCTATGTCGGTGTTGTAAAATTGAACAAGATTGTCCTAAAATTGAATAATCATTATCTCTTATTTTCACACATATGATCGGTTTGTGTATAATAATTAACCAATAGCACAACTTTGTAGGAATAAAATGTCAATTTTGTTATTCTTTTAATTACGATGCTTTTTTTAACTTCAGGAGACAATGAGAATTTATACATATAATAAATACCCGACGGTGTGGGTAGCTACTTCCACTTGAACATAGGTACAGTGTCCAGTATGACCATACATTCACATGTTGTCCCCGTTCATTCAAAACCAACAAGAAATGAGAATTTTTTTGCAACGTGACTACAGTGACCGACTGTGACAGAAATCTATAGCTGAGTTGTCTCCATCCATTCAGAACTTGCAAGAGATTTGAATAGACATGCATGTAGCAGTAATGATTGATCGTGATAGGATACTATAGCCGAGTTGTCTCAATCCATTCAGAACTGGGTAGAAATTGAGTAGGCGCGAAATGTAGCTACAATGACTAACCGTGATAGGGCACCATATACAAGTTGTCTCAATCCATTCAGAAATCATCAGAAATTTGAATAGGAATGCAACGTGGCTGTAGTGACCGACAATGACATGATATTGTCAACTTCATAGAAGCATGTCATAAAAAGTCATGTGTCATGTGCTAAAGTTTCAAACCAGCCAAAAGATTTAATTAAAGAATGTCATGCACAATTGATTCAATCCATACAAAATCATGTGAAAGTGGGCCATGTCCTATGTATCATGTGGTAGAATCTTAATCGTTCAAAAGATTAACTAAATATTTCACATACAGTACAAGTATCGCATGTGTATTTGCACAACTCTTATCCTTATATGATTTCATACGATTTCTAAGGACGTAAGCTTTCATGGAATATCTCATAATTACAATGAACAATAAAATGAAAACATCATCGTTTCTCGAATGCATGAAAGTATTTATCAGTGATTCCAAAAATGAAGATATCATTCGGGAGGAAGCCAATGAACTGCAAGAAGTAATCGATTTATGTCATGAAGCTTATGGTTCTACATCAATAAAATATGGTGGATTCGTAAGTGATCGGAAATTCATAAATTGTAATCAAACTGCATTTCATAAACATTTTATGCAGGATTATGTCATTATCAATTGCACGTACCGACCAGATATATTTCGAAAAAGATACGAATGAGAAGAGAAATATTCATGAGAATTTTGAGAGGTATTCAGAACAATAATAAATATTTTAAGTATAGGCCACTTCAAAAACGTAGGATCTTGGTGGTTAAAAGAAAATGACGGCGGTAACGAGAATGTTAGCTTATGATGTCCATGTAGATGCATTAGATGATGCATACCAAATTGCATAGAGCAGTTCTTTTGGAACTCTTGAAAAGTTCTACTAGTTTGTGGTGGATGTCTATGGAACTAAGATCCTTAGGGCTCCAAATGAAGCTGATGTTGTTGGACCAGAGAAATGCACAAGACAAGAGAATGACCATGCATGTTCGACATTTTTAAACAAGTATAGTTATAGATGTTGGGAACTTTGCGGTTTGAGACTATTGGAGGAAGATGATTGCCGTACTTCAGACTTTAAGGATCAATATAATAGATTCTTTCAGACAATAGTTCAACCCAGCAGGTACAGACGGGTTATCGAAATATCAACTTTCGGGATTCAATAAAGCCTTGGAATAGTGTAATCAAAATCAAAGTTTGTACCACTTTTATCCGACCAAGAACACTCTGAATTTTGATAACTAGTGATGCAAGTAGAAGAAAGAATGAAGAAAATAAGTAGAATCAACCTTGTAGCACTCTAGAAGTGTTGCAAATTCAAAAATTTGTGACACTTCTCAAGATTATGGCAAAGGCAGCGCTGCAGCGTATCAGAAGTAGATGAAGTATGGGAAAAAGTGATTTCCAACGTCTCAATCTGGTGCTATTTATAGGTGGCGAAGTATCGCAACTATTTGCAATGGTTGCATCTGTTTCAAATCGAAATGTCGTGCCCTTTCGTTTGTAATGCTTTAATAACGTTGCAAAAATGAATAGTTGCGTCTGTTTATTTGTAACAGTTTAAAAATGTCATTATTTCGCGCCCAGAATTGAAACTTCATTCGGGTTCGTGATGGATCGAAATTCGGCCCGTTATAGTTTACAAGTTATGTCTAAAAATATTTCTATCGGATCCAAGACCCGTACCCAGCCCGGTTCGGTCGTACGGGTGGTAGCGCGTGTGTGTGGTGGAGATGCATGGTCTCCCTTCTCCCAAAAAAGTTGGGTGCCCCAAGTCCCCAACATCCACTTAAGAATGTTATTCATATACTGTAACACCCCGTAATTCTGTTAATATTAATATTCACAAAATAAAGAATAACTAATCTCAGACGTGAGAATTGTGGGAAACTTGTTGCGCCATTGTGTTCGTCTCGGAATTCTGGTTGAAATAGAGTCCGAGTTTGCGTGAATTGGACTTCGTATGAAGAAGTTATGGCCATCGGAAGTTTCAGAAAATTCAAAACAGATTTCAGAAAATTTAAAATTCAAAATTCGGAGTCAAACAGGCTAGGCGGGAAAATTCCCGCCCAGCACCCCAGGTCGACTGGGGAGTCGACCCCCCCGCCCCAGGTCGACCTGGGTGTCGACCTGGTCAGTCGGCTAGGGTTTTGACTGAGCCCAATCTTGAGCTGCTGATGTGTCTTTAGGGCTGAGTTGGCAAATTAAACGGTTCAGTTTAGTTCTAAGTTGATCTGACGGTCTAAATAAATCCTAAACTCTGTAAATACCTAGGTAGTCTCTCACTCTAATTCACATGAAAAATAGAATAGCCACCGTCATACCACCGCCATGGAACTCAGTGTAGCCGCCGCCAACTAAGAAGGAAGAAAGCTAATCAAATTCTAATTCTACTCAACTCTAAAGCAAATCAAGACTCTTTTTCTCTTCTAATTGTGAGTATGATGATCTTAACAAGATTATTGTTAAACTAATTAGATTAAGTTATGAATGGATTATAAGTGAATGATGTGGATTGTCATATATGTTGTTGTAAACCTTATGCTATCATGTATGTTGTAAATCCTATGATTGTGATGATGATATCCTATATGTTGTAAATCATGCTATGATGACATTGTATAGGTTGTAATTTTCTATGCTAAGTTGTGATAAATCATACATGTTATAAAGTCATGATGTTATTATCTATGCTAACTAGTTCATGTTAATCAAATCATTATGTTTGGGCTATGTTGATCTATATGACAAATCACATATGCAAGTTTAGATTGATTAGTAAAGATTATGAACATATGCCATGACACCTATTTAGATCTAGAATTATGACATCTGGAATTATGCTATGACATATGTGAATTCTATGTATTAGATGCTAGTTCACACCATCATTATTTTGCCTAAAACCCCATATGCAAGTTTATACATAAATTTGGGTTATGATCATATCATGTAAATTGTGACATTTAACAAGTTGACACCTTTAAATCCTTAACATGTGTAGTTTATGCAAGTTTCACCCCTATTATGATTGGATTATTTTATTTGTCTATATGTTGTGATAATTTATCTTTGTGCTATGAGTTAGACTATTCGAGTCTAACGTATATTCTGCGTTGAATAAGCGAACGTATAACGTGGGGTAGGGGTAATATTAAGGATTTACTATTAAGAAGTTGGGGTGCAATTGATATGATTTTGCATGCCATGAATGGATGGCCATAATTGAGTCAATTATGGACATCAATAAAAGTGGACTTAATTAATAATTGGAATAGGGAATTATTAAAACTGGGGTAAAAGATTATAAGTGATAATCAATGCTTAGGACACGAGGTTGGACTCGTTTGTGACGTAAACCTGCCTGGACCCGCCCGACAAATCCAGTGGTCACAAATGTCAGCCCAATGTGAGAGGTCTTAGGCCTAAACTAAAGCATAACAGTTGTAAAGACACGAGGTTAGACTCTTTTATGGTGTAAGACTGCCCGGACCCGCCCAACAAATCCAGCTGCCATAAATGCCAGTCTAATGTGAGAGGTCTTTATGAGGTTATGGCCTGAATGAATTAAGAAATACTTAACGAGATAAACATGTAAAGTGGGACATGTGGGTTAAGTAGGTGCCTTGGGTGGCATGAGGAATCTAGTGGGTGCCCTTAGTGGCATGTGAAATACGATTAGTAAGACTTAACCAAGCACACATGTAAATGAACATGACTAAGAGGGTTAAGTGGGATGTACTAGTGGACAAGCTTAGGTGGGTAGCTTGTGGGGGCCCATTTCAACCAGTATCCCAAACGTATCTTTGTGGGCTCGACCCAAGTCGAGGACGGGACACGCATGTTGGGTTTGACTATAAGAGGCCAAAACGGGGAGCGGTGGCAACGCAAGTCCAACGGGTTTCATATGCGTGTGTGGACTCGGGCTGGTAGGTAAGACGTTGTTGCATCGTGTAGGTATAAGCCGTGCATTCTCAAGTTGTATCGGGTTCCCACTTTAGGGGAGTGATACACCCCACTGTGGGGCCAACACGGGTATCTACGAGTAGGGAGCCGATCGAAAGTGGGTAGTGGGGTACATCTAGCGGAGATAGGGGCAGACGGCACCTATGTAGTCAGCTAGGGGTACGCAAGGCTATTTATATAGTTTCTGTGTGAAGCAAGTGGGATCAACCTTTAGGGTGACTGATGCGGTGCAGTGTAGTAATTATTCGTTAGTAATTAGGTGTACCTTTAACGTTATCTTTAACGTTATCTTTATCTGCTCTTCCATACCTAATAGTTCATAGACATTTACTTGTCTTCCAGCTTATGCCTTAGTCTAGTTACTTTGATAATAGTATTGTTAGAATTATCATACTCGCCAGACTTTATGTCTGACCCCCTCCATTTCTATCCTTTTCCCCCTCCAGGTCCTCAGGTTGGGCCCAGCTCTAGTGGAGTTTGATTGGATTGCTTTATCTCTCTTGGAAAGCTTGGACCGTTGAAGTAAATTCCAGCTTGTTATCTTCTTTAATGGCTATTTATGTAATGGGATTATGTATTTTGTTTTATCAAGATGGATATTGTACTTGACTCTGATTTATGGTTTCATGATGTAACAAACATGTTTAATTTCCGCTGCAATAAAATAAAGTTTTAGATTTCCAAGTACTACTTATTATCTGTCTTGTTGTAATTTTTCTATTCTATATTCACTTAAAACCTCCATGGAAGTTAATGCATTCCCTTTGTGAGTGACATTAATGGACATGGGGTGTTTCACGTGGTATCAGAGCTTAAGGTTACCAAAACAGATAATTTTTTTTAGAAAAACTATTTTTCTAAAGTATTTTTGGAAGAAGTGTTTTCAAAAACATGTCTTGATGAGTAATTTAAAGAGAAAAGTTTTTATGAAAAACATAATCCCCAATAGCCATATATCTTTATCCTTCGAATTCTCCATTTTGAATCTTTCCTTTTTTCGTTTCAGCATGGCTGAAGATCTTAACCTTCCGGATGGTGTAACGATACCTGGATGGTATAGGAGGTTATTAGAGGCTAGGGCCGCCGCAGGTCCAGCCAATGTTCCTCCACAACCAGTTGCACCCGTTCCTCCTCCTCCTCCTCGCGTAGATACTTTTGCAAAGACGTACAAGGAATTTAAGGCTATGGGTGGAAAACCTTTTCAAGGGTCAGAAACGGTTGTGGAAGCTAGAGATTGGCTTAGGGAGGTGGAAGAATTGCTAGAAATCTTTGAAGTAGAAGAAGGGAGGAGAGTCAAATTAGCAGCTTGGTTAATGAAGGGAGAGGCCTCGTTTTGGTGGGAGGTCACTAATGGGGAGCGTCCTGTTGATTCTTGGGCAGATTTCAGGCGTAGGTTTGAGGCGAAGTTTCTCTCAAGGGCAGAAGAGAATCTATATATGGAAAGGTTCTTGACATTAAAACAAGGAAGCTCATCAGTGAAGGAATATGTCAATAAATTTAATCAGTTAGCAAGGTTTGGCTTGGACTTAGTGAACACGCCGGAGAAGAAGGCTCTGAGGTTTGTTAATGGCTTGAATGAACCGTTGCAAGGGTTAGCTATGACCCACATCCCAATGGGGGCCACCTTTGAGAAGCTAGTAGAAATGGCACTCATGCACGAGGAGAAAGGCGCTAAAGCTGATAAGGCACCCGAGAAGAAAGGGGATCAGAAGAAACCACAACAGCAAAACAAGAAGGGTGGTAAAGACAATAATGGAAAGGGAAAGAAGAAATGTTTTAACTGTGGGACACCAGGCTATCTCAGCAAGGATTGCCGAAAGAAAAAGAAGACTGGCTGTTTCCACTGTGGCGAAGCGGGACATCTAGTAAAGGATTGCCCAAAGAAGGGACAAAGGGCAGGGTCTACCTCGGGAGGACAGGTGCAGGCTCTTATGGCACCAGGGCAGGCAAGGGGACAAGTTCAGGCTCTCGCGGTCCCACCGCTGCAAGAACGAGGTAGAACCATTTCTGTTGAAAGCTTAGTTTTTCTGTTTGATCATCCTGTCCGTACTTTATTCGATTCGGGCGCATCGCATTCGTTTATCTCTACATCATTAGTTGAATCACTGCACTTAAACACCAGTTTAGTAGAGGATCCCTTAGTTGTTTCGCATCCAATTGGGGCCTCAGCTTATTTGTCCATGATGTGTTTGGATTTGAAAATTTCTATACTTAGCGTTGAGTTTAGATGTGATGCTTATGTTTTGGGCTTCACGGGCTATGGGCTAATTTTAGGAATGAATTGGTTATCCAGAAATGGGGCCGTTCTTGATTGTGAAAGTAGAGTAGTAAGGCTCGTAACTCGCCTTGGCAACACTCTCGAAATCTTTTGTAATCCCATAAATTCCGTTATGCTAAGTTATTTAGAATCGCTTGACGCGTCTGAGGAAAATCTACGATCTGTTAGAGTGGTCCGAGAATACTCGGATGTGTTTGAGGAGCTGAAGGGCTTGCCTCCGAAGCGGGAGATAGATTTTCGAATATATCTTGTGGATAATGCAAAACCAGTATCTTTGCCAGTACGCCACATGGCTCCTCGTGAAAGGAGGGAACTCGATAAGCAAGTGAAGGAGTTGCTTGAGAAGGGGTTCATAAGACGAAGTATATCGGAGTGGGGTGCTCCAGTAGTATTTGCCACGAAGGCGGATGGGTCCTTTAGACTTTGTGTGGACTATAGAGAACTTAATAAATTTACTAAGAAAAACAGACACCCACTGCCGAGGATTGACGATCTCTTCGATCAGTTAGTTGGCGCCTCGGTGTTTTCGCAGTTGGACTTAGCCACTGGTTTCCATCAGTTGAGAGTGGCTGAGGATAGCATAGACAAGACTGCGTTTAGGACTCCGAACGGTTTCTATGAATGGCTAGTGATGCCCTTCGGTTTGACAAACACCCCCGCATACTTTGTTGATTTGATGAGTAGGGTGTTTAGGGAGTACCTTAAAAAATTTGTGGTAGTCTTTGTAGACGACATCCTGATCTTTTTTAAGGATGAAGAAGAGCATGCCCTACATCTTTGGGAAGTGTTGGAGACCCTACGAGCGCATAACCTTAAAGCTAAATTTTCTAAGTGTCACTTCTGGAGGAAGGAAGTACGATTCTTAGGGCACGTGGTTTCCAAAGAAGGGATAGCTGTGGATCCCACGAAGGTGGTGGCCATCCAAGATTGGAAGGTCCCTAAAAATGCTACCGAAGTAAGAAGTTTCTTAGGGTTGGCTGGTTACTATAGGAAGTTTATCAAAGACTTCGCAAAAATATCAGCTCCATTGACACGCTTAACGAAGAAGAACCTAGTCTTCGCATGGGACGTAGATTGTGATGATGCGTTCCAACGTTTGAAGAGAGCTCTGACCTCAGCCCCAGTCTTAGTATTGCCAGACGGGAGTAAGCCGTTTACTGTTTATACCGATGCTTGTGGGACAGGACTAGGTGCAGTCTTAATGCAAGAGGGCAGGGTAATAGCCTATGGTGGAAGGCAGTTGAGAGCGCATGAGAAAAACTACCCTACACATGACCTAGAGTTGGCCGCTATTGTTTTCGCGCTTAAGTCTTGGCGTCATTATCTTCTTGGCGAGAAATTCGAATTATTCACTAACCACAAATCTTTAAAATACTTATTCTCTCAGAAGGACTTGAACTTAAGGCAGCAAAGGTGGATGGAGTTCTTAGCATCCTACGACTTCGAAATAGCATATACCCCTGGCAAGGGTAACGTAGTGGCAGATGCCTTAAGTAGAAAAAGATTATCCTTAAGTCCTTTGTTTGTTGAGCGGCGAAGCTTAGAATTCATTTCGATGTTTGACTTTAGACCTTCCGTTGACTTTGTACCCGGTTTGCTAGCATCCTTGGAGGTCAGACCTACGCTTTTGGGATGGATTGGCGAGGCACAACGAGACGACCCACAGTTGGTTGAGTTAGTAGAAAAGCTCAAAGGAGGGGAGTCATCAAGCCATCTCCGTAGGTATACCCTAGATGATAAGGGTTGGTTACGTAGGGACGGTAGACTTTGTATACCAAAAGATGATGACCTAAGAAAGGCTATTCTTGACGAAGCACATCATTCGAAGATGACCATTCATCCCGGCGGGGACAAGATGTACAAAGACATGAAGAAAGATTACTTTTGGGCCGGCATGAAGAAAGATGTGGCCGAGTATGTCGCTAGATGCTTGGTGTGCCAATAAGTAAAAGCGGAGCAAAAGAAACCCGGTGGGTTGCTTCATCCATTGGAGGTCCCACAATGGAAGTGGGAAAGCGTCTCGATGGACTTTATTGACGGATTACCGAGATCGAGGAAGGGTAATACGGGTATTTGGGTTATAGTAGACAGACTTACTAAGAGCGCCCATTTCATTCCCGTGAAGAGTAAGAGGACTGCTCCATGGTTAGCTTCTGTATATGTTCGAGAAATAGTTCGTTTGCACGGTGTTCCTTCTAGCATAGTGAGCAACCGCGATCCTATTTTCACTAGCGAATTTTGGAGAAGCTTGCAAGAGGCGGTAGGGACTCAGTTATGTTTGAGCACCGCATATCATCCTCAGACGGACGGCCAGACCGAGAGGGTGAATCGCATTCTAGAGGATCTTTTGAGGCTATGTATCCTAGACTTTGTGGTACATGGGAAGAGCATCTTCCATTGGTAGAGTTTGCATATAATAATAGCTTTCAGTCCAGCATTGGCATGGCACCTTTCGAAGCTCTTTATGGACGACCTTGTCGTTCACCTACATGTTGGTGGGAATCTACGGATAAGATCTTACTTGGGCCCGATATGATCAGGGAGACTTCGGAGAAGATTGACTTGATTCGAAGGAGGATGAAAGCAGCGCAAGATAGGCAAAAATCTTATGCGGACAAGAGGAGGACAGATCTTGAGTTTGAAGTTGGGGACATGGTCTTTATCAAAGTGTCTCCATTACGGAACGTTGTTCGCTTTGGGTCCGTTGGGAAATTAGCACCAAGGTTCGTATGGCCGTTTCCTATTAAGGAGAAGATTGGATAGATGGCGTATAGAGTGGAGTTGCCCGAGAGACTTAGTGGTGTACACGACGTATTCCATGTGTCACATTTGAGGAAGTGCTTGCACGAGACCGCGGAAGTGGTAGAGCCGAGCTTGCTTAGAGAGGTGGAGATCGAGCATGATGCGATGATTCGACGAGCTCCTACGCGCATTCTTGGGTCAGAGATCAAGAAGCTGAGAAATCGAGAGGTCAAACTAGTCAAAGTACAATGGGGAGATGATGAGAGCAACGCTACTTGGGAGACGGAAGAAAAGATGCGTTCGTTGTACCCTTTTCATTTTGAGGGTATGTCCTTTAATTTTTCCTTTATCGCTTATCTTGTACTTATCTTACCTTTAGAGTATCCTCTCGCTAGTATCCTTGACCTTTAGTTAGGATAATCCTATGGTTGAAACATGTGTTTGAGACATGTTATGTATGATGGATGCAAAGTGGATGCAAGTGTTTGCTAGTGGTTGCTCGTGGACGCATATACACACACTGTTAGGCACTAGATCAGCTCAGTCACTTCATATTGCATATTGCATATAAATGGATGTATTTAGTAAAAGGGATGTATGATGATTGTATTATCATATGGATACTGCATTCGGATGATGATTGTGCACGCATATAGAGATAATATGTAGCATTAAGGAACTTTTGCATACATAATGGACGCATGACACTATCATGATTTGCATTAAGGAGGTCAACTGAATCAGTGGACCTCCTGATTTTGCATTAGATATGGACATATACACACACTGTGCATTTAAACATGAAAGCATTAGAAGTCTATAAGGACAATGGATGACTGTGTTTGATGGTTGAGTAGATGGACGATTGGATGTTAGGATATACATTCTTCTTGACTCGAAGATTTCGGGGTCGAAATCCTTTAAGGAGGGGAGAATGTAACACCCCGTAATTCTGTTAATATTAATATTCAAAAATTAAAGAACAACTAATCTCAGACGTGAGAATTGTGGGAAACGGTTTGCGCCATTGTGTTCGTCTCGGAATTCTGGTTGAAATAGAGTCCGAGTTTGCGTGAATTGGACTTCGTATGAAGAAGTTATGGCCATCGGAAGTTTCAGAAAATTCAAAACAGATTTCAGAAAATTTAAAATTTAAAATTCGGAGTCAAACAGGCTAGGCGGGAAAATTCCCGCCCAGCACCCCAGGTCGACTGGGCAGTCGACCCCCCCCAGGTCGACTGGGGAGTCGACCTGGGTGTCGACCTGGTCAGTCGGCTAGGGTTTTGACTGAGCCCAATCTTGAGCTGCTGATGTGTCTTTAGGGCTGAGTTGGCAAATTAAACGGTTCAGTTTAGTTCTAAGTTGATCTGACGGTCTAAATAAATCCTAAACTTTGTAAATACCTAGGTATTCTCTCACTCTAATTCACATGAAAAATAGAATAGCCACCGTCATACCGCCGCCATGGAACTCAGTGTAGCCGCCGCCAACTAAGAAGGAAGAAAGCTAATCAAATTCTTATTCTACTCAACTCTAAAGCAAATCAAGACTCTTTTTCTCTTCTAATTGAGAGTATGATGATCTTAACAAGATTATTGTTAAACTAATTAGATTAAGTTATGAATGGATTATAAGTGAATGATGTGGATTGTCATATATGTTGTTGTAAACCTTATGCTATCATGTATGTTGTAAATCCTATGATTGTGATGATGATATCCTATATGTTGTAAATCATGATATGATGATATTGTATAGGTTGTAATTTTCTATGCTAAGTTGTGATAAATCATACATGTTATAAAGTCATGATGTTATTACCTAAACTTTTATAAAAGGACCCTAATACCTAACCTAAACCATCATAAATCAATCCTACAACTAGATTATGCCAAAATGTTTAATCATGGCCTCCACCCTCTTGTCACAGTCTCCATCTTCATTCATATGAGAGTTTCTAAGCTTGTTTGAGAGTTTCTAAGTTTGATTCAAGGCCAAAGTTCAATCTTTCTTCATCAAAGCAAGGATCTTCTTCTTATTTCTCAAGGGTTTTTCATTGGAGCTTATTATTGGGGGGGGGGTTAGAGTTGCTAGTGGCTTCGTCTCAATCTTATTTTCTTTTATAAGTCTTCATAGCATTGTAAGACCTATTCTACTCTTAGATTCTAACTATGAAGTTAAATATGACATGTTGCAAGTTTGAGTTTGGGCCTAAGTATGATTTGTGCTTTGATTCTATCATGTTATGCATAGATTTATTCCATGCATGTTTGTAAAGCTATCACCTTGACTTTGTGCATAGAAAGCTATGAGCTTCGATTTAAAATTTTGCATAAAGCAACATAGAAACTCTCATAACCCTTATGTTATCTAGCATATGATGTTATATGCGAATCACTAGCTATCATCCTATGTCATTTATGACCATGTTTCACCTATTTTGCTAAAGTTTGATATCATGCATGTTTTGAGGCTTATAATGTAATATGCAAGTTTATGAACACATTTGCCTCATATGCCACCATGTTTAACTTGTGGCCAAACCTTATTAATTATGCCATGCTTCTAAAGTTCCCTCTTTGAGATCTATTTGCGTTTATGCGAACTTACATGCGATGGGGATACGTTATGGGTAAACTAAAATGACATAAAATCATGACTTGAAAGATGACACGAAATATGACATGTGATTATGCTTGGAACATGAACATGAACTTGGACATGACTTCTAGAAAACATGAGAATGGCCAACTCGAGGTTGGGTTGAGTTTGTAGCATAAATCTACCCGGAACCGACCGGCTTAACTAGTGGCTACAAGCAATATGACCCAATGTGAGTAGTTGGTCATGTCGCACTTGAAACCCGAGGTTAGACTAAGTTGTGGTGTAAAGCTACCCGGACCCGCCCGGCTTAACTAGTAACCACAACAAGGTCTAATGTGAGAGGTTGGGTGCATTAAATTAATTAATGCCACATGATAGGGTTAAGTCATGGACCACTTGAATACTTAACCAATTAAACACGATGGGTTGATAAGGTTAAGTCATGAACCTTGGGTACACTTAACCGACTTGATTAGATAGGGTTAACCACGCTTAACCCATTAGAAACCCTAGTTACGTGGTCCTTTTCACCAGTAACCCTCTTGGTTGTATCATGATACCCTAGGGACTAGACTAGGGTGGGGCACGATTACTGGGCTGACATGTAAGCGACCAAAACGACGGATGAGTAAGTGCGCCGGTGTAGGTTCAGGCGGACTATGGTCGTGCACATAGTCCGGAGTTGAAGAAGCAGACACGGGCACCAGTAGGTTTAGACTGTGCGTGCTTGATGTGTGTTCGTGGTTGGCACCCTAGGGCTTGATACACCCTAGGGTGGACCTAGCACAGTTTGACTACACTTCGTGATTGGGCCATATGACACCGACACTTGACGAGTTAGGCTTTTAGGGAGCCGATCGACTAAGACCGCGTTGTTGGACCTTGATTTAGGTCATCTCGTGATATTGGGCCAAGATTGGGCCAAGGGGTCACTTCTTGTTTATACTTGACATGGGTTGGAATACTAGTACACTTGGTGCAAAACTTAACCTTGTATATGCGGTGCCACACTTGATCTATCTTGTTAACTTTTCACCATGCCAGTTATCATCCTATGTTTCATCTCTGTTTTACATGTCCAGTTAACTTTATTAGTTTTTATACTAATAGTAGGTAGGACTTACCAGTCTTTTGACTGACCCATTTTCTTTTGCCTCTTTTCTTTCGTTCCCCCCCCCCCCCAGGTTTACAGGGTGGGATCACTAGCACCTAGCTTGGATCTTTAGCTACTTTTCTGGATAGCTCATGTACGGTTTGGACTTGAGCATGCTATGGCTTTATTCTACTTTGGGGATAGTTACTTTATGTTTTTTTCCCAGTTTTCAGTTTATGTTTCTAGACTTTGTTTTGTGGGAAAATAATGACCAAGTACTTTGATGTAACTTGACTGTGGTTTTGAAATGTTAGTTTTTACCCGCTGCTTTATTTACTCTGCTTTTACTTATATGTTCTGTCTTGTGATATCTGCATGCATGTTTACCTCGTTTAACGTCCCTCCAAAGCTAATGCGCTTGTAAGAGTGACATTGGCGGAGGTGGGGTGTTACATTTGGTATCAGAGCATAAGGTTTTACTAGACCGGACAAAAGTTTTAAAAACCCTTTTGGAAAACTATTTTCAAAACCAATTAAGTATTTTCCAAGAAAAATCTAGTTTATTTTAAAAGGCTATTCCCCAAAAGCCATTAGCACTATCCTTTGTTTCCTCGTTCTAAATCTATCTTTTCCTCTTTTTTCAGCATGGCCGATCTTAACCTTCCCGAGGGAGTAACCATTCCCGGATCATTCCGGAGGTACTTGGAAGCTAGGGCCAACGATGTGGGCCCAACAAACACTCCCACCGTAACTGAGGTTCCTCCTCCTCCTCCTCAGCATCCACAAGCAGATTTCGCAAAGGTTTGCAAAGACTTTAAGGCGATGGGTGGCAAGAATTTTATTGGGACGGAGACTTTTGTTGAGGCGCGAAATTGGTTGAAAGAAACCGAAGATCTCTTCGCCATCTTTGATGTGGAAGACCGTAGAAAAGTTCTGTTGGCAGTGTGGCTATTGAAAGAGGAAGCTGCTTATTGGTGGGAGGTCACCAACGCTACTAGGCCTATAGAGACTTGGGCCGACTTTGGGACGAGGTTTGGGCTTAAGTTTCTATCATCTGCTGAGGCGAATCTGCAATTGGAGAAGTTTATATCTTTGAAGCAAGGGGACATGACAGTGAGGGAGTATGTGAATAAGTTTAACCAGCTTGCTCGATTCGGTTTGGACATGGTTAATACTCCCCAGAAGAAGGCTTTACGCTTTGCACGAGGGTTGAATGAGCCATTACAAGGTTTAGCCATGTCTCATATACCCATGGGGGCCACTTTTGAAAGCCTAGTGGACATGGCATTGCTTCAAGGAGACGATAAGAATGGCAAGAAAGAAGTCAAGCCTAATGAGACTCAAACCAAGAAGACGGACTCCAAGTGGGGAGGAAATCAGAGCAATCAGAACAACAAGAACAACAAAGGTAATAAGGCCAACAACAACAAGGCAAAGGACCCAAGAAAGTGCAACTTCTGTGGGATTGTTGGGCACATAGCCAAAGATTGTAGGAAGAAGAAGAGGAAGTTGGGCGAATGCTTTCATTGTGGCGAGACTGGACACTTTAGCAAAGATTGCCCCAAGAAGAAAGGACAAGGGAAAGGGCAGACTCAGCGTGCAGGACCTTCTGGAGGGCAAGTGCATGCTCTCAACACTGTTCCAATTCAGGACCGAGGTAGTATTTCTGTAGAAAGCCTTGTTTACATTTCTGATTTTCCTGTTCGCACGTTATTTGATTCTGGCGCATCGCATACTTTTATTTCTTCTGACATTGTTGAAAGTTTGCACCTAAGTACTAGTCTAGTTGAGGATCCCGTTAGTGTTTCAAATCCAATTGGGGGTTCCGCCCATCTATCTATGATTTGTATGGATTTGAGGATTTCTATCTTGACCGTAGAATTCACGTGTAATGCTTATGTTCTCGGGTTCACGGGATACGGGTTGATTTTGGGCATGGATTGGTTGTCCAGTTATGGAGCCATTCTCGATTGTGAGCATAGGGTGGTGAGGCTCATGACTCGCCTCGGTAATACCCTAGAGATTTCTTGCAACCCGCTGGATCCCGTCATGTTATGTTATCTTGAATCTCTTGACTCGTCCATCGATGATCTGCAATCTGTAAGGGTGGTCCGAGAATATCCTGATGTCTTTGAAGAGGTTAAGGGGTTACCCCCTAAACGAGAGATAGATTTCCGCATTTATCTTGTTGATAATGCCAAGTCAGTTTCATTGCCCGTTAGGCACATGGCCCCGCGAGAAAGAAGAGAGCTCAGTAAGCAAATCAAGGAGTTGCTTGAGAAGAATTTTATTAGGCGAAGCATTTCTGAATGGGGTGCTCCTGTGGTGTTCACTACTAAGGAAGATGGTTCGCTTCGTCTATGTGTTGATTATCGAGAGTTGAACAAGCTGACAAAGAAGAATAGGCACCCGTTACCGAGGATTGATGACCTCTTTGACCAGCTTGTTGGTGCTTCTGTTTTCTCTCAGCTCGATCTAGCCACCGGATTCCATCAGCTTAGAGTGGCTGAGGATAGTATTGATAAGACTGCATTTAGGACTCCAGATGGATTCTTTGAATGGCTTGTCATGCCATTCGGTTTGACTAATGCACCCGCCTACTTCGTAGACTTGATGAGTAGGGTGTTCAGGGAGTTCCTTAACAAGTTATTGGTTGTCTTCGTGGATGATATTCTGATCTTCTCAAAGGACGAGGAAGAACATGCTAGACATCTCAAGGAAGTGATGGATACGCTTAGAGCTCATCAGTTGAAAGCCAAGTTCTCCAAATCCCATTTTTGGAGAAGGGAAGTTCGGTTTCTTGGACATATAGTTTCTAAGCAAGGCATAGCGGTGGATCCCGCGAAAGTGGTTGCAGTTCAAGACTGGAAGACTCCTAGGAATGCAACCGAAGTAAGAAGCTTTCTCGGTCTGGCGGGCTACTATAGGAAGTTCATCAGGGACTTCGCTAAGATTTCAGCCCCTCTTACTAAGTTGACGAAGAAGAACTTAGTATTTGCATGGGACTTAGAGTGTGAGCTTGCTTTTCAAAGGCTCAAGAGGGCCCTTACTACAGCTCCAGTTTTAGCATTACCCGATGGCGGTAAGATGTTTACCGTATACACCGATGCATGTGGCACGGGGTTAGGTGCTGTTCTGATGCAAGAAGGAAGAGTGATATGTTATGGGGGTAGGCAACTTAAAGTTCATGAGAAGAACTATCCCACTCATGATTTGGAGTTGGCGGCGATCGTCTTTGCACTCAAATCCTGGCGCCACTATCTTCTAGGCGAAAGGTTTGAGTTATATACTGATCACAAGTCGCTCAAGTACCTCTTCTCGCAGAAAGATATAAATCTAAGGCAGCAAAGGTGGATGGAATTCTTGGCATCATATGACTTCGAGACAGCTTACACCCCTGGCAAGGGTAATGTTGTGGCAGATGCGCTAAGCAGAAGAAGGTTGACTTTGAGTCCCTTGTTTGTGGAGATGAAGAGCCTAGAGTTCTTGGCAACCTTTGATTTCACAACGGCTGTTGAGTCGATGACGGGTTCATTAGCATCTCTTGAGCTTAGACCTACACTTCTTGATCAAGTAGGGACTTCGCAGAAGGAAGACCCGCAGATAGTCGAGGTCATGGACAAGTTGATTCATGGTGAGACGTCTAGTCACCTTGCTAGATATACTATTGATGACAAGGGTTGGCTAAGGCGTGATGGAAGGCTATGCGTTCCATAATTGGGAGACTTGGTGCATAAAGTTCTCGAAGAAGCGCATCACTCGAAGATGACTATACATCCTGGAGGAGATAAGATGTATAGGGATATGAAGCGCATTTTCTTTTGGGCTGGAATGAAGAAGGATGTGGCAGAGTATGTTTCAAAGTGCATGGTGTGCCAACAAGTGAAAGCCGAGTCGAAGAAATCCGGTGGGCTATTACATCCATTGGAGGTCCCGCAATGGAAGTGGGAAAGTATCTCTATGGATTTTGTGGATGGATTGCCTAGGTCAAGGAAAGGGAATACGAGCATATGGGTCATAGTTGACAAACTTACGAAGAGTGCTCATTTCATTCCAGTGAAGAGCAAGAGGACCGCATCATGGCTAGCATCTGTTTATCTTCGAGAGATAGTGTGATTGCATGGAGTTCCTTCTAGCATAGTTAGCGATCGTGACCCAATATTCACTTGCCAGTTCTGCAATAGTTTGCAAGAAGCGATGGGTACGCGATTGAATCTAAGTACAGCCTATCACCCCCAGACGGATGGCCAAACCGAAACGGTGAATAGAGTGCTAGAAGATCTTTTGAGGCTTTGTGTGCTTGACTTTGGTGGTACTTGGGAAGACCACCTTCCTCTTGTAGAGTTTGCTTATAATAATAGCTATCAAGCTAGCATAGGGATGGCACCATTTGAAGCTTTGTATGGGAGGTCGTGTAGGTCACCATCTTGTTGGTGGGATACAACGGATAGACTTATGCTTGGGCCCGATATGATATGGGACTCCTCCAAGAAAGTTGAATTGGTGAGAAGACGGATGAAAACGGCCCAAGACAGGCAGAAATCCTATGCTGACAAGCGAAGGACAGATTTGGAATTCGAAGTTGGAGATATGGTTTTCGTGAAGGTTTCTCCTTTGCGTAATGTGGTTCGTTTTGGAGCAGTTGGGAAGCTGGCACCAAGGTTCATAGGACCCTTCCCTATCATAGAGAGAATTGGGAAGATGTCTTATAAGGTGGAATTGCCCGAGAAGCTGGCCGGAGTACATAATGTCTTTCATGTCTCGCATCTCCGAAAGTGCCTACATGAGTCCGCTGAGGTGGTTGAACCTAACATTCTTGAAGACGTGGAGATAGAGAAAGAGGCAACCTTGAGGAGAGCACTGATTCGTATCTTGGGAACGACGATCAAGAAGCTAAGAAATCGAGAAGTCAAATTGGTGAAGGTTCAGTGGAGTGAGGCCGAACAGGATGCAACTTGGGAAACCGAGGAGAAGATGCGTGGGCTTTATCCATTTCTTTTTGAGGGTACATTCTCAATCTCTTTTCCTAGTTAGCATATCTTTCTTTTGCTATCCATGTTTATCTTGTTGTCTCGTTAAACTGGTCATGAGAACCTTAGGTAGAAACCCTTTGGATGAAACATGTATTTGAAACATGTTATGCTTGATGTTTGCAAGTGGTTGCAAGTGATTGCAAGTGGATACTCGTGGATGCATGATACACATTAGGCACTAAGATCGGCTCACACACTTTCATATTGCATATGCATGAGTGCTTATACTTATTCATAGATGAAACTTGTTATTCTATCACGTGGATGTTGCATATGGATGAACATTATGTGCACTCATGTAGATATTATAAATCATGCAAGGAATTTGCATACATATGGACTCATTTCACTAACATACTTTGCATTAAGGAGGTTTACTGAATCAGTAACTGCCTGATTTTCGCATTAGATAAGTACATGTACACACACCTTTCGCATATGAACATACAGCATTTAGAATCTTTTAAGGACAATGACTGCACGTGGATGATGTTTTGAGTAGATGGATGATGGATGGTAGGATATGTTCTTCCTAACTTGAAGATTTCGGGGACGAAATCCTTTAAGGAGGGGAGAATGTAACAACCCGTATTTTTAAATAACATGTTATAACATAAACCAAGGCAGAATTAAATGATAAAATCTGAATCAAGGGAAACGGGCCATGCCATTGCATTCGTCTCGGAAAAATACGTGAAATAGAGTCTGAGTTTTCGAAAATCGGAGTCCGTATGACCAAGTTATGGCCCGTCAAAGTTTTCAGAAAATTTCAAGTTCAAATACAGTTCAAACTTGAATTCAGAATTCAAATTCAGCCAAGTAGAACAGGCGGGAAAAATTCCCGCCACCCCCAAGTCGACTGGGGGGTCGACTTAGGAGTCGACACACCCCAGGTGGTGTCGACTGCCCAGTCGACACCCTTGTCGACTTGGGTGGTCGGCCAGTTTGGCCTGGGTGCACCTGACTTGTTCCTCAAGACATGTTTGGAGGCTTGTGACGGATTTTAAAGGCTCAAATCTGAATTAGGGTTAATCCTATGGCCTAAACTAACCTAAACTTCTATAAAAGGACCCTAATACCTAGCCTAAACCATCATAAATCAATCCTACAACTAGATTATGCCAAAATGTTTAATCATGGCCTCCACCCTCTTGTCATAGTCTCCATCTTCATTCATATAAGAGTTTCTAAGCTTGTTTGAGAGTTTCTAAGTTTGATTCAAGGCCAAAGTTCAATCTTTCTTCATCAAAGCAAGGATCTTCTTCTTATTTCTCAAGGGTTTTTCATTGGAGCTTATTATTTGGGGGTTTTTAGAGTTGCTAGTGGCTTCGTCTCAATCTTATTTTATTTTATAAGTCTTCATAGCATTGTAAGCCCTATTCTACTCTTAGATTCTAACTATGAAGTTAAATATGACATGTTGCAAGTTTGAGTTTGGGCCTAAGTATGATTTGTGCTTTGATTATATCATGTTATGCATAGATTTATTCCATGCATGTTTGTAAAGCTATCACCTTGACTTTGTGCATAGAAAGCTATGAGCTTTGATTTGAAATGTTGCATAAAGCAACATAAAAACTCTCATAACCCTTATGTTATCTAGCATATGATGTTATATGCGAATCACTAGCTATCATCCTATGTCATTTATGACCATGTTTCACCTATTTTGCTAAAGTTTGATATCATGCATGTTTTGAGGCTTATAATGTAATATGCAAGTTTATGAACACATTTGCCTCATATGCCACCATGTTTAACTTGTGGCCAAACCTTATTAATTATGTCATGCTCCTAAAGTTCCCTCTTTGAAATCTATTTGCGTTTATGCGAACTTACATGCGATGGGGTTACGTTATGGGTAAACTAAAATGACATAAAATCATGACTTGAAAGATGACACGAAATATGACATGTGATTATGCTTGGAACATGAACATGAACTTGGACATGACATCTAGAAAACATGAGAATGGCCAACTCGAGGTTGGGTTGAGTTTGTAGCATAAATCTACCCGGAACCGACCGGCTTAACTAGTGGCTACAAGCAATATGACCCAATGTGAGTAGTTGGTCATGTCGCACTTGAAACCCGAGGTTAGACTAAGTTGTGGTGTGAAGCTACCCGGACCCGCCCGGCTTAACTAGTAACCACAACAAGGTCTAATGTGAGAGGTTGGGTGCATTAAATTAATTAATGCCACATGATAGGGTTAAGTCATGGACCACTTGAATACTTAACCAATTAAACACGATGGGTTGATAAGGTTAAGTCATGAACCTTGGGTACACTTAACCGACTTGATACTTGATTGGATAGGGTTAACCACGCTTAACCCGTTAGAAACCCTAGTTACGTGGTCCTTTTCACCAGTAACCCTCTTGGTTGTATCATGATACCCTAGGGACTAGGCTAGGGTGGGGCACGATTACTGGGCTGACATGTAAGCGACCAAAACGACGGCTGAGTAGGTGCGCCGGTGTAGGTTCAGGCGGACTATGGTCGTGCACATAGTCCAGAGTTGAAGAAGCAGACACGGGCACCAGTAGGTTTAGACTGTGCGTTCTTGATGTGTGTCCGTGGTTGGCACCCTAGGGCTTGATACACCCTAGGGTGGACCTAGCACAGTTTGACTGCACTTCGTGATTGGGCCGTATGACACCGACACTTGACGAGTTAGGCTTTTAGGGAGCCGATCGACTAAGACCGCGTTGTTGGACCTTGATTTAGGTCATCTCGTGATATTGGGCCAAGATTGGGCCAAGGGGTCACTTCTTGTTTATACTTGACATGGGTTGGAATACTAGTACACTTGGTGCAAAACTTAACCTTGTATATGCGGTGCCATACTTGATCTATCTTGTTAACTTTTCACCATGCCAGTTATCATCCTATGTTTCATCTCTGTTTTACATGTCCAGTTAACTTTATTAGTTTTTATACTAATAGTAGGTAGGACTTACCAGTCTTTTGACTGACCCATTTTCTTTCGCCTCTTTTCTTTCGTTTCCCCCCTCCCAGGTTTACAGGGTGGGAACACTAGCACCTAGCTTGGATCTTTAGCTGCTTTTCTGGATAGCTCATGTACGGTTTGGACTTGAGCATGCTATGGCTTTATTCTACTTTGGGGATAGTTACTTTATGTCTTTTTCCCCAGTTTTCAGTTTATGTTTCTAGACTTTGTTTTGTGGGAAAATAATGACCAAGTACTTTGATGTAACTTGACTATGGTTTTGAAATGTTAGTTTTTACCCGCTACTTTATTTACTCTGCTTTTACTTATATGTTCTGTCTTGTGATATCTACATGCATGTTTACCTCGTTTAACGTCCCTCCAAAGCTAGTGCGCTTGCAAGAGTGACATTAGCGGAGGTGGGGTGTTACATAGTTAATACTAATTTATGTATACTTTTAAAAGATTTATAATTAACGTGTCCTAACCTACCATGCCATAAATTAACAGAATCAACAGTATAAGCAGAAGATTTCTTTATTAGATTCAACTTAATCATGCTGTTACAAGAATATCCTTGTCCAATAAATTTGTTGTTCTTGGACAACACTAACTTATCAGACTCATACACCATCTTGAATCCTCCTTTGTTAAGAAGGTATTCAGAAACCAAATTCTTACACATATCAGGTACATAAAATACATTGACTAATGTAAGAACTTTCTCAGAGGTGAATGTAAATTCAGTTGTGCCTTTTCCCAGAATTTTGCTTGCTACTTTGTTTGCATCAGTAATTTCGTTCGATTCTCCATTATTTTCTTCGTAAGTCTTGAACAGATTACGATCTTTGCAAATATCAAAGATTTCTCCAGTATCGAGCCACCAATCATTATAAATGCCACTAAAGGAGTTCGCCTCTTGTACAACCGCCACAAGCTTTTCTTCGACCACATTCTCTTTTTGTTGTTTCTTCCGAAGATGATAGTCTCGGGCATAGTGGTCGGGTTTGTTACAATAGTAACATGTTCCCTTCCTTTTGTTGTTCTTGGAGTTTTTCTTCTTAACCTATGTCTCGTTCTTAGGCTTTAACCTATCAGTAATTTCAACATTATTCGCCTTAGATTGAGACTCAGTTTTGCGGATTATCATCTAGTTCGCGTTTATGAGAATCCTCTTCAATACAAAGATAACGCTGTAAACCATCTAAATCATAATCCGTTTCCACATGTTTCTATTTTATTTTATAATCATTCCAAGCATACAGGATTCTCAAGATAATAACTCCAACAACAAAAGATTCAGGAAGATCAATTCCGGCGTCTTTAAGTTGATTCACCAACAGTTAGATTTCACTTACTTGTCCAAATATGAACTTGTTGGTGACCATTTTGAAATCCATAAAATTACAAATAAGAACTTTTTATTACTTGCCTCGGATATGCGATACTTGCTCTCCAACTGTAACAACTCGGAAAATCTGAGCCAGTTTAAAATTTTTATTTTGGCGAATTTAGCGAATTTTGAATATTTAAAATAGATTATTTTAAATAATAACGACGAGAAATTTATTTTGAATATAATTCGAACGTATATATTTATATACGTCGTCGTTAGAATATAATATTTTATTTTAATTATAAAAGGAATTGAAAATGGCGCGGTAGTTTGATAATTTGATTTCAAACTTCAATTGAATATACCGGGTGCAAAGTAAACCGAAATTTAGCGAAACCAAAAATAATAGAATCCATTTGAGAATATCTTTCCAACAAATCCGAAAAATCAAAATTTTATAGCGGGAATCAAAAGTTATGCCCAAATGAATTTTCAGAATAGTCGCTATGGAATTTTTGGCCCTTAAAAATAGCCATTTTGCAAACGACCTCTGATTTCGACGAAACCACTTTTGTTGGATCCGTGTTGTCAAGTTATTGCAAGGTTTCAATTTTCGTAATTTTTCGATTCAATATCTGAGCGTGGCAAAGGAAAACGCGTTTGACCAGTTTCAGTTGATTTTAATCGACTGGAAAATGGCCATTTTTCAAACGATCTCAGAATT
The DNA here is from genome assembly GCA_030737875.1 of Allium sativum. NCBI lineage: Eukaryota > Viridiplantae > Streptophyta > Magnoliopsida > Asparagales > Amaryllidaceae > Allium > Allium sativum. Next base: position 375,563,431 of record CM060920.1, read on the forward strand.
TGACGAAACTAGCTTTGTTAGGACCATATCGTCAATACGAAGCTAGAAAATATTTTTCTGGAATTTTTCGAGTTAGTATGTGACGCGAGTAAATTGAAATGTACGTTTCAAATTCAATATATAGAGTTATGTGTTGATGTTGACGAAAACTGATCGAAACAATCGAATCAGCTTACGATACATATCCCATTGTGTTCGGAATGGGGGTAATTAGCTATGGACGACAGGCGGTGGGCCTCGTTTCGAGTTCGAAATAAAAAGTTGCTTTTTGGGGGTTATAAAATAAAATAAAATAATTAAATATAAACATTTCCCCCATCCTCCCCCTTAGTCAACGGCACCCTTCCCCTTTGGATTTTCAAAACCCGATTCATAGAAAAAATAAAAAAAAAAGAAATTGAAAAGGGGAAAACCGCACCTCCTCCACCTTGTTCGTCGCGCCGCCCAAGCCATACGTCGCCGCCCTCTAGTTCATCCCCTCCGGCGATCGATGATGATCCTCCCCTTCTTCCCCTCCGCTTCCCTCTCTTCCAATCAAAACGCGCAACCCTCCCATCCACTTGGTCCACCAACGCGCCATCGAGGATCGCCCTCCCCTCCGTCAGCACAAGCTCCGCCCCCTTTCTCCGTTCAGACCTTGCAACCCCTCCCTCCTTCATGAAAACTGAGCCACCACTGCTTGGACCCGACGCCTTGGCCCACCCCCATCCGCACAACCACCTGTAAACCTCCGGCGACCCCCCTGGTTCGACCTGAAGCTCCTGCGCCCTTCGCCCCCTTTCCGGTCGTCCAAACCAATAAAGGTGCGGTTTTTATATACTCTCTCTTATGCTTTTTGGAGTAGAAAGGATAGGATTTTTGGGGTGGAGCAGATTGAATTTTTGAACTAGGATTTTTACAGTGAAAGGTTTGATCTTTATTTTTATTTTATTTTTGAAAAGCTTTAGTTTTGATTTGAAAAACTATAATTTTTGATGTGTTTAAAACAAAGAAAAGGTTGAATTTTAAAACAAGAAAGGTTAAAAATGATAATTTTTATAATATAGAAAGTTAAAAATATAATTTTTATATTAGTAAAGGGTTAAAAATAGGATTTTTGTATTATAAAAATAATAAAAATATGATTTTTATCAGATGTGAGATATAAAAATATAATTTCTATAAGGTAGAGAATATAAAAATACGATTTTTATAAAACTAGCGAAATAAAAATCTGATTTTTATTATATATATAGTGAAGTAAAAATGAAATTTTTATAGCGATAAAAATTCAATCTTTATATTAGTAGTAAAAATATATAAATATAATATTTATATAGAATGAAGCGCTGTAATAATATATGAAATAAAAATACAATTTTTATTTATTAAAATGAAGTGATAAAAATATAATTTTTATTTGAACAGCGTGAAAAGGACTAAATTGGAATTTCAACCGATCTAGACGGTTCAGCAGTTCAACAGCAAAGCACGGCGGAGTGGAACCCTCTGTGAGAACTCCTCACCTTTAATTTAAATTTCCAGTTAAAATACATACTAGGATGCAGACGGTGTTTAGTAGCACCCGACACCCGTCGTCCACAGACCATGGACGGCTTGTATGCTTGTTTGATGTGTTGTGAAATTTGTTTGTGATGTTGATGTGAAATCGATAATAAAATATTCATGTGTTGAAATAAATTAATTATCGTTAAAAATATAATTATTAACGTGAATATGAATATAGTGAATGTGAACAAATAAATATTCATTTACAAACCGGACGGTTTGTTTATGTACACCTATTTGAAGGATATTGATTGGGACGATAAATTTTACACATCGCCCAACTGCACAAATAAAATCTGTGTTTGATTGTTTGAAACCCCATACGGGTATTGGGATGATATTTGGCGTACACTAATCCCAAATATTTAGTTGTAATCGATTGATTGACAGACTGTGTAAGCGTTAATTATTTATATTTGATGCTTATGCAGTTGTGTAATGCACTTTGGAAAATGGTTGATTATTTGTCGTTACTATTATATACATGTGTTATATGGAATCCATGTAATTAACATTATATGGTAATTGATTGGGCCTCATTCCAATTTAGAAAATAAAGAATATTAACAAATATAGGTTCATGTGTTGACCGTACTCATTCGTTGAGATTAGTCATGTATTGAACGAAATATTTTAACAATAAAATTTACATCTTTATCATATATAAAATTAGAAACTAACTCGAAAATAGATAAGATGAGTGATCTCTTGGATATTGATCTGATGTTGGTTTCGGCCTTCGGGGTTAATATTTAGGGGATCGTTCTCTTACTAATTTACGGTTGGAGTCTGATTAGAAATTAAACGATAGAAATCATAATTTTATAAAATATATTGAATAACAAAAATAGTCACATGTGGACAGTACTCATTTGTTGAGATTAGTCATGTGTTGACAAACATTTGTTGAATAGAATAACGAAGTTATTGAAAAATATAAAGCCGTGTTGATTAGAGATGCGCTATTTTGACGCGAACGATATTTATATCGATTATATTCGTTTTTATAATGAATATTGAAAAGAGATTTAAAAATCGAATATTAAAAAAAAATGAATTCGAATTGAATTGAATAGGAAATGAATTCAAATTTAATTGAAAATTGAATTGAATTGAATAGGAAACGAATTCGAATTGAATTGAATAGGAAACGAATTCGAATTGAATTGAATAGGAAATGAATTCAAATTGAATTGAAAATTTAATTGAACTGAAATGAATTCAAAACGAATTATATGGAATATTCAATTTTGATTCGAAATTGAATAGGAAGTTGAATTTGTTTTGAAAACGAATTTAAAACGATTTATAAAATTCGTTTTAAAAGGAAATCGATGAAATATATAAAATATATATATTATATATATAATGGCCTGAATAGAACGCGCCGCGCCGCGGCAGTTCGTGAATTTCGTCCATTGACTTCGAATTGACATTACGGGAGATCCGACCGTCGGATTCTCCTGAAACCGGAACCGTTGGGTTCGTATCGAAAAGAGCTTTGTAACGAATATTAGAAATTTGAAATCTAATGGTTGTATTTGGAATTATGTCCAAATCAATTTTGAAAAAGGTCGCTGTAAGTGCAGTTCGATGGCTGTTGATGGAAATCGACTGTACGGGCCTTGATAAAATTATTAAAAATATCTATAATTTGTGTAAAATCATAAGAAATGATTTGTGAAGAATTAGGATGAAAAACTCCATATTTGAAAAGATAAAAATAGGTTTTTATCGAAATGAACTAGTTTGAACTAGAATTAAAATCAATTTATTTTTGAAATAAATAAATTGAATTTGAAAGTGGTTTTGAAAATAACCAGAATTTACAATATATGAATTGGAATGGATTTGAATCGAAATTATCTTCGGAATATTTCGATGTTGGATTTCGTGATTATACAGATAAGGTTGTGGAAATTTGAAAGATATATTAATATCGTTATTTCCAATACGATATTTGTTGGTCGTAGAATTTGATATTGAATATAAGCCGATATATTTTCTATTCAGAGCCTTGTATTTAATATCAAATGTGATTTGGGTTTGTCGTGAATGGTGTCTTCATTAACACTGTTCTTAACCCCAGTGGAGAAAAAGATTAAATCTTTTTATTTAGATTTAATGAAGTGTACCAATTAAATAATATTTAATTGGAATCGAATTGGTATTGATTTTTGGGTTTATCGTGAGCGGTGTTTTGAATAACACTTGTTCTTTAACCCGATAATTAATGCCATGTGATTTTGGGTTGTCGTAAACGGTATCTTCAATAAAACTGTTCTTAGATCCAACTGAGTTAAGAAAACCAGAAACTAACCGGAGATTAGTTAAGTCGAATGGTTTCTTGGGTATTGATCTGATGCTGGTTTCGGCCTTCGGGGTTAATATTTAGGGAATTGCTCACCTGCTATTTTACGGTTATGGGCTGATAGAATGGAATATGACTTTGGGTTTATCGTGAACCGTGTTTTAAATGACACTGATTCTTTAACCCAATTAAAGATTAAAACTAAGTGGAGTTTTAATGAATCTTTAATTAGATTGAAAAGATCGAGAATGGAGTATCGCCAGTTTTGCTCCAGGCGATAGTTAAATCTTTAACTAGATTTGAACGTGAAATGGTAATTAATATTTACCGATAAAACCGTGGTGTTAGATATGGAGTATTACCAGTTTTGCTTTGTGGGATAAATAGGTTGGGATTGGGAAATAAAATAAATAATTACTTCGGTGTGGTTCGCTAATCCCGACTAGTTTGGAAAACCATAATTTGGTTTGAAACGATATCCAAAGGAAGATTAAAGAATAAATTGAAAAGAATTTATCTTTGATAAAATTAATGGGAACCTTTCCCTAAGGATGTGAATATCAGAATAAAAGAATATCCTGAATTGGAATGAGGCATATGTTGTGTTTTTATAACATTCGTTTATTATATACGCGTGTTATTCAGAAAGGCCGGGTTTATACCCATTCTGAATAACTGATTCGACGATAAGTCGAAGAAGAAGACGGTGGTTGAAGACTAGAAGTCTTCACATCGTTTGGGTGATTACTGATGATCTTGATTGGGCTGTACACCCAAGATGAGGGAATCAGTTGGTGATCGTCCAGACGTACTTGGAGATCGATGGATATGCGAGGAAAATGCCTCCGGTTTCGTTCAGACCCAGAACGGACTTGTAAATGGACTATGTGTCTGACATTGGATTTTATTCTGTGCTGATTGATCTCTATTAAATATACATCTATTTGGCGACGGAGAATTTATTCTCTTGCTTAACGCCCTTCTCTGTGACGTACGAGCTCAGAGGTTGTATATCGATGGACATCAGTCGCTTGGAGTGAATTGCCATTGTGGCACGCGTAAGTGGTAAATTGATCAAGGCTTCTGTTGAAAAGCAAAGTCTTGTGGTTGATGATCAAAGCACGGCCTACGTGGTCCAGCTTTGTGTATAACGTGAATTCGCGAGCCTCACACCTCGGTATGAGTCAAAAACGGGATACGGACCGTTGGGAGAACACGACGTTTCTTTCTAGCTATGGGTGGTGTCAGTGCTTAAACTGGCTGACATTTATATATACTTTTCACCTTTGTGGTTGTTGGATGCGAGGCGCCTCGATTTTAGGTCTGTAAGGACCGAGAAACGTGTGTTCAGGAATAACTAATCCTCAAACGTAAGGGAGGACCGGCCCAACCGATCCAAGGGTTACCCAGAGTGTGTAGTCCTGAGGCATTTGCTAGAGTGTCTCGAAGCGGAGAGGAGCTTGCCCCTTGCCTCGACTCATGACGGAAATCCAATTTCCAATACGTGACTTGCGATTTTATTTGTAGAGCCTAGTATGGAGACATAGTAGCATGGGATACTATGCCGTCTATGATTGATATTTATGATTGAAGTTGTTTTGACACTTTATACTATAATAGTATCAAAATAATTTGTTTTAAACGTACCAAGCATGTTTGACTATTATAAGGGAAAACCCTATCCTCCGTCTTGCGTTGCATTGTGTGATGGGACCTGGGTCTTATAATAGCTTCATTTTTCGAAAAAGCATTGCGTTGTTTATTCTAAGCACTGGTATTCTTGGGAGGAAACCCGTTCCGTGTTATACGGCGTGGTCCCTTGAATTACTCTCTTTTAAAGTAAAGTTTAAATAACTGTTTTAGTTCTCACACCAGTCACATGACTGACCTGGAGTTTATTGTTTTAACCTAAACTCTGGGTGCCCCCTATTTTCGACACGGGCAGCTAGTAGTTTTGGTTTTGCAGATTTATATTCACAGGATCCTGATTTACAGCTGGAACGATGCTCGGAAAGCTCTGTATCCGTGTATTACTTTCAGTTGCGTTTTGTATTATTTTCTGCTGCTATGTAATTTATTGTAATCTCTGATATTTATCGAATGTATTTTATTCATTCATACTCTGTATATTCTTGTATTCTGATGGAATTGTTGTAATAAACAAGGAAATGTTCTTCCGTTTGCGTTCTATTTTGTCGTGTTCTCAAGGTAATCCGTGCTTACCTTGACGGGGAAGTTACGGGCTATCACAGTTGGTAGCAGAGCTTTGGTTTACAGAGCTCGAGACCAAGGCACATTAGAACCATACGAAAGAACTCATCAGATATTGGACTAGTAATATCCAAATAGAATGACTCGTTAGAGATGGGATCAGTAGTATCCTTGAACGAGTGTGAAGAGTATATTTTTCAAAAGAAAACAATTTTGTTTTGAAAATTTAAATTGTTTTATACGTATTTGAATATTTATTTATTTTGAATTTGGACAATCGAGTATATAAAGGTTTCGCGTATACGTGTCATGAACATATATTCGAAGTTTTAATATACTGGATAGATATAGAATCACATCCTAGTCGCCCGGAGATGGTACTGATAATTGTCATGACATCATCAGTATTTACGTTCGAGTGACGAAGGTGTGATATCTATATATTTCCATTAGACTGGTGTGAGAACCGAAATTACATAGATTTATTTGTTGTGATTTGGCATCAAAACATGATTTTCTATATATATATATATCAAATTATGAATTTGAAACGATAATCCACTAATTGATTGATGGTTGCGTTGTTTGTCTATTTGTTTGATAATTTTGAACCATTTAGCCAAACTGAACCAAATATTAAATTGTATTGAAAATTGGTCGCATGTGCTTACATATACATGTACTTACATTGAACAGGTCATAGCAAGGAGGCTAGAGCAAAGAAATAAAATTGTTTGCCCGACAAATATACATATTTACCATAATTTACTGTTTTGTTTGGGTGATGATGATTTTATGAGCCGATTAGCTAGCCGCTTGGCTTTTTCTTTTTCTTTTGAGTTGAAGAAGGCCATGGGAGGCTATATGAAATATCCCGAAGTCCCTGGTGCAAGGGAGGTTACGGCGAAATTTTTCGAAAATTTAGGGTGTTAGCCAAATTTTTGAGAAATTTGAAAAGTTCTTAGAAACTGAAAAGTTGAAGAACTTAAGCCGTAGCGAAAACAATGAAAGTTGAGTTGGTTTTTAAAACAACTTTCGGCTTCGTTCCTTTTCGGGGACGAAAATTTTTAAGTGGGGGAGATTGTAACAACCCGGAAAATCTGAGCCAGTTTAAAAATTTTATTTTGGCGAATTTAGCGAATTTTGAATATTTAAAATAGATTATTTTAAATAATAACGACAAGAAATTTATTTTGAATATAATTCGAACGTATATATTTATATACGTCGTTGTTAGAATATAATATTTTATTTTAATTATAAAAGGAATTGAAAATGGCGCGGTAGTTCGATAATTCGATTTCAAACTTCAATTGAACATACCGGGTGCAAAGTAAACCAGAATTTAGCGAAACCAAAAATAATAGAATCCATTTGAGAATATCTTTCCAACGAAATCCGAAAAATCAAAATTTCATAGCGGGAATCAAAAGTTATGTCCAAATGAATTTTCAGAATAGTCGCTATGGAATTTTTGGCCCTTAAAAATAGCCATTTTGCAAATGACCTCGGATTTCGACGAAACCACTTTTGTTGGATCCGTGATGTCAAATTATTGCAAGGTTTCAATTTTCATAATTTTTCGATTCAATATGTGAGCGTGGCAAAGGAAAACGCGTTTGACCAGTTTTAGTTGATTTTAATCGACTGGAAAATGGCCATTTTTCAAACGATCTCAGAATTTGACGAAACTCGCTTTGTTAGGACCGTATCGTCAATACAAAGCTAGAAAATATTTTTCTGGAATTTTTCGAGTTAGTATGTGACGCCAGTAAATTGAAATGTACGTTTCAAATTCAATATATAGAGTTATATGTTGATGTTGACGAAAACTGATCGAAACGATCGAATCAGCTTACAATACATATCCCATTGTGTTCGAAATGGGGGTAATTAGCTATGGACGACAGGCGTTTGGCCTCGTTTCGAGTTCGAAATAAAAAGTTGCTTTTTGGGGGTTATAAAATAAAATAAATTAATTAAATATAAACATTTCCCCCATCCTCCCCCTTAGTCAACGACACCCTTCCCCTTTGGATTTTCAAAACCCGATTCATAGAAGAAATAAAAAAAAGAAATCGAAAAGGGGAAAACCGCACCTCCTCCACCTTGTTCGTCGCGCCGCCCTCCAGTTCATCCCCTCCGGCGATCGATGATGAGCCTCCCCCTTCTTCCCCTCCGCTTCCCTCTATTCCAATCGAAACGCGCAACCCTCCCCTCCACTTGGTCCACCACCGCGCCATCAAGGATCGCCCTCCCCTCCGTCAGCACAAGCTCCGCCCCCTTTCTCCGTTCAGACCTTGCAACCCCTCCCTCCTTCACGAAAACCGAGCCACCACTGCTTGGACCCGACGCCCGGGCCCACCCCCGTCCGCGCAACCACCTGCAAACCTCCGGCGACCCCCCTGGTTCGACCTGAAGCTCCTGCGCCCCCTTTCCAGTCGTCCAAACCAATAAAGGTGCGGTTTTTATATACTCTCTCTTATGCTTTTTGGAGTAGAAAGGATAGGATTTTTGGGGTGGAGCAGATATGATTTTTGAACTAGGATTTTTACAGTGAAAGGTTTGATCTTTATTTTATTTTTGAAAAGCTTTAGTTTTTGATTTGAAAAACTATAATTTTAGATGTGTTTAAAACAATGAAAAGGTTGAATTTTAAAACAAGAAAGGTTAAAAATGATAATTTTTATAATATAAAAAGTTAAAAATATAGTTTTTATATTAGTAAAGGGTTAAAAATAGGATTTTTATATTATAAAAATAATAAAAATATGATTTTTATCAGATGTGAGATATAAAAATATAATTTCTATAAGGTAGAGAATATAAAAATACGATTTTTATAAAACTAGCGAAATAAAAATCTGATTTTTATTATATATATAGTGAAGTAAAAATGAGATTTTTATAGCGATAAAAATTCAATCTTTATATTAGTAGCAAAAATATATAAATATAATATTTATATAGAATGAAGCGCTGTAATAATATATGAAATAAAAATACGATTTTTATTTATTAAAATGAAGTGATAAAAATATAATTTTTATTTGAACAGCGTGAAAATGACTAAATTGGAATTTCAACCGATCCAGACAGTTCAGCAGTTCAACAGCAAAGCAAGCGGAGTGGAACCCTCTGTGAGAACTCCTCACCTTTAATTTAAATTTCCAGTTAAAATACATACTAGGATGCAGACGGTGTTTAGTAGCACCCGACACCTGTCGTCCACAGACCATGGACGGCTTGTATGCTTGTTTGATGTGTTGTGAAATTTGTTTGTGATGTTGATGTGAAATTGATAATAAAATATTCATGTGTTGAAATAAATTAACTATCATTAAAAATATAATTTTTAACGTGAATACGAATATAGTGAATGTGAACAAATAAATATTCATTTACAAACCGGACGGTTTGTTTATGTACACCTATTTGAAGGATATTGATTGGGACGATAAATTTTACACATCGCCCAACTGCACAAATAAAATCTGTGTTTGATTGTTTGAAACCCCACATGGGTATTGGGATGATATTTGGCGTACACTAATCCCAATTATTTAGTTGTATGCCGATCGATTGATTGACAGACTGTGTAAGCGTTAATTATTTATATTTGATGCTTATGCAGTTGTGTAATGCACTTTTGATAATGGTTGATTATTTGTCGTTGCTATTATATACATGTGTTGTATGGAATCCAATTAATTAACATTATATGGTAATTGATTGGGCCTCATTCCAATTTAGAAAATAAAGAATATTAACAAATATAGGTTCATGTGTTGACCGTACTCATTCGTTGAGATTAGTCATTTGTTGAACGAAATATTTTAACAATAAAATTTACATCTTTATCATATATAAAATTAGAAACTAACTAGAAAATAGATAAGATGAGTGGTCTCTTGGATATTGATCTGATGTTGGTTTCGGCCTTCGGGGTTAATATTTAGGGGATCGTTCTCTTACTAATTTACGGTTGGAGTCTGATTAGAAATTAAAGATAGAATCATAATTTTATAAAATATATTGAATAACAAAAATAGTCACATGTGGACAGTACTCATTTGTTGAGATTAGTCATGTGTTGACAAACATTTGTTGAATAGAATAACGAAGTTATTGAAAAATATAAAGCCGTGTTGATTAGAGATGCGCTATTTTGACGCGAACGATATTTATATCGATTATATTCGTTTTTATAATGAATATTGAAAAGATATTTAAAAATCGAATATTTAGAAAAAAACGAATTCGAATTGAATTGAATAGGAAATGAATTCAAATTTAATTGAAAATTGAATTCAATAGGAAACGAATTCGAATTGAATTGAATAGGAAACGAATTCGAATTGAATTGAATAGGAAATGAATTCAAATTGAATTGAAAATTTAATTGAATTGAAATGAATTCAAAACGATTTATATAGAATATTCAATTTTGATTCGAAATTGAATAGGAAGTTGAATTTGTTTTGAAAACGAATTTAAAATGATTTATAAAATTCGTTTTAAAAGGAAATCGATGAAATATATATAATATATATATATATTATATATATATAATGGCCTGAATAGAACGCGCCGCGCCGCGGCAGTTCGTGAATTTCGACCATTGACTTCGAATTGACATTACGGGAGATCCGTCTGTCGGATTCTCCTGAAACCAAAACCGTTGGGTTCGTATCGAAAAGAGCTTTCTAACGAATATTAGAAATTTAAAATCTAACGGTTGGATTTGGAATTATGTCCAAATCAAATTTGAAAAAGGTCGTTGTAAGTGCAGTTCGATGGCTGTTGATGGAAATCGACTGTACGGGCCTTGATAAAATTATTAAAAATATCTATAATTTGTGTAAAATCATAAGAAATGATTGTGAAGAATTGGGATGAAAAACTCCATATTTGAAAAGATAAAAATAGGTTTTTATCGAAATGAACTAGTTTGAACTAGAATTAAAATCAATTTATTTTTGAAATAAATAAATTGAATTTGAAAGTGGTTTTGAAAATAACCAGAATTTCCAATATATGAATTGGAATGGATTTGAATCGAAATTATCTTCGGAATATTTCGATGTTGGATTTCGTGATTATACAGATATGGTTGTGGAAATTTGAAAGATATATTAATATCGTTATTTCCAATACGATATTTGTTGGTCGTAGAATTTGATATTGAATATAAGCCGATATATTTTCTATTCAGAGCCTTGTATTTAATATCAAATGTGATTTGGGTTTGTCGTGAATGGTGTCTTCATTAACACTGTTCTTAAGCCCAGTGGAGAAAAAGATTAAATCTTTTTATTTAGATTTAATGAAGTGTACCAATTAAATAATATTTAATTGGAATTGAATTGGTATTGATTTTTGGGTTTATCGCGAGCGGTGTTCTGAATAACACTTGTTCTTTAACCCGATAATTAATGCCATGTGATTTTGGGTTGTCGTGAACGGTATCTTCAATAATACTGTTCTTAGATCCAACTGAGTTAAGAAAATCAGAAACTAACCAGAGATTAGTTAAGTCGAATGGTTTCTTGGGTATTGATCTGATGTTGGTTTCGGCCTTCGGGGTTAATATTTAGGGAATTGCTCACTTGCTATTTTACGGTTATGGGCTGATAGAATGGAATGTGACTTTGGGTTTATCGTGAACCGTGTTTTAAATGACACTGATTCTTTAACCCAATTAAAGATTAAAACTAAGTGGAGTTTTAATGAATCTTTAATTAGATTGAAAAGATCGAGAATGGAGTATCACCAGTTTTGCTCCAGGCGATAGTTAAATCTTTAACTAGATTTGAACGTGAAATGGTAATTAATATTTACCGATAACACCGTGGTGTTAGATATGGAGTATTACCAGTTTTGCTTCATGGGATAAATAGGTTGGGATTGGGAAATAAAATAAATAATTACTTCGGTGTGGTTCGCTAATCCCGACTAGTTTGGAAAACCATAATTTGGTTTGAAACGATATCCAAAGGAAGATTAAAGAATAAATTGAAAAGAATTTATCTTTGATAAAATTAATGGGAACCTTTCCCTAAGGATGTGAATATCAGAATAAAAGAATATCCTGAGTTGGAATGAGGCGTATGTTGTGTTTGTATAACATTTGTTTATTATATACGCGGGTTATTCGGAAAGGCCGGGTTTATACCCATTCTGAATAACCGATTCGACGATAAGTCGAAGAAGAAGACGGTGGTTGAAGACCGGAAGTCTTCACATCGTTTGGATGATTACTGATGATCTTGATTGGGCTGTTCACCTAAGATGAGGGAATCAGTTGGTGATCGTCCAGACGTACTTAGAGATCGATGGATATGCGAGGAAAATGCCTCCGGTTTCGTTCAGACCCAGAACGGACTTGTAAATGGACTGTGTGTCTGACATTGGATTTTATTCTGTGCTGATTGATCTATATTAAATATACATCTATTTGGCGGCGGAGAATTTATTCTCTTGCTTAACACCCTTCTCTGTGACGTACGAGCTCAGAGGTTGTATATCGATGGACATCAGTCGCATGGAGTGAATTGCCAGTGTGGCACGCGTAAGTGGCAAATTGATCAAGGCTTCTGTTGAAAAGCAAAGTCTTGTGGTTGATGATCAAAGCACGGCCTACGTGGTCCAGCTTTGTGTATAACGTGAATTCGCGAGCCTCACACCTCGGTATGAGTCAAAAACGGGATACGGACCGTTGGGAGAACACGACGTTTCTTTCTAGCTATGGGTGGTGTCAGTGCTTAAACTGGCTGACATTTATATATACTTTTCACCTTTGTGGTTGTTGGATACGAGGCGCCTCGATTTTAGGCCTGTAAGGACCGGGAAACGTGTGTTCAGGAATAACTAATCCTCAAACGTAAGGGAGGACCGGCCCAACCGATCTAAGGGTTACCCAGAGTGTGTAGTCCTGAGGCATTTGCCAGAGTGTCTCGAAGCGGAGAGGAGCTTGCCCCTTGCCTCGACTCATGACGGAAATCCAATTTCCAATACGTGACTTGCGATTTTATTTGTAGAGCCTAGTATGGCGACATAGTAGCATGGGATACTATGCCGTCTATGATTGATATTTATGATTGAAGTTGTTTTGACACTTTATACTATAATAGTATCAAAATGATTTGTTTTAAACGTACCAAGCATGTTTGGCTATTATAAGGGAAAACCCTATCCTCCGGCTTGCGTTGCATTGTGTGATGGGACCTGGGTCATATAATAGCTTCATTTTTCGAAAAAGCATTGCGTTGTTTATTCTAAGCACTGGTATTCTTGGGAGGAAACCCGTTCTGTGTTATACGGCGTGGTCCCTTGAATTACTCTCTTTTAAAGTAAAGTTTAAATAACTGTTTTAGTTCTCACACCAGTCACATGACTGACCTAGAGTTTATTGTTTTAACCTAAACTCTGGGTGCCCCTATTTTCGACACGGGCAGCTAGTAGTTTTGGTTTTGCAGATTTATATTCATAGGATCCTGATTTACAGCTGGAACGATGCTCGGAAAGCTCTGTATCCGTGTATTACTTTCAGTTGCGTTTTGTATTATTTTCTGCTGCTATGTAATTTATTGTAATCTCTGATATTTATCGAATGTATTTTATTCATTCATACTCTATATATTCTTGTATTCTGATGGAACTGTTGTAATAAACAAGGAAATGTTCTTCCGTTTGCGTTCTATTTTGTCGAGTTCTCAAGGTAATCTGTGCTTTCCTTGACGGGGAAGTTACGGGCTATCACACCAACGCAATCCAGATGTCCTTTGAAGTTTCCAAGGTCCTATGAGCAGTGTAGACTGGTTAGACAATGCATTCAGAATTTGCCCTCTGCATAGAAAATCGTCCCCTTTGCGCTTTACATGTTTTTCCTTTAGAACATCATCTTCGTTATCGGTTTCCTCCGGTATTAATTCCAATCTGTCTTCCAAGATGTAGAACAATTTGACGGTGATCAGAAAGAACTTCATGGTATGTTGCCAACAAGTGAAATCTTCTCCATCAAATCACTCAAAACGAGTCAAATTCCGATTCATCACTTGTAGTGCGCTCAAAACTTCCATTGTTGAAAATATTGTCTGAAAATTTGTTGGGAATTTTACGGCTTGAGACAATTGTAGGAAGATGAATGCCATGCTTCAGACTTTAAGGATCTATTTAATAGATTCTTTTGGACAATAGTTCAACCCAATAGGTATAAATGGGTTATCGAACTATCGACTTTTAGGATTTAATAAGGCCTTAGAACAACGTAATCGGAGTAAAATTTTGTAAGACTTTAATCCGAATAAGAACATTCTGAATTTTGATAATTGATGATGCAAGTAGAACAAAGAATGTAGAAAAGAAGTAGAATCAACCCTGCAACACTCTACAAGTGCAGCAAATTCAAAAATTTGCAACACTCCTCAAGGTTATGGCAATAACAGCATTACGTATATCAAGAAGATGAAGTGTGGGAATAAGTGATTTATAACATCTCAATCTGCTATTATTTATGGGCAGTGAAGTGTCGCGACCATTTTCAACGGTCGCATCCGTTACAAATCGAAATGTCATGACATTTTGTTTGTAATGCTCGGATAACGTCGTAGATACGAACGGTAGCGTCTATTCATTTGAAACAGTTTAAAAATGTCGCTATTTCGTGCTGAGATTTGAAACTTCATTCGGGTCCATAACGGGCCGAAATCTATCTCGTTACAATTTACAAATTTTGTCCAAAAATATTGCTATCGGACCCGAGACCCGCAACCACACCCAGCCCAGTTCGGTTCGGTCGGACAGACGACGTCGACGGCGCGTGCGTGTGGTGGAGATCCATGGTCTCCTTCCTCACAACAAAGTAATCATTTAGGTGCCCTAAGGCCCCAACATCGGCTTGAGAATGTTACTCATATACTAGCATACCTTTTAATCCTCTACAATGTGGGACTAATCAATTTTCCCTTTTTTCTTCCTTCTTTCTTCCTTCAAAACAAACACTAAACCCCAAAAGCCATTTTAAAATTTAAAACGATCTCCCCCAATTTGCAAAATAAGAAAAATAAATAAGGTGGACTGCTGAATCACTAGTGTGACTTCCTACATACCCAAGTATGTAGTTCTAAGATCAAGTTTTGCATCATCGTGGAAACAACACATAAATGAAAGGCATATTTTGGAATTGAACCTTTACTTAGTGTAAACTATTCAAAGCTCTATCGAGATTCTATGGTGAACGAATCTTGAACCAAGTATCCCTTAATGATAAAATTGGAACAATCGCACATGTTGACTTCCTTAGTTAGAGTGTTATGTATTGCTCAACACGTTAGTGGCTATGTGCTTTAATCGTGGTTCATGAGTCTACTTTAGAAAGCAGCCTTACTTTCCTAGGAAAGGACCTGATTTCCATACTCATATTGGTAAGTCTCTAAGGTATTTCTGCGATACACCTTTAAAGTTTTCTAGGCTTATTAAGGACATTTATCCATCCTTTATTCTTGTAGAATCCAATATTAAATATTATGAGATTATTGATTTAGTGTTCCATAATCATACTCTTAACTTGCTGGTATGCATTGAACTTTGTCCATCCTTTTCAAGACACAAGTTGCATTTCAGTTAAGGATAATATATTTTCATTCAGTGGCCTTAGTCCCATTTCTTTTGACATTGTTGAAACCATTGCCTTTTGAAAACCTTTTGTAAGTGGATCAACCAAGGTTTTCTTCATTTCTACGTAGTCAACAGTTATAACTCTACTTTTGAGTAATTGTGTTACCATTTGACGTCTTAGACTCACATGTCTAGACTTTCCATTATATGTCTTATTAGAGACATTATATATCGTTGCTTGATTATCACAATTAATCAAGACCGCTGGAGATGGCTTCTTCCACAATGGGATTTCCATTAACAAATTCCAAAGTCATTCTGCTTCCTTACATGCATCTGTTAATGCAATCAATTATGACAACATAGTTGAGTCAGATATACAGGTCTGCTTCTTAGAAGCCCAAGACACAACAGCGCCTCCTAATGTAAATATCCATCCAATCGTAGACTTGGATTTGGATTCTACATTATTCCAGGTTGCATCACTATATCCTTCTATTACAACAGGATATCCTTTATAAGATAAACCACAGTTGATGGTTCCTTTCAAATAAGATAAAACTCTGGAAAAAACTTTCTAGTGTTCGAAACCTGGATTACTCGTAAATCAAAACAATACATTTATAGCATGTGCGATGTCTGGTCTAGTGCAATGCATAGCATACATAAAACTCCCAATATCACTAGAATACTACAGTTGAGAAATGGTAAGTCCAACGTTCATTTCTAATTTAATACTTGAATCTAAAGAAGTTGGTGCTGGTTTGTCATTATAATGACCATACATCTTTAGGAACTTCTCAGTGTAATGAGATTGAGTTAGTAATAACTCTCCCGCTTTTCTAATGATTTTAATTCCTAGGATTACATCAGCCTCTCCTAGATCTTTCATATTAAATTTAGGAGATAGAAACTTCTTAGTTTCATTCGCACAAGATATATTGGAACCAAATATTAGCATGTCATCAACGTATAAACATATTATAACATAACCATTGTTATCCGATTTGGTATAAATACATTTTTTTACATAGCAAGCGAGGTTAAATGGCCCTACCATTTTTATTAAAGAAAATTCAAAATACAAATACAATTAGACATTCAAATACATCTAATAAAAGAACGGACCAATACATGTTTAGTCGTAGAAACACCGCTAAATATCCTATTGTTCCGTTCCATACAGAGCAGATATAATGACTTCCTCAACAGTTTCAATAGAAGGCAACCACTAATCTTCTTCCACCTAGTGGACTTGTAGATGATGAACCATTCTTCAGCTGAGTTCGCCAGGGGACACTGCAAACCAAAATGCAGCAGCACATGCCGCCATACATATAAGGTGTATTCACATTCAAAAAACAGGTGCGATACAGTTTCAGGCAATCTCAAACAGAACATACAGTCATGATTGTCAATAATACCCATGTCCTTCAACTTCTTCCTTGTACGAATTCCATTTTGCAGTATTCTCCACATCTATAAATTATCTTTAGGAATTGAATTGGACATCCAAACTCTAGTAGACCAAGGAAAGAAAACATAATTATCCATAATAGCATGATAGACTTTACTGATGGCATGAGAATTCCCCTTCTAGTATGTATGTACATTAAAAGATGGAAGCACAGAGTTATTCAAATTCATCCAGACCGAATAAATTAAGGAGGAGCTACAGTGCGGCAAGCATAGAGAACCTTACTAACCACATTAGCCACAGAAGCTCCTTCATGAATTCCAGATAATCTCCTGTTGTTATAATCAATACATTTGGCTAAAATTTTACCTGAAGTTGCCCATGGATCAAACCAAAAGGAAACATGCCTTACAAATTTGAATCCACACTGGTATAGAGGAAGAAATAAATCCCTTTGCTTCAGCAACTTCCTCAATGACCAACTGCAGTCAAGCGGGATGTCCATAACCCAGAAGTGCTGATCTTTAATTAGGTTATCCCTGCACCAAGCCGCCCATAAATTCGATTCATAGTTAAACAACTTGTCAATTCTAAATGACATGGCAGCTCTATTCCAGAGTCTTAAGTTCATCACCCCAAGCCCATCACTTGCTTTATAACCGCATACCCTCTTAAAGGAAACATGAATTAGTTTTTTTAAGTATGGATTACCATGCCAAAGGAAAGGGCATAAGGCAAAATTAACCATATCAATAATTTTTGAAGGAAGAATGAAGAGTCTTGCATAGTATGAATTTGCCACCACCTTGACAATAACCAACCTAACAGCCATCGAAAATTTAGAGCAATGCCAAGATGAAATTCTGGAAATGATGCTTTCAAAAAGGGGCAAGCACTGGGAAGCCTTTAACCTGGAAGTACACAGCGGTGCACCGAAATATAGTTCATCATCCAGCATGGGTGAAAGACCAGAAGTCGCATACATTTCTTCTTTCATTCGAGGAGAGATACCCGTAGATTTTATTTTTGATTTGCTCCATCTATATCATATAGGTTTCACACCAAGAGGTAAATCAGTTAAAACCTAAGTTTGGTATAACATTATGGTGTTCATTTCATCATTAATAGCTTCTTTCCAGAAACTAGAATCTCTAGAACTCATAGCTTCAGAATAAGTTTTGGGAGCATCATCGACGTTCATTTCATATCTTGTCACATTAAGGACTTCGTCCTTATTTCCTTCTACGAGATATGTTATGAAGTCAGGACAAGAGTCCTTCTCTATTCTTGCTCTTTTAATTCTTTTGTGTTCAGTACTATTATCTGGTACCGACACTTCCTTGCTGTTTTGAGTAGGTGCAGATTCATCGTTATTGATATCGTTAGTCACAATTGGTTCCGGACTAGATGATCTCAATGGATTCTCAATAGGTTGATTTTCAAAGAATTCTACATCTACATATTCTATGACTTCTAAGGTGTCAAAAATAAGGAGCCTATAAGTTATACTATTAAGAGTATATCTTATGAAAACACATTTAAATGCTCTATTACCTAACTTTGGTCATTTAGGGTCTGGTTTTCGAACATATGCTGAGTAACCCTAAACTTTTAATCTAGTAAGATTAGGTTTTCTATTAAACCATAATTCGTAGGAGGAAATATTAAGTGGTACTCTTTGTAAAATGTAACATGCAGATAGCATAACGTCACCCCATAGGTTATAAGGTAAATTAGAACTTATTAGCCTGGCATTAACCATTTTGACTAAAATTATATTTTCCCTTTCAGCAACACCAAGTTGTTGTGGTGTATATGGGGTGGTACATTAGTGAACTATACCATGTTGTTTGCAAAACAAAGTAAATTCATTTGAAAAATATTCACCACCATGATCTAAATGTAACACTTTAATTTTAACTCCTAATTGTGTTTCGGCTTCCTCTCTGTAAATTTTAAATTTATCAAAAGCCTCATCTTTAAATTTTATTAGCTACACATATGCATATCTAGTATTATCGTCAATAAATGTTATATAGTATTGGTTACCACCAAAGGTGATATGACTTTTAAGTCACCCACATCACTATATACTAAGTCAAGCAGACTAGTTTTCCTTCCTATAGTTTTAAAGGATTTTCAGTGGATTTTTTCTTGAACACATATTTCACATTTAGAGATAGAATCGAAATCACAATCAGAAATTAATCCTAATTTATGCATATTTTTAAGAGATTTATAATTAACATGTCCTAATCTACCATGCCATAAATTAACTGAATAACAATATAAGCAGAAGATTTCTTTATTAGATTCAATTTAATCATGTTGTTACAAGGATATCCCTATCTAATAAATTTGTTGTTCTTGGACAACACTAACTTATCACTCATGCACCATCTTGAATAGGTATTCAGAAACCAAATTCTTACATATATCGGGTACATAAAATACATTGACTAATGTGAGAACTTTCCCAGAGGTGAATATAAGTTCAATTGTGTCTTTTCCCAGAACTTTGCTTGCAACTTTGTTTACGCCGGTAACTTCGCTGGATTCTCCATTATTTTCTTCGTAAGTCTTGAACATATTACGGTCTTTGCAAATATGAATGGTTGCTCCAGTATCGAGCCACCAATCATTATCAATGCCACTAATGGAGTTTACCTCTTGTACAACAGCCACAAGCATTTCTTCGACCACATTCGCTTTTTGTTGTTTCCTCCGAAGACGATAGTCTCGGGCATAGTGGCCAGGTTTCTTACAATAGTAACTAGCACCCTTCCTTTTGTTGTTCTTGGAATTTTTCTTCTTAAACTGTGCCTCATTCTTAGGCTTTAACTTATCACTAATTTCAACATTATTTGCCTTAGATTGAGACTCAGTTTGCAGATTATCATCTAGATCGCGTTTATGAGAATCGTCTTCAATACAAAGATAACGCTGTAAACCGTCTAAATCACAATATGTTTCCACATGTTTCAATTTTTTTTATAAGTATTCCGAAAATTCGGGAATCTCGAGATAATAACACCAACAACAAAAGATTCAGGTAGATCAATTCCAACGTTTTTAAGTTGATTCACCAACACTAAGATTTCACTCACTTGTCCAGCTATGGACTCATTGGCGACCATTTTGAAATCCATAAAATTACAAATAAGATTTTTTTTATTACTTTCTCTCCAATGCAGTACAGAGGTTCTTTGTAGTTTTCAAGGTCCTATGAGCGTTGTAGACTGGAGTAGACAATGCTTTCAGAATTTGCCCTCTACATGGAAAATAGTTCTCTTTGCGCTTTGCACATTTTGCCTTTAGAGCGGCATCTTCGTTATCGGTTTCCTTCGATATAACTTCCAATCCTTCTTTCAAGATGTAGAACAATTTGATGGTGATCAAAAATAACTTCATGGTCTGTTGCCAACAAGTGAAATTTTCGCCATCAAATCGCTCCAAATGGGTCAACTGCTGATTCATCACTTGTAGTGCGCTCAAACCTTCCATTGTTGAAAATATTGTCTGAAAATTTGCTGGGAATTTTGCGGTTTGAGACTATTGGAGGAAGATGATTGCCGTACTTTAGACTTTAAGGATCTATATAATAGATTCTTTCAGTCAATAGTTTAACCCAATTGGTACAAATGGGTTATCGAACTATCGACTTTCAGGATTCAATAAAGCCTTGGAACAACGTAATCAAAATCAAAATTTGTACGACTTTGATCCGACCAAGAACACTATGAATTTTGATAACTGATGATGCAAGTAGAAGAAAGAATGAAGAAAAGAAGTAGAATCAACCCTGCAGCACTCTACAAGTGTTTCCAATTCTAAAATTTGCAACACTTCTCAAGGTTATGGCAATGGCAGCGTGCAGCGTATAGGAAGAAGATGAAGTGTGGGAAAAAGTCATTTCCAACGTCTCAATCTGCTGCTATTTATAGGCAACGAAGTGTCGTGACCATTTGCAATGGTCGCTTCTGTTTCAAATTGAAATGTCGCACCCTTTCGTTTGTAATGCTCAGATAACGTCACAAATATGAACAATCACGTTTGTTCATTTGAAACAGTTTAACAACGTCGCTATTTCGCGCCTAGATTTGAAACTTAATTCTGGTCTGTAATGGCTCGAATTTTCGTACCCTTTGAGTTGACTTATTACACCATGCGTCTAACCCAAATTGCACAGAAATACGAATCATTAATAGAAAGAAATTCGAGGATGAGAAATAGAAAGAAAGAAAAATTATAATAGAAGAAAACGAAGAACACAAATCTCACAGTGGAGCGAAAAAAAATTATATAGCATAACTTTTGAAATACAAATCAACAACTGTATATATATACCATCATCAGAGCACAACAACTATTTCTGGAACAGTTATAAAAACCTATTTCCAGATACAACATACTACACAGCAGAAAATATGATAGTCTATAGCTAACTGATGAAGCCTCCTGCTTCCGGCCCCTCCAAGCGAATCTGAAACATCTCGACTACTTGACTGCCTGTACAAATTTAGGCACTCAGGAGTTAAGGGTAAAACAAAATAACATAAAACTCTAGGTCAGTCATGGGACTAGCGTGAGTAAACTGTAACAATTTGATTTAACTTTCAAAAATCTTTTTCAGAAGAAAAGATAATTGTAAGACCGATCCACACGTAAATACGAATGATTTCTACCTTACGATAACCCAAATAATTTTTGATATCAAATCCGTTGATATTACAATAGTGTCTAAATCAAATAAATAGCAATCTAGCAGAATGCTTGCATCTCACGCTCTATATACAATATAAAATCAAAAACCGTAGGGCGCTTATTGGAGAATGGATTTCCAACTATGACAAGGTATGAGACCACCTTCTGGTAGTTTATCTCTAGAGAGGAATACACTAGGTTCAACAAGAACATCTTGCAACCTAGCCGCACATAGCTGGCCACTCATTTAACTTGAGTGTATCGAGCATATTATCACCAACGGTTGTGATCAGCAACCATTACCGAAAGCATACAACAATAAATAGAATAAGAAGCAAATGGAATTTCCCTAGATCAGGTGATAATACCCCTAATGGGAATGACCCAATTGTCCTTGCTGCCTGCCCGATTTATGTCATTTCTCAGTTCATGAGGCTTGAGGACACAATTAACTTTCAGAACATCTTGCCATCATTTACTTTGAATGTCACATCGTCAGATCCGTCAAATCACTAATTGACATCCACAAATATACTCTGGGTGTTACTTAAGAGAATAAATTACCTGCCACCATAATTGGTATATTTGTAAAAAAACAACGTACATGACCATCTAGAAATATTTTGTCAGACATTCGTCTATATACGTTGTACTGGGATTGGACAAACCGAAGACACCATTCCATCAATCCATCTTGGGCAATTTCTACCTAGGATTAACTGAACAACCCATGTACTTTACTCCGTCTTCAATCATCTTCGAAATATTTTGATTCGCAATGCTTATGCCTATATGTAGTGGTTTTCAGATAATAAATCTGATCCCGGTCTCTCCGTATTGACAACGATGGTATAAAATAAACCAAAACTTTGATAATCGGTGATTTAACTATCAAAGGATCATCCATACAATCAACGGTCCTATTTCCAAATGGAAATTCTACCGAACAAGCATCAAACAACACTGGCCCCTTTAAATGAAGTTCTTATTAAATTATTAATTTCCCAACTTTCCATATCTTTCCAGATATTTCTTAAAACCCGTTTTCTTTCATGATTCTTGGAAAAACATTTCCATACACTAACTATTTATTTTCTATATTCCAAGAAAATATCTTTTATCACAATTGGAAAACATTTCCATATATTCATGAATTCTCATTTTCAATATTTAGAAATATACGTTATTAACATCTGGAAAACATTTCCATATACATTTCTTAACTTCTCGTTAACCCATTTCATTTCATTTTCTATACTTAGAAAATATCTCTGATTTTATTTGGAAAACTATTTTTCCCAAACCTTTTTATTGATTAAACTGATGTTATATAAAACATCATTATTATAACCCAACCTATTAATCTTTCATTAACTAACTGTACCATTAACTAACCCTTGCTATTGAACCTTAACTATTTCTCAGTCAAGCTGGGGTATAATTACCTCTCAAGCCTTAACCGAACAATATTCTTAACTTCAAAATAGTTAAAGTTCATAATTTCAAATAAATCATCACTTACACGACTCTCGGATTCAGTTTAACAATCCACTTCTCTTACGAAAATCAATGATTATAATAATAACATTATAATCCCTACTTCCGAAATATTTTAAATTAAAATATAACTTTCACACATTAATTTGAATAAATAAATAATAAATAATTTATATAATTAAATCTTGATTAAAATGGAAAGCAAAAAGTACCTCCTTAAATTCGATGGAATCGAAATTCAATAATGAACACTCTTTCGAATATTCTATATATGATTAATATTCCAAACTTCGGAATAAATCTACTATTTCAGCTCACCTCAAATTCTAATTTAAAATTATTTCCATCCGCAAAACATTTGCTTTCAAATCGTTATTCATTTCCAAATACGAATATCATTCCTTGAATAGAAATCTAGATTTGTTATATCAAATCAACTTGATTTTACTTGCAATTATCTTTACAGATTCAAATCTCGATTGTCAGGTCACATAATAAACCCTCATCATATTCTACTTCATTTATAAATTCTGTTAAAACCGCTACTGACACCTGTTTGTTTATATAAAACAAATCAATTTCCCTTTTTAAATGTATTCACAAGATATACATTCCATAATTTTGAAATCAACTTTGTTTGATTCATAAAATTCCCTTCTCCTTTAATAAACTTAATTCAAAATAATATTAAATTATCTCAAAACAAAATCCTATTTACATAGCTATAAATATTAAAATATTAGTTTCTTAACATATTTCATCTAATTTATAGATTCACACTAGATACAGTTTAAATATCTTTTCAGAAATAAATCATTTTAATAATATTCGACATAGTCGAATTCTAATTATAAATCCTTTGGATCTATCTCAATTTATATTCTAACTTTGGAACAAAACCCATCGTTTCCCTTTTGAAAATGATTTTTCATTTCCCTTTTCATTTAAATTTCTATTTGAGTTTATTTTCCCTAACTCAAATTTCTTTTATAACTACTGCATTTAAATCCCACTTCAAATATCGGTGTCAGCATTGATTTCCACTTTTCTTATATAAATTCAACTTGAATTTATATATTTAATTTATCCGATGATAAATATTTTATTTGATTTATAAACTTCGTTATAATCAGCTATGTTATCAAAGCGCGCGCTATAGCGTAATATAGCGCATAGCGCAAGCTCTGGGCTATGGAACCTAAAATAGCACAGGGGTTCCCTGTAGCGCATAAATAGCGCGCTATTTTATCGAAGCGCAAAATAGCACATAGCACGCTATTTGATTCTTTTTATTTTGTATAACAATTAAAGCCCAGGCTCATTGAGATGCAACCATATTTACAGTGTTTTCTGATTTTGCATGCATGCTTTTTCCTTCTATGATTTGCATATTGCTTTAGCTAGTGTTCCATCAAGTTTTAACAACGCATTTCGCAATTTTTTTCTACTGAGAACTTGACTTGGTTGGACCGTTGTCCAGATACACCATTATATATCTATATTTTTTGATTTAGGCTAATAGATCCAATATCTAGAAAAAATAGAATCTTTTGTTTGATTGAGCATCATCAGAAAAAAGATGCATGCAATATCTAAAAGCAATTCCGACATGTCTAGTATGCTGGACAACAAATTTTTTTGCTACCCTTAAAGTATCAAAATATTTCCTTCTTTTCTATGTGAGATCTCTAAACATAAAAAAACTTATAATTACAGTTTTTGACTTTTTTTATTTTTAATTTGTTGCTTTTTGTTGTTTATATTCTTACTTAATTCTTGTCATTAGAAAATATTTTACAGCTTATGCAAAATTGTATTTTTCATGCATTTTGTTTGTATAATTTACCATCATAATTCACACATATAAAACTAGATTTTAAATTCTATAAGACAAATATATTATGAGCCATCAATTATTATTAATGTATAATATAAAATTATTAATATTTCTCTAATATAATTGCATTTTACATCAACAAATATTTAGTACACACATAAAGTATGATAGTTTTTGTGCTTGGAGTATTGAGGGGTTTGGATATGGCATGAAATATGCAAAAACATAGAATTAAATTTCAATTAGATATAATATACTTGATTAGTTAGTGAAAAGTGCAAAAAAAAAGTGGACCAAATAGCGCGTGCTATAGCGCATAGCGCAAACCTTGCGTTATTTGCTATTGACTACATTGATAATCAGCTTCTTGTTTAATCATCTTAAACAAGTTTCTATTTACAATCTGTTTGAAATTTAATTTCTATTTGGAAATATTCCCTTTTTAAATCAAATTCCTTTTCTACACTCGAAAATTTTTACGGTTAAATACCAAAATTTTAAATCTAATGTAATTCAACATAACATAAACAATCACAGTATATATATATACATATATCACAATAAATGACAAACAATAATATAAATGTTGAGGAACCCAGTTGGATCTCTCCAACCTGTTTCCCTGCATCCACTGTTGTTAATCAACGCGAATAACATCAATTTCATTTCAATATAAAATATCATGGTAAACAGAATCAATATTTAAGTAACTATTTAAATAAATAACTGTATCAATCATTTCAACCAATTTATCCATCATTCATTCAAACAACCATCACACAACATAAAATTACTATATATAAATTTAAAACTCGTTTATATAAAAATATAAATGAGTCAAAGTTAGTGAGTTTACTCACCTTGGCTTGCAGTTGACTATTCTTCTTTTGTTTCGTTTTAAAATCAAACAAGCATTTGATTTTATCACGAAATTCTAGTAGCTCTGTTCTCAGTCATGTCAGTTCCACAATGTAGATTTCGTCATTACGATTCCAACATAACATTTTTTGTTCCATTCTGTTATCATATGACACGTTATTCCGGTTACAAATTTATATATGAATTAAATAAATTTATATTTACTAATGACGGTCATTGGCTTAAGTTAATTACCGTTTAACTTAATTAATCTTCGGCCAATCACGATTTAAACACGATACCCAGGCTCTTCGAATCGAACTTCATCGACTTCCTTTAAACCATCGTCGTCGACGAACAGAGCCACTGGAGTTCACCGCAACTCGACCAATGCCGGCAACGCCATCTATTTTAACAGTCAGATACAAGAGTTCCTCATCGACAACAATCACCAGAACTTCGCCTTCAAACAATATCTACTTTCAATCACCATAATTACTCTAACCTGAATCCACTCTTTACCTCAACAACAAACCATACAAAATAACTTCACTGCTTTTCAGACCCGTAACTCCAACTTCATCAAATAGACACCATCCCTCTTCCCTGTCAATTAATTCATAAATGCAATGATCATACTGTGTATCTCCAAAACTGGTCCTCTTTTCATCATCCCACTCAATGCCTTGAATCCTTTTACAACAACATAACCATGCTCCAGTAAAACACATGCAAACCATGCTCTAACTCCATCTTTCCCAGACATACAACACGATTTCCATTCCCATACCATCCTAACATTCCACTCATCACCATATTCACGTTCAAAAATCCTACAACACCCAACGTTTTTTCTCTCGCTTGTCTTCTTTATTTTTTTCCCAGTTTAAAGGAAAAAAACCAGATTCATTACCTACAGCTTCATCTTCCCACTCGCGTTTCCGTTTTTCTTTTCTTTTTTCCTTCTCCAGTAATACTTCAAACCTGCTGCTCCTCCATCAAACTTCTCTTACCAAGATTCCTTCTCGATATAGAACATAAACGAACCCATCTTCCTCATTACCGGGCAACCAAGGCCAACTTCCCCGCTCCATTCACCTTCATTTCACCACAACTTCACGAACAGTTTACACCAAATTCTTCCTCTTAAAACCCTCCTTCCTCCTATATACAACATGAAAAACACACACTCACCATGGTATATGCGTTCGAACTCCTCAAATCACGGCTAGAACCCAAACATCACAGAATCCCACTGTAACAACCCGCCTTTTTGAAATGGTTTAAGTCGACAATAAACGACACATGTCCAACTCAACCATCCAAAAATGACGAACTGTTAATGAGGTTTAACAGACGAAAGAAATAAGAAGAGAAGGAACTAAACAATACATAGAATCTCGCAGCGGAACGATAAAATATAATAATAACATAGGCAATTCAATTGAACTGTTAAACGGTATACATTTGATCTTAATTCATGATATATCAGAGTTACACATTAACTATAACATACTAATAATGCAGCGGAATAACAATAGTATAAACGATCTTCAACCTCCATCTTCGTCTTTGAGTAACAAGTGTCTTCGATAACTGAAATACTCGGTCTGACCCGAGTCAAGCAAAACTCGAGTCAGGACTATATATTCTTATGTCAGTCAATGTAAATCAGGAATTAAAAATGTAATACTTCAGAGTTTGCCACAAGTGAAATATAATTACTTATTTATTCAAATTAATAATTCTTTCAATAATATTCCTTCCAAGCAAATTCCAGTATATCATAGCATTCTTAGAATAATAATATATTCATTTTCATAACATATTTCATATATAAGGTTAACTAAATCCTTTTTAAATATGGTTAACTAAAAATGTGGTTACTGTAACACCCCACGTCCATTAATGTCACTCACGAAGGGAATGCATTAACTTCCATGGAGGTTATAAGTGAATATAGAACAGAAAAATTACAACAAGACAGATAATAAGTAGTACTTGAAAACTAAAGCTTCATTTTATTGCAGCGGAAACATGTTTATTACATCACAAAACCATTAATTCAGAGTCAAGTACATTATCCATCTTCTCAAAAACAAAATACATAACCCCATTACAAAATAGCCATTAAAGAAGATAACAAGCTGGACTTTACTTCAATGGTCCAAGCTTTCCAAAAAGAGATAAAGCAATCCAATCAAACTCCACTAGAGCTGGGCCCAACCTGAGGACCAAGAGGGGGAAAAGGATAGAAATGGAGGGGGTCATACATAAAGTCTGACGAGTATGATAATTCTAACAATACTATTATCAAAATAACTAGACTAAGGCATAAGCTGGAAGACAAGTAAATGTCTATGAACTATTCGGAAGATAAAGATAGCGTTTAAGATAACGTTAAAGATAACGGTAAAGGCATACCTAATTACTAACGAATAATTACTACACTGCACCGCACATTACTACACTGCACCGCTCCAATCACTACACTGCACCGCGCCAATTACTACACTGCACCGCGCCAATTACTACACTGCACCGAACCAGTCACCCTAAAGGTTGATCCCGCATGCTTCACACAAAAACTATATAAATAGCCTTCCATACCCCTAGCTGACTACATAGGTGCCGTCTGCCCCTATCTCCACTAGGTGTACCCCACTACCCTCTTAGAAATTTTATAAGTAACTTCGTGTACTCCTAGCTGACTACATAGGTGCCGTCTGCCCCTATCTCCACTAGGTGTACCCCACTACCCACTTTCGATCGGCTCCCTACTCGTATATACCCGTGCTGGCCCCACAGTGGGGTGTATCACTCCCCTAAAGTGGCAACCCGATACAACTGAGAATGCACGGCTTATACCTACACGATGCAACAACGTCTTACCTACCAGCCCGGGTCCACACATGCATATGAAACCCGTTGGACTTGCGTTGCCACCGCTCCCCGTTTTGGCCTCTTATAGTCAAGCCCAGTATGCGTGTCCCGTCCTCGACTTGGGTCGAGCCCACAAAGATACGTTTGGGATACTGGTTGAAACGGGCCCCCACAAGCTACCCACCTAAGCTTGTCACCACTAGTATATCCCACTTAACCCTCTTAGTCATGTTTCATTTACATGTGTGTTTGGTTAAGTCTTACTAATCGTATTTCACATGCCACTAAGGGCACCCACTATATTCCTCATGCCACCCAAGGCACCTACTTAACCCCCATGTCCCACTTTACATGTTTATCTGGTTAAATATTTCTTAATTCATTCAGGCCATAACCTCATAAAGACCTCTCACATTAGACTGGCATTTATGGCAGCTGGATTTGCCGGGCGGGTCCGGGCAGTCTTACACCATAAAAGAGTCTAACCTCGTATCTTTACAACTGTTATGCTTTAGTTTAGGCCTAGGACCTCTCACATTGGGCTGACGTTTGTGACCACTGGATTTGCCGGGCGGTTCCGGGCAGGTTTACGTCACAAACGAGTCCAACCTCGTGTCCTAAGCATTGATTGACAACTTTCAATCTTTTACCCCAGTTTTAATAATTCCCTATCAAATTATTAATTAAGTCCACTTTTATTGATGCCCATAATTGACTCAATTATGGTCATCCACTCATGGTATGCAAAATCATATCAATTGCACCCAACATCTTATTATTAAATCCTTAATATTACCCCTACCCCACGTTTATACGTTCGCTTATTCAACGCATAATATAGGCTGGACTTGAATAGTCTAACGCACAACAGAAAGCCAAATTAACATATTGATAATAAAATAAATCTAATCATGATAGGGGTGAAACTTGCATAAATTACACATGTTAAGGATCAAAAGGTGTCAACTTGTTAAGTGTCACAATTCACATGATATGATCATAGCCCAAATCTATACATAAACTTGCATATGGGGTTTTTAGGCAACATAATGATGGTGTGAACTAGCATAGGATATCACATATGTCATAGCATAATTCTAGATGTCATAATAGATGTCTTGGCATATGTTCATAACTTTTCTAATCAATCTAACTTGCATATGTGACTTGTCATATAGATCAACATAACCCAAACATGATGATTTAATTAATATGAACTAACTAGCATAGATGGCTTTCTAACATGTATGATTCATCACAACTTAGCATAGAAACTTTCAACATACATAGCATGATTTACAACATATAGTATATCATCACCACATAGCATAGGATTAATAACATACATGATAGCATATGACAATTCACATCATCTACTCACAATCCATTCATGACTTAACCTAATTAAAATGATAATAATCTTGTTAAGACTATCATACTCACAATTATAGAAGAAAGAGAGTCGAATTAGCACTTTTTTGATGAAGAATCGCTGTTAGGGTTGGGTAGTTCTGATTTGGTTGTTGTTCTCTATCTTTAATTTGATGGCGACTGCTCTAGGTCTCAAAATATTAGCATGACGGCCATGGTCTTTGTTTATTTTTTGATTTAGGGTTTGAGTATGGGTGTCTTTTTATAGAGTTATAAATTAATTTAAGCCGTCAGATGTTCTTAGGGTTAATCAAAACCATTTAATTATGATAGGGTGATGAGTCAGCCCTAATGACTCAGCAAGGAGTCAGAATGGACTCAACAACACGGGTCAGCCTGAACCAGAAAGCTGTGCAGGCTCCAGCCTCGGCCTGGGCGCACTTGGCAGGTGCGCCAGTGTAAATATGTACCGGCGCACTTCCCAAGTGCGTCAGTGCATTTTTTTCTTTGTCACCAAACTTCGTTCATCCATAACTTTTTCATCCGGTACTCGTTTCCCGCAAACTCGGACTCTATCTCCACTAGAATTCCGAGATGTTCAACCCGTTTCCCACAATTCTCACATCTGAGATTAGTTATTCTTTAATTTGTAAATATTAATATTAACAGAATTACAGGGTGTTACATTCTCCCCTCCTTAAAGGATTTCGTCCCCGAAATCTTCAAGTTAAGAAGAATGTATATCCTAACATCCAAGCAACCATCTACTCAACCATCAAACACAGGAATCCATTGTCCTTATAGACTTCTAATGCTTTCATGTTTAAATGCACAGTGTGTATATGTCCCTATCTAATGCAAAATCAGGCGGTCCACTGATTCAGTTGACCTCCTTTAATGCAAACCATGATAGTGCCATGCGTCCATTATGTATGCAAAATTCCCTAATGCTACATATTATTTCTACATGCATGCACAACCATTCACCAAAATGCGGCATCCATATGATAGCACAATCATTATACATCCATTTTACTAAAGACAACCATTTATATGCAATATGCAGTATGAAGTGATTGAGCCGATCTAGTGCCTAATAGTGTGTGTATATGCGTCCACGAGCAACCACTAGCAAACACTTGCATCCACTTTGCATCCATCATACATAACATGTCTCAAACACATGTTTCAACCATAGGATTATCCTAACTAAAGGTCAAGAATACTAACGAGAGGATACTCTAAAGGTAAGATAAATACAAGATAAGCGATAAAGGAGAAATTAAAGGACATACCCTCGAAAAGGAAAGGGTATCGTGAATGCATCTTCTCTTCTGTCTCCCAAGTAGCGTTGCTCTCATCATCTCCCCATTGTACTTTGACCAGTCTGACCTCTCGATTTCTCAGCTTCTTAATCTCTTACCCAAGAATGCGCGTAGGAGCTCGTCTAATCGTCGCATCACGCTTTATCTCCACCTCTCTAAGCAAGTTCGGCTCTACCACTTCCGCGGTCTCGTGCAAACACTTCCTCAAATGTGATACATGGAATACGTCGTGTACACCACTAAGTCTCTCGGGCAACTCCACTCTATACGCCATTTGCCCAGTCTTCTCCTTAACAGGAAACGGTCCTACGAACCTTGGTGCTAATTTCCCAACGGACCCAAAGCGAACAACGTTTCGTAATGGAGACACTTTGACAAAGACCATGTCCCCAACCTCAAATTCAAGATCCGTCCTTCTCTTATCCGCATATGATTTCTGCCTATCTTGCGCTGCTTTCATCCTCCTCCGAATCAAGTCGATCTTCTCCGAAGTCTCTCTAATCATATCGGGCCCAAGTAAGATCTTATCGGTAGATTCCCACCAACATGTAGGCGAACGACACGGCCGTCCATAAAGAGCTTCGAATGGTGCAATACCAATGCTAGACTGAAAGCTGTTACTATATGCAAACTCCACCAGTGGAAGATGCTCTTCCCATGTACCCCCAAAGTCTAGGATACATAGCCTCAAAAGATCCTCTAGAATGCGATTCACCCTCTCGGTCTGGCCGTCCGTCTGAGGATGATATGCGGTGCTCAAACATAGCTGAGTCCCTACCGCCTCTTGTAAGCTTCTCCAAAATTCGCTAGTGAAAATAGGATCGCGGTCGCTCACTATGCTAGAAGGAACACCGTGCGAACGAACTATTTCTCGGACGTATAAAGAAGCTAACCATGGAGCAGTCCTCTTACTCTTCACTGGAATGAAATGGGCACTCTTAGTAAGTCTGTCTACTATAACCCAAATCCCCTTATTACCCTTTCTCAATCGTGGTAATCCGTCAATAAAGTCCATCGAGACGCTTTCCCACTTCCATAGTGGAACCTCCAATGGGTGGAGTAACCCACCGGGTTTCTTTTGCTCCTCTTTTACTTGTTGGCACACCAAGCATCTAGCGACATACTCGGCTACGTCCCTCTTTATACCGGCCCAAAAGTAAACTCGTCTCATGTCCATGTACATCTTGTCCCCACCGGGATGAATGGTCATCTTCGAACGATGTGCATCGTCAAGAATAGTCTTCCTTAGGTCATTTTTTTTGGTACACAAAGTCTACCGTCCCTACGTAACCAGCCCTTATCATCTAGGGTATACCTACGAAGATGGCTTGATGACTCCCCTCCTTTGAGCTTTTCTACTAACTCAACCAACTGCGGGTCGTCTTGCTGTGCCTCGCCAATCCATCCCAAAAGCGTAGGTCTGACCTCCAAGGATGCTAGCAAACCGGGTACAAAGTCAACGGAAGGTCTAAAGTCAAACATCGAAATGAATTCTAAGCTTCGCCGCTCAATAAACAAAGGACTTAAGGATAACCTTTTTCTACTTAAGGCATCCGCCACCACGTTACCCTTGCCAGGGGTATATGCTATATCGAAGTCGTAGGATGCTAAGAACTCCATCCACCTTAACATATCTCCCTTCCCTAGAGACCACATGCCCCGAATTCCTCACTTCCTTCCTCCAAAAATGGTATCTTGGAGAACTTAGCTTTAAGCTAGTGCACTTGTAGGGTCCCTAAGCTTTCCCTAAGACATAGGGCATGCTCTTCTCTGCTTCTAGAGAAAACCAGGATATTATCCCATGTAAAATCGTCACAACTATCCATCTCTCACGCAGACCATCCTAGTCGAATTCGACATCCCCCAAGTGCAAGCCCCAAAGGCCTAAACCAATATCAGACAAACACCCAAGGGATACCTCCTTCGAATTCAGACGACCTACGTGAGATGATACTAGTAAGATGGTCAATCAATTGAGCACTTGACCGACTCTGACCGTCCTTGCCAGTCTTGCTCCCAAACTACCGCTGATTACATAACGGGCTTTGATTAATCTATTAAGCACATACAAAAACTTATTCCGCGCCTATGGGTAAACCCCGCGCTTTATCAACCACGTCTCCATACTCACGGACCACACAAACAGGTTCCTAATCATCGTTAGATGCGTCAGAAGATTCTAGGCAGCTAAGCATCACTGAACCCCTAGGGTCGCAAGAAATATGAGGGTTTTTCTACAACGAATCTATAGTCTAACTACCCTCCTTTCACAGTCTAGGATGGCACCCCGCTTGGCTTAGCCAATCCACCCCTAGAATCAAACTACAGCCCATGAAACCAAGGACAAAGGCGTTGCATTCAAACTCAACGCCCAAGATAAACACTCTCAAATCCCGATAAATTATAGAAAGATGAGCCGAACCACCAATAGGATTTGAGACTACCAAGGGATTGGTAACAATACTAGTATCTAGGTGCAGTGTTTCAACTAATGATGTAGAGATAAATGAATGCGATGCGCCCGAATCGAATAAGGTACGGACAGGATGATCAAACAGAAAAACTAAGCTTTCAACAGAAATGGTTCTACCTCGTTCTTGCAGCGGTGGGACCTCGAGAGCCTGAACTTGTCCCCTTGCCTGCCCTGGTGCCAGAAGAGCCTGCACCTGTCCTCCTGAGGTAGTCCCTGTCCTCTGCCCCTTCTTTGGGCAGTCCTTCACTAGATGTCCTGCTTCACCGTAGTGAAAACAGTCAGTCTTCTTTTTCTTTCGGCAATCCTTGCTGAGATGGCCTGGGGTTTCACAGTTAAAGCACTTCTTCTTTCCCTTGCCATTATTGTCTTTTCCACCCTTCTTGTTTTGCTATTGTGGTTTCTTCTGATCCCCCTTCTTCTCGGGTG
The DNA here is from genome assembly GCA_030737875.1 of Allium sativum. Classification (NCBI taxonomy): domain Eukaryota; kingdom Viridiplantae; phylum Streptophyta; class Magnoliopsida; order Asparagales; family Amaryllidaceae; genus Allium; species Allium sativum. Next base: position 375,597,910 of record CM060920.1, read on the forward strand.
CCTTATCAGCTTTAGCGCTTTTCTCCTCATGCATGAGCGCCATTTCTACTAACTTCTCAAAGGTGGCCCCCATAGGGATGTGGGTCATGTCCAACCCTTGCAACGGTTCATTCAAGCCATTAACGAACCTCAGAGCCTTCTTCTCCGGCGTGTTTACTAAGTCCAAGCCAAACCTTGCTAATTGATTAAATTTGTTGACATATTCTTTCACTGACGAGCTTCCTTGCTTCAATGTCAAGAACCTTTCCATATATAGATTTTCTTCCGCCCTAGAGAGAAACTTCGCCTCGAACCTACGTCTATAATCCGCCCAAGAGTCAACAGGACGCTCCCCATTAGTGACCTCCCACCAAAACGAGGCCTCTCCCTTCATTAGCCAAGCTGCTAATCTAACTCTCCTCCCTTCTTCTACTTCAAAGATTTCTAGCAATTCTTCCACCTCCTTAAGCCAATCTCTAGCTTCCACAAACGTTTCTGACCCTTGAAAGGGTTTTCCACCCATAGCTTTAAATTCCTTACGCGTCTTTGCAAAAGTATCTACGCGAGGAGGAGGAGGAATGGGTGCAACCGGTGGTGGAGGAACATTGGCCGGACCTGCGGCGGCCCTAGCCTCTAACAGCCTCCTATACCATCCTGGTATCGTTACACCATCAGGTAGGTTAAGATCTTCAGCCATGCTAAAACAAAAAAGGAAAGATTCAAAATGGAGAATTCGAAAGATAAAGATATATGGCTATTTGGGGATTATGTTTTTCATAAAAACTTCCTCTTTAAATTTCTCATTAAAACATGTTTTTGAAAACATTTCTTTCAAAAATAACTATTTTTCTAAAGTATTTTTATCTGTTCTGGTAACCTTAAGCTCTGATACCACGTGTAACACCCCACGTCCATTAATGTCACTCACAAAGGGATGCATTAACTTCCATGGAGGTTATAAGTGAATATAGAACAGAAAAATTACAACAAGACAGATAATAAGTAGTACTTGAAAACTAAAGCTTCATTTTATTGCAGCGGAAACATGTTTATTACATCACAAAACCATTAATTCAGAGTCAAGTACATTATCCATCTTCTCAAAAACAAAATACATAACCCCATTACAAAATAGCCATTAAAGAAGATAACAAGCTGGACTTTACTTCAATGGTCCAAGCTTTCCAAAAAGAGATAAAGCAATCTAATCAAACTCCACTAGAGCTGGGTCCAACCTGAGGACCTGGAGGGGGAAAAGGATAGAAATGGAGGGGGTCAGACATAAAGTCTGGCGAGTATGATAATTCTAACAATACTATTATCAAAATAACTAGACTAAGGCATAAGCTGGAAGACAAGTAAATGTCTATGAACTATTCGGAAGATAAAGATAGCGTTTAAGATAACGTTAAAGATAACGGTAAAGGCATACCTAATTACTAACGAATGATTACTACACTGCACCGCACATTACTACACTGCACCGCTCCATTTACTACACTGCATTGCGCCAATTACTACACTGCACCGTGCCAATTACTACACTGCACCACGCCAATTACTACACTGCACCGCACCAATTACTACACTGCACCGCACCAGTCACCCTAAAGGTTGATCCCGCATGCTTCACACATAAACTATATAAATAGCCTTGCGTACCCCTAGCTGACTACATAGGTGCCGTCTGCCCCTATCTCCACTAGGTGTACCCCACTACCCTCTTAGAAATTTTATAAGTAACTTCGTGTACTCCTAGCTGAATACATAGGTGCCGTCTGCCCCTATCTCCACTAGGTGTACCTCACTACCTACTTTCGATCGGCTCCCTACTCGTAGATACCCGTGTTGGCCCCACAGTGGGGTGTATCACTCCCTTAAAGTGGCAACCCGATACAACTGAGAATGCACGGCTTATACCTACACGATGCAACAACGTCTTACCTACCAGCCCGGGTCCACACACGCATATGAAACCCGTAGGACTTGCGTTGCCACCGCTCCCCGTTTTGGCCTCTTATAGTCAA